>LS517136.1:17990-49945 GCA_900490845.1 Pristionchus japonicus | reverse complement strand
TGTTGTTGCAATACTGATCAATGTTCTAAGAGTCATACCATTTTTATCTGTAAAAAAAAATATCTGCAGAATCCTCCACCTTGATCATTGTAGAGAAGTACAAATCGGATGCGGGTTCAGCACAGGTCACCGAAGTCGCCGAGACGGTGGCATCCGTGCATGTACGTCCCTTATTGTCCGTCATGCAGGTTGCAGGAGGGAGGGCAGTGATAGACGGGCAAGGTTCTGAAAAGGAAGTTCGATAAGCAGATCGGATCAGTCAGTACGTTACTGAAGTAGAAATAAATTATAAATTTGACAATTCAGTCAATAGAGACAGTAAAACCTGGTCCTCACTCTGCTTCTGGGGAGTGCTGGGTGCGCATCCATGGATAGCATATATGAAGGAGACGAGAAGAATGACACGGAGCATTGCCAAAGGGAGAGGAAGTATGACTAGCCGCAGGCATAACAGCATTTATATGAAGAAAATGCCCGGACCAAAAGACCGAGTGGGCACTTACCGAGCCATTTGGAAAAATTAGAAAAGACAGGAATTGAATGTGCTCATTTTGTATCTACTCACCCATTTCTTTCTCAGGATAGAAGACATCATAGGGAGAAGACGGCAAGAGTCTTTCGTTTCGCATGCTGACTTTATGAATTTCATTCTACGAATGGCGCCTGATCAGATTCCCAACGCTACTTTTATGTGCATATACTGTATCCAAAAGTGCTCGTCTTGAGAAAGTAGGCCAAAGAAACTGTCAGAACAAGAGTCATAATGCCGAAAATGTTGCGTGCGCACAACCCAACACCATTGAGGAATAACTTTTGATCTTTGTCGGGGAAAGTAGTGAAAGTGAATAGCTCTGCAGTTCTTGTTTCCTCTAGAACATGGAACCGATTCGCACACATGGATTACTCCACCCATCATATAATTGGATGCTGTCCTGAAAATATGAATTGAGTTCAGTTCACATACCTCCGTAACACTAACGATAGGAATAAACCAGAAACTCGCGAGAAACAAAAGCGTTGAGAGAGCGGCTTCCCTCTCCCCTTCCTTCAGCCTCTCTATTCTTGATACCCATCTTGATCTGCGCTTCTAAAGCGACGAACCGATCGTAGATTGTCGAGTTCAAAAATTCGACCAGTGCATCGGTAAAAGTTTATTCCTGATATGATGATTCAATGATAGAAAACTCACAGCTTGAACATATCAAAGCTGCGAGGAACAACAATAGAACGCATCCTGAAGAAAGAATGATCGGAACCAAGTTGTGAAGTTGACACTGCAAATCGATGTGATTTTTTTCTTATCTGATAAGTCTGTTCTTCTCCTCATTCATTTTATACCAGTGAGCGAGTTCAAAGTGACTGTCTGATTAGAACTCAATGCGAATTTATCATGCATTTACAAGACTTTAATTTATTTCTGTCTGCATATATAAATTGTCTGGGCATGAATTGTTGAACTTGGATCAGATGCACATAAATATGTACACTTCCTTCCATGCTGCCAATAAATCTCAAGCTCGAAAATTTGAGAGATCATCATGATCCATTGCAATTTTCATTTCATGTAATGAGTAATGACAATTATTTATTCGCAAATTACACAAAGGCACCTAAAAACGTTGTAAACACTTGATATGAACATCACAGCAATAATTGAATATGTTACCACGAAGATATTTCATTCAAACAAGTTTCTTGAAGCATGCGACTTGAGCGGTTTCTGCCTTTGCCTTCGATACGAGAGTAGTGCCTGCGCTCGTCTTCCATTCTCCTTCTTCGCACTTCAGCGGAGCAGCTCCGAGTTGTCCCTTTTCAGCACCCTGTGAAGAGATTGAAAGTGAGAGTTCTTCAGCATTTCTCTTTCTTTGAGAACTCGCTATACTGCAAGCCCTTACTCAACGTAAATAAAGACTTCTGAAACATATTCAAATATGAAAATCAATCTCACCGCGAGGAAGAAGAGATCCGTGGCAGGCGCAGTGCACGAGACTGAATTGGCCGTGATCTTGGCTTCGGTACACGTGACTCCATTGGCTGCCGTGCAAGCGGCAGCGGGGTAGGCTGTGATAGCAGGGCACTGCTCTGGAGAAGGATTGTGAGGATATTGTCGGTGATAACTCGTCCAATTTGTTACAGATTCTAACAAGAAGTAAGGCTCTTGAAAGTATGAACGTGCTTGATCTTACTAGGAGTGTGCGGCGTATTGGGTGCACAGCAATGGACTGCAGCGAGGGAGATGAAGGAGATGAGAAGGAATGAGCGGATCATGGTGACGTTTGAGATGAGGAAGGAAGTGTGATGATCCCCTAGGCTCGTCCATTTTATATATCGCCCTAGAGTCGGAAGAATACTTGCCAGCTTACAGCAGCTCATTAGGGAATGAGATCCAATAAAAAAGACTGAAATTATCTGTGCTCTTTCTCTGACACATCCGCATTTAGTGGACCTTTCAGAGACTCTCCGAATCGTTCGTTTCGAATGCTCCAATCCGTGTACTGAAAAGATAACGACTTATTAATTAGCACCCGAAGCGCACCTAGTGCATCAGTGCTTCTTCATGTGCTCAAAACGTATTCGAAAGTGCCCGACGAATGGGAGTTGTGTTTCCTAATCTTTTGTGTTCTTGTTACAGTGTACCCCATTGAGATCAAAAGGCGATGTTTTGCCTGTGATCTTATCTCGGATTCTAGATCCGTGAAATTCGGTACTTGTGGAGTTCTCCGGAAGAGTGTCCATCCACCATCCAATTCCGACCACCAACCCTGCGTAGGACAATCTGAATTATGGAATGGGTGCAACATATCCATTCTTCCGGGGGACTCTACGGGTGCCTGAATGTCGTCCTATGAAGTAGGCACAATCCACAATAGAGTCTTTTCAACGTAGATTTACCCGTTGAGAATGGTTACTTACAAACTGTGCGGTAGTGATGTGCTGATTTTGTAGTCGGTTGTGACACATTCGCGCGTTTTAGTTCTCGAATCGGTACCAAATGAGTTTGACTTATCACACAGTCGGCTAAAATCTCTTGCCAAGTATAAAGAGAAGAGTGGGGTGCGCAGTAAATATTCCACAATGATTACTCTTTTATTGTTTCTTGGTGCCGCATTTATCGCTTTGTACCGGTGAGATCAAACAACCTTCATTTCCCGCATTTTACCTCTCAAAACTATTTCATAGGTACTATGCTTCATTCAATAAGAAATGGGTCCGTCGCGGAATTCCCGGTCCCGAACCCGAGCTTTTATTCGGAAATATTCGTGAGATCTGGGATTTTAATACCCCGAGATCACTAATAATGAGGGATTGGTCGAAGAAGTATGGAAAGGTTTGTTCTTTGAAAAACAAAGTTTCATTGAAAATAACTCAAGGTTGTGGTGTGTCAGAAGAACTTAAAGGGCCCTGCATCAGGTATACGGATTCTTCGAAGGTCAGAGACCGATTCTTGTCGTTTCTGATTTCGAAATGATCAATGAGATTCTAGTGAAGAAATTCGATCATTTCTACCCGAGAGCCGTGAGTGACTTGAACTGCTATCAAGAGAATGCGGAGGATAACGAAACGAATATGTTTCAGAGATTCATCCTGCAAGAGCGTCAAGACAAGCCGACCACTCATATTCTCGAGGCTCGCGGTCCGCATTGGAAGAGATTGAGAGCATTGGGCAGTCTTGGATTCACTAATAAGTCGCTCCGAAATGTAAGCAAGAAATATCGCATGAAGCAATTTCTCAATACCGTTAATGTTGGGACCTCAAATTAAGATCCTCTCTACAGTCGAGAACTCAGCAGTGACAATGGTTAATGGACTAGAAAGATGCAGAGATGAAGTAAACGCACTTAAGTGAGTTGGAGGAACTGTTGTGACCAAACGACAAGAAATATTTTTCTTCGATTTTTCAGATATTTCCAAGAGTACACACTCGATATTATCTGCAAAGTTGCTCTGGGAATGAGAGATGTTGAAATGTTCAACAACGAATATCTCGTCATTTTGAGGGGAATCTTCTATCGGTCAGTTCGAATGTTGTATGTTGTCTTTAACGCTTCCTTATTCGATTTTCAGACCTCTAAGCCACCCCGTGACCGTTCTTCCTTCCCTTTTCCCATCGATCGTTGATGAAGTCCGACTGACATTCCGCATTCTCTGTAAGTTTACTTCCCAGTAGTTATTCAAGCAACATAATGTGGCTCTCTGAAATCGTTAAAAATGTTTGCAGCTAACTTGGGAATCAAGAAGAGTGCCTTCGTTGCATTGGTCGACCGAATCAAGGAAAACGTCGTTCGGCGAAAGGCACAAAGAGCGAATGGACGGGAGTCCTCTGGAGATTTCATCGATCTCTTTCTGGACGCAGAAGTTGACGTGGACGAAGTTCAATTCGGAGAAGATTCTGATGCCAGTTTTAAAAATTAACATTCGACAATTCGAAAAATTGGTGCCATTTCAACATTTTCAGACTACACGAAAGCTATCTTCGGACGAAATTGTCGGGCAGTGCTTGGTGTTCGTTCTGGCCGGATTTGATGTGAGTTATTGAAGGGTTTTCAGAGAAACTATGCAGACACCCT
This sequence comes from Pristionchus japonicus, assembly GCA_900490845.1. Classification (NCBI taxonomy): domain Eukaryota; kingdom Metazoa; phylum Nematoda; class Chromadorea; order Rhabditida; family Neodiplogasteridae; genus Pristionchus; species Pristionchus japonicus. Next base: position 45,377 of record LS517136.1, on the reverse strand, counting down.
TCATACAACTTCAAACTCGCTCGCTTACACTACTCATTTCCTCGCAAATTATCCCGAAGTGCAACAGAAGTTGATTGATGAAGTGGATTCCTTCATGAAAGAGAACGAGGTATGCTCACTCACTTTGATGATTTACTCCCGTTTCTTCCAGAAAATCGACATCGAACAACTCTCCAATCTCCCTTACATGGATGCAGTAATCAAAGAGACGTTGAGACACTATCCACTAGCCAGTCCGTACGTCTTTTCAGCTCCTGATTTCGATGATGATGATAATGATGATCTCAGAGTCGTTACCCGCGAGTGCACAAAAGCCTGTGAGATCGGAGGCTTCATGTTCGAAGTTGGTGATCAGATTGCGACTGAAACGTGGAGTATTCACATGGATGAGAAATTGTGGGGATCCGACGCTAAAGAGTTCAGACCAGAGAGGTGATTCTGCCCTAATTTATGAACGTATCCCCTTCAGGATTGTTCGATTGAATAACGGCATATGAACGTACTTTTGCTTGAGTGATGGTGGCCAAAGCCATGAAGAATTCGTTTATTCCAGATGGTTCGAAGAGTCTTCTCGTCCCCGGGCCGCCTTCCAATCGTTTGGAGAAGGGCCTCGAATGTGCCTGGGAATGAGACTCGCGTATATCGAAGAGAAAATAGCGCTGCTCAAACTACTGTCGCGCTTCAGAGTCGAGAAATCACAGCACACGGTGACCTTACTTTTAAAAAAAAATTTTATATGATGCGAAGAATTTTGGTCTTTATTTAGTTACTTCGGCCCATGAATCAATATTCAAAATTGCAGAATCCAATCAAACTCGTCGGTTACGTTACTGTAAGCCCGGAGACAGTTATGGTTCGGCTAGACAGAAGAGACTGAAGATTCACGCCTATTAGATACAGTTATTTCTTCAATTGTCTAACTTGAATAAATTTGTTTCGTTATTGCTTGTCATGTTGCTCAAAACAGGCTCCGGAACGATAACAGTCGACTTGAGAAAGGCTCACTATGTTGTTTCTCAACGCAATGCATTCGAGAATTCAATAGCACAGCAAGCCTCAGGAAGATGGATTAACTCCTTTGCGTCGCTCAAACGTTGACTGTTTTGCGGGAGAACTCAAGGACAGTAATCAAGTAACGACTAGTACGAATTATTTAAAATGCATAATGATACGCGGAATTTCGCAAATGCGGAAACCAAAGACTCGGTTGTTCGCGATATGATAAATTTTGATAAAAGAGAACGCAATGCAATTTATCAACTGAAAGACTGAGTTGTTAGATTGGAATGTTATTAAGAATATTTCTGAGCATGTTGATCAGATTCGTCCATTCCGGTGTGTTATCACCTTCGAAGATCATTCTCTGGCAGGAGGGCTCTGCAAAGATGGCAATGATGCAAATTTCCATTTCAGCTCCAACTAATAACCTGTAATTATAACCGCCTCCCTCGCCTTTACCCAGTTTGCATTACACTTATCTTCCCTGCACACTATGTATTCATGATTGATGAACGTGAAGTGGTCTGGCTGTAGAAAACCGGTAATATAGTGATGGTTAGCAAACATCATTTGCATAATTGAGAAAAGAGGGTATCATAAAATGAATCGATGCACGAACATTATACAGTCCTGCATTCAACGTCTCGTTGTTTGTGATACATCCTCTCTGCTGTTTGAAATGAGGATCTCCAAGCTTGGCAATGAAGCAGAAATCACCCTGGAATTGTTTCTTGACAGTAGGAATGCCGGATCAAATCCTTTTCAAGGAATTTAGTTATTTGGTCCGGCATCCGTACTTTACGGTATGAGAATGCGCAACAATTAATTGGTTGTACGATACAAAGTGTCAAACCTTGCACTTCCCCTTGCCTTCCGTTCCCATGGCGCAAGTTACCTAAACCACAACAATATTAGGCAATCTCATTCGAGTCCTACCGTATCTGAGCGAAGAGTCTGATGCTGGATGAGCTTTTCATCGCATTGGTTACCCTGAGGTTGCCTGATTTGCAAAAATGTCAAAGTTTAATTACCGAATCGCACAAACAAGTGACGATATTGGATTGCTTGGAAGTTTCCAAGCGCGCGCACGATTGGGGTTGAAGCAGGCTGAATTGTGGCGAATCTATTGTTTTTTTGGGGGAAATGTTTTTGCAAGGTCTACAAATAATTTATTTGACTTCGATAGTGAATGCCGACAGGAAATGAACAGAAGTTGAAATTCACAATGCCCGAGAAATGCGATTTTGCATGCACAGAATAATGAAGAGAAATGACGAGACATCGGCCAGTATTTCGAGCTCTATTTCGCATCTCGTTATGTTTTCCATCATTACCTTTTGCAGAAGTGAAATAAATGGTTTGTAGACCTTGCAAAAAAGTGACAAAAGAACATTTCGTCGAGGGGGAGTCTAACCAGCGCGAAAAAGATTGCGATACTGAAGTCTTACCAACTGCGCGACGAAGCACTTGGGGAGCGAGAGCTGCTTCAAAATTAGCAACTTTTGGAAACGGATTCTAGCATCCCTCAGCAGTCTCTACATGCATACATAGGTCCCTTGGCGATCTGTTTCCGGTGACTTTTGCCCTTCCCTGTTAAGCAACACTTACAAGTCAATCGTCTTGTATCGATCGAATCGACAACCTCTTATCGTTTCGAACTTTCTTTTCTTGTTCTGCTCGCAGGAGGTGCAATCCTGAAATTCAATTGTTTACTATTTTTAGAACTTAGGGAATCATACTTTTCTAGCCATCGCTCCTTCATCGCATGTGAGATTTCCCTTCTGCCATGCGGGAAATTCAGCTTTATTGCCATTGCAGAAGGATTCGCTGACGAAATCAACCATTTTTGTGACAAATAAGGCTCAAACCAGTCATTCTCACTTGCACACGCAGTAGTAGTCAGTGGAGTCATTCCAGCACTTATCCTTGAGATCTCCCCAGATCGATCCACGGACGCATCCCTGGAAGCCTCGCTTTGAACGAGAGACAGCAGCTCTGCTAATACGGCTTCGAAACGGTGCGGATAATTCGGACCCGGCCGGGTCGGAGAAAGAGAGTTGCCCGTGATAATGGAGATGGCAAATAAAATGGGAATTTGCGTTATCCCGGGTAAATCGCTCCTTTCGCGGGAACCCGATGTCCCGGGTAGTGTTACATTTCTAACTGCTGCTTACGCTTCGAGTGCTCTCGATCACGTCATGCTCAAATGCGGCATAGTAGCGGGCGGTGTAGCAGGCGTGTCCGCAGCACGGGATGCTGATGCTTGTTTTAGCTCATTGTTCGTAGCACTTCAACTCACTCCTGCGTACTGTCGTAGCAGAGAATAGCTTGAGTTGGACGGACGAGTGAGAAGGTTAACAGAATCAACGTCACACGCATCTGCATTGAATACGAAGTTGAGGTGGAACTGAGCGCGAATCGGACATTTCAGACGGTGTTCAGGCAGATTTATATATTCCCGACTCGTGGCGTGACAAATCATGAAATCTCGTAGTAATCCCCCGGTTTCCAATGGTTTCGGACTAATGTTAATCTGTAAATGCAAGACGATCTGGATTATCCCAAGTGCCTTTCATGTGATTGTATGTGTTTAGAATGTTGCAGATAATTATTTGCCCCTTCTGGTATATTATTTGGAAACAGATATGATTGGATTTTATATCAAACTTGAGCAAGGTGCTAGAGTAGTCGCACCTCAGTCAAAGCTCTCGAGCGGATGAGTTGGACACCGCTTTCAACAGGCTACAACTACTTCTGGGTTCGGAATATCAATAATTCCTGAGACACAATTTCGCTTGGCTCCAATTAGCTTGAAACAGTTAACTTTGATGCTCCTGCTCAATAAATTTGACGTTCGATGGCACACTTAAATTATTGTTTGCTTTTTCGATCCCTCTTCTCGAAACATGTCTCGGGGAAAGTCTGCCCTCATTGCTCTCCCTGGTTCAATGCTTTCTAGCCCTTTCTAAAGTGCGATGCGGCGATTTTATCGCGTGTGCCTCTTCCCTAGGGAATGTGGCTGTTTTGTAGTGCGATGTGCCTGAAAGATTGTGCGGAAGGGCTAGAAAGTAGGGAAGACTCGAGGGGTCATAGTATCATATTTCGGCTCATTACCTTGTTTAGATAGTTGGTAACTGCATTTTCAATAATTATAATACTATTATTTCGTCGAATCTGCCATGATATTGCAGTATTGTCTCCAAAAGACCCTGAATATCTTACTTTTCCGGTTCTTAGAGCGTTGTTCCCATAATACTTCACTTTGAAAACATGCATTTTCGCTCATTATTGGTCCATTTCAATGAGTTTTCTGAAGAGTTTCACTTGTACGATGCCGAAACGTTTCTTTCCGGTTCTTAATATCAAGAAAGGTGTGCGTTTCCCAGAATTATGCTGAGGTTTGGACGCATTTTGATCTTCTCGTTCCAATGTTCTAGTGATCTTCCGGACTCAAGCGTCCGTTTGTGCTCACAATGCGTCTCGTTTGCGTTTGTGCGAGAGATTGTGAGAAGGCGAGAGAGCGGGAAGACGGACAAGTAAGAGAGATGGCGACAGCACCCTTTCGCTCTATAGCGCGCATATTTGACGAATCGCGTGGAAATGGTGAGTGTTTTCCTCTTTTCCTAACTTTTGCCAAGAATTAAACGGTGATAATTAACAATTATCTACTTTCTGAGAACTTTCTTTTCATTTTTACGACTGTGGTTAATTTCATGAGTTAATTCAGACACGGAAATGCCTCATTTGCGAAACGCCAATTTCACAAATGCAAATGAGAATCGATGCCTGCCGAGCATGCGCCGTTTTCTACAGGTTAGTCGATCTAATAGACAAAGTATTCTTCACACTCAAGTGCAAAAGCGTGAAAATGACTCCACGTGAAAGATTAAATAGAGAAAAAAACGTGTGTTTCTTGTTGACTTCCAACTCTAAGAACTTAAGAAAGCAATGGATCAACTTTTCTGGTTCAACTAATTGGATTTCATATTTCAGGCGCACTGCTAAGTTGAAGGAGAAGTTCAAATGCAAATTTACGGCAGGAGGATGCGTCAAAGAGGGTTAGAACTTTTGTATTACGTGCTTTTTCTTGAGCATGACTTGTAATAATCAGAAACGAAGCTAATCGAGTGACATACACATACAGTGCATACTCGGAGATATTTTCACTAATCAATCAGTAATCCTATGTACGATGGGACGATTCCACGTATTTGCCCTTTGTAGATCGAGTTAAGGGTACAAAACGGGCATGCACAGTGCCCTTTTTCTGATCGACTACTGAATGTGAGAATTCTCGTGTGAAACTTCAACTTCAGGTCGAGTCCTCGAGTGCCGAAAATGTCGATTTGATCTCATGAATAGTATATTCGATCGTGCGAAGAAAGAGGAAGTGATTGCTGCACCAACGTCGAATTATCAAGAAGAGTGCACGGAAAGTCTTGAAGAGAGCCAATCTTCTCATGCGCCCTCCCCTCCCGGTTCACCTCCCTTCGAGTCCCCAAAGGAATCTTTAACGATCAGGCAAGTATCACTTCCCTTCGAAAAGTCAGTATTGTTTCTGTTTGAACATTGCGATTATGTGATGAATATTAACGTCTTCAGATCTCCTGTCAACGAACCGTCAACTAGTGGAATGGAAGTGCTGAAACGCATAAATCGAGCGTACGAGTGAGTATAAGTTCTCGAAAATGCCGAAAATGTCTTCATGTGTTCATGATGTATGTCGATGTACAAAACAATGCATGTCGGATCGCTCTCTGATACGTTGCCCCTTATCTTGCTTGGTCTGCATGTTTCTTTGACACTCAATGCAACCGCACTTCGCCATGCTTTTGCTCAGACATGATAAGAGTTGTCCTTTGGACCGACCTTTGAGCTGGCTATTAGACTGAAGTAAACGTATTTTTTCAGTGTGATGACCCGAGTTCGTCGAACGGCCGAAATTTGCCTGCGACCGCGAGACAAATTCGTTCATCCGAAGGAAATTGACGATAACTCTTTCGTAAGCGGTTTCTTTTCCTTCGTTGATAGCATACGCTAAACACTTGAATTTTTGCTGAGTATCATTAGATTTGAAAGAAGTGCAACCAAACTTCATGAATGAGTCTCTTTCATCTGTTACTTCATAGGCGATGCTTCCGGCGGAACACAGCAACACCGTGGCAATGAAGCAAATCGAGCTGTCATCGCTTTACGACTTTGCATCAATCGCTTTTCCGGAATTCACAACGCTAGACTCGGAGGAAAAGGTGAGCGGAAAATACGTTCCCACGAAATTTCTTTTCTAGTGACAACAGTGATTATGCTCGGTGACGCACACCTCATGTCCGAATGTTCATGAAGTACTTACAGTGGCGGCTAATCTCAGGGAGTTGCGAGCGAATGGGTATAATGGAGTCGACGTATCGATCTATGAAAATGTTTCCAGACGATGAACGAGTGTGAGTTTAAAACAGACTTCAAATTCATAACACTTTTGATATTAGTTATTAAATGAAACTTCATTTTTCTTTGCAGGTTCGTTTCTTACACAACCACACTGAGCAGTGAATCGCTTGGCCACTTCTTCAACGATTGCCCCTTGACGGTGGACAGCAAAAATGCAGCAGAGTTAGTTGATTAACACAGCTTCAAATAGTAGTAGACGTGAAACGTATCCTATTCGGAAATCAGCTTCCATGACTGAACGAATAATTTCAGCGCCTTACGGAAGAATTTGGGAGGAAATGCAGATCGATGCAAACGAGCAATGAGGAGGTGAATATATAATTGAGTTTCAAATTTCCGGAATTTTATATATTTTTCGAAATTGATTTGCAGGGTCGACCCCACTGAAGAGGAGTTCCATGCACTGATAGCCCTCTCGTTCTGGAACAACGGTAATTTATACTCTGTTGAAAGATCGTTCTCATTCCAAAACGATAAGCACAAGAATGAATGAATACTCCAACAAGAAACAATATTGCGTGCTATTGCGCGTCTAATAATGTAGAATTGCAGATATTCTGCCGAGCGACGAGCGGTTGTGTAAGATGACTGCTGAGAATCGGGCCGCAATCATGCAAGATCTTCACGAGTATTATTCAATCAAGAGTGTGACTAACTATGCTGCGAGAATCGGAGAATTGTTCTGTCTTCTTGTCGATAATGAGGTATGTTTCATGACTACTACTGTTCTTGTTCATCAAATTTCGTTAATACAAGTGTGTGGTTGTTGTAAATAGAGGTGTGGCAAAATATGGAAACAGAGTGCGTTTCAGAGAGTTGCCTCGCTCATCACAGAAGACATTCAACTACTCCGCCTAATGGATTTTAATCATCCACCGAAATATTAATTGCAATTGGTTACTGTAAAAACGAGGTTATTGTGAGGTTTCATGTCTTTCTAAACACCTTTCTGTACTGAAATAAAGGAAACTCGATTTTCGAGATCATTCAGTGAAAAACTATCATGTGATCGTTCTTTTGAGTTCCCTTCTTCATCTTTTTCATCTTTTAGTCCCTCGCCCACCCTCTAACCCTCTATTCGTCTGCCAACTCTCCAAGCCCGAAAAGCTCTCCTTTCTTTATTTCTTTCTCTTCCTCTTCCTCGTATTGTGGTCTCCCATCTCTCAATCACCCCAGTTCTTGAACCTGCTCCTTTTTGCTTCCCACTTCTGCACGAAAGAGGCACACATTTCTCGTATTTCGCTGAACATAAAATGTCCCAAGAAGTGGTTCCAACCTCTGAAGATACTGAGGTAAATGAATCGAAGTTTCTTTTTATCTATTACTTAATACGCTTACTAACACATTCATTCTCAGGTTGGTTATGAAGAAAATATCGCTGCGGAAAAGAGAGGGAAGGATGCCAGGGTAAATTCACTTGCTAGTTCAATAAGCGATCTACCTTTGAAGCTACGGAAGCAAAAATGCATTCGCTCCCATCATGTCGAAACCTAACTATATTGCACACAGTTTTTTTTCCAGTTCAAAGTTCGCGTTTCAGACTGGAATCAGAATCTTCGCAGCATTTCGACTCTTCGTTACTATTGTTGGAACGATGCTCATTCTCCTCATGCTTCAGCTCGATTATCCTGATATTCAAGTATGATTTTGTGTGCAAGGTTTTAATGCTTATTCAACTAGGAAATAGCCTCTCTCGAAGATTTCGATAAGTCGAATCAGAACATGACATCCAATTTCAGTCTCAAAAACCTCTCCGCCATTATCTTGGAACGAATACGGACAGCAATCTTGTTTCTGTTGTGGACCATTTGAATATGAAAATTGACTACGAAGATTCGAGGCGTCGAGTCGAAGGTAAACATTGTTAGCAACTTTTCCAATTTACCGTGGGCGAAGTGCGCAGAGATCGAAGTGGTGTGGTGGTCTAAGGCGCCCTCCCATTCCTTACTACCCGGGTTCGAATCCCGGTCTTGACACCGCCTCCGCCCCACCAAGGTGCCCGCAATCGGTAGTGACTAGATCACGCGGCAAAGTAGGCCCGAAGAATAGATTACGCCCTACGGACTGAACTGGCCTTTAAATATAGTCACTGTCTAGCGCAAGTGCCTTGAGTACGGGGATACCTTTACCTTTCCAATTTACCGTTCACCCCGAGTTAGGGGATTCGGGCATAGTTCATTTCAATATTTATTCCGTTGTGGAGATACAAGAAATCGATATTGGGAGTTAGCGGGGAAATGGAGGTCCGTCGACGTAGTCGAATGGAGATTTGCTTCATGAAGTACACGTCTTTCAGACGATCGCATGGTCCGAATGTGGAAGATGATTCGTTATCTTTGCTTGGACGCCATCAACATTCTCATCACTTCACTTCTCTGGGCAGGAGCCTTTGCGAACAAGAAGAACTGTTTGCCCATCTATGCCGTTCTTGAGGTATTATTAACAGCCTTCATACAATGACCATTCGACTAAATTCCCGATTTTCTCTCTCAGGTTTCATTCACAGTGTTTTTCGATCTCACTAACATGCTTGATCACCGGAATTATACTGTGCAGTGTTCATTCCACTCGTGAGTACATACATTTTACATGTTCTTTGATAACTTCTTTGTCAATGAAGCTTATCAAATTCAGGTTCTCTACCGCTACTACAAATATCTCGAAAGAATGGAAAAGACAAGGAGCCGCTTCTTACAGTCCGGAACGGTCGGCATTAGACGGTCGATTATGAGAGATGCGTAGTGAACTTTTTTTTTCCTTCTTCTCAATCATGCAACTCATCTGATCTGCTTCACACCATCCGTCCTAAGCTTTCCCTCTCACCATTAATTTTACCAACCCTGTGTAATTGGTTTCTTTTAGTTTGTTCTCTATTTTTATCCAATTTCAGAAGATGTGATAAATATTTGAGTTTACAAAAGAAATTTACAGTGTGCAAACAAAATATCACAACAATGTTTCTGTAGAACACATTGAGTTTACTAGTAGATCACGTCATAGAAACTGTCTGTAATCGTTTCAGTACCTCGTGAACTAAGTCGAATATTTCAGGTAAATCAGAGATCCAATTATCAGGCATCAGTATGATTGGTTTGTTGAACAAACAATCAAGTGAACTCATATCGAAGTTTTCCGGAGTGATCAAATTAGGGTTGACCGCGAGAGTTTCGATCAATTTCAGTATTACCTGAAAAAGGCCTAGAGCTTGAAATTGAAAATAAAGTTCTAAGACATCTTCTTGAGCTTGCAATTCACCTTTGCCTCTGGGGAAAGTGTTTCCGGTTGAGTTTCACATGGTGACGTTAGTTCAATATTATGATGAACAGGAATGATTGAGGACTCTGAAGAAAATCCACTTCAGTTAATCAGAGTTTAGGTAACAAACCATTCATCCCTTCTCTATGTCGAATGAGAGTAAGCTCGTATTCGATTCTCTTCTTCTCTTCAAATAGTTCGCACTTCTTGCACTTGCAGTTATCGAATGGACAAGGAGCGTGAAACTGTAAAGCATGTATTTTTTACGAATAATATTTGAGTTGCGATGTGGCAAGATTGTGAGAAGAGAAATTCGAATAATAATTATCTACTTTTTTGCTCGCAATAATTCCATGATGTCGACATCTTGAACACACATACATCGCGTCACAGATTCTCTGAATTATTATGGGTGATGAAGAATTCCAAGTTCACATGGCTAAGCTATGAACAGACCTTTCTGCCCTGTCTCTTCACTTTGTTCTCAACTCTTCTACGATGACTGATTAGTTGACACTACAAAATTTACATTGCTCGACGAACACGGATAGTGTATGAATGCTTTAATTCGTTATGGAGAAAAGCTGTTATTATCGGTAGTGCACCGGATCAGAGAGCATTTCGAAGAGAGTATGAGTACCTTTCGACAGTCACAATAGGCCCATTTGCAATTACGCGAATGATGGGAGGATTCCTCGCCATGGATCAAACATTTCGAGCACTGAAACGATGAGAGGTGAAATAAAGGGGCATTAGACTTAAAAAAAAATACACCAACCCGTTGCATTTAAGTTGCTTTGCCTTCAATATCGCTTGTACCAGGCTCTCGCAATAGCATTGGTCTTAAAGCGTCGGGCCAGCCAATAGATTCCGATCGACTACTGATTTCAAAGTGAGATCAAAAGGTGTCTCGCACAAAGCACGCACGAGAATTATGGTCACAAAATGTTGAGTGTGACCTAGAGCTGAACTCTTTGTACCATGTCATTCGATTGTATTGCCTCGGTACTTTCAGATATTCAATGACGCCCTCAAATGAGCTTTACGAAATTCCTGTTTCTGAGGTCCTCCGTGCTTGAACTGACGATCTCCGAACATTTGTGCGTATTGTGTATCTCGGAAATTCCCGAGTTCAGACTCTTTCTCTCTGCTCTTTAGATCTCTTTCTTGATCTTCAGTTCAGAAAGATCCCATCTCTTCTCTCTCATTCGGCCACAAAATCGGACTAAGAGCATGCGCTGAGAAATGTCAATAATGTGCACGTAATCAATAGTTCGATCTTGTGGCATTTGCCCGTTTAGAATTGAGAAAAAGGAGGAGCTTTAAAGTGGAAAATTTGCAGGGTCTCATTTACATCAGGAAAAATGTTAAGGGTGCTCTTAGTTTTCCCGTGTGCACCGTGCACATCAGGCATGGTACACACTAGGACAAACCGGATTACCGCAACCTGTCATTCATAACTTATTTTTTTTCCTGGAATGTGTAATCTCATGCACACTCCACTTCTTCGTTTTAGGGCAACAGATGAATATCGTCATATCAATATTCTCGATCATCTACATGGTTCTTCTCGGTCTAGCAATCGCATTTGTCGTTTATGATGTATCTCAAGTTATCAATCATGACATCGCCACTCAAGTGAGATCTTTTTCACGCTCACTATGCGATTTTTTCTGTTTTTTTTTAGATGATTAGTAGTCAGTATTGTCATGTTTCAGGATCCTAATCCCTTCGGTCGACCTCTCACTTCGGATATTGCATATTGAACATCAAACTTGACAAAAACGACCAACACAATCATTGTCGTCTTGCATTGCTCAGGTTGAAATGATTGGTTATTACAGGTTCATACTACACTTTCGAAGTTTCACGCACGGGTTTGCGACTGTAAGTCGTATTTCATAGAAAAGATCGAAACTTTTGAAATGAATGGAACAATACGTCCTTCATAAACCTCATTTTCTGTCATACTTTCACTTTCTTCCTGAACCAAAGTATGTTCGTATATTATCAATCATTACACAACTATCATAGGATTATTTCGAAAGTTTTTCCAATTTCTTACAAATTTTCGCACTTTTGCGTCCACTTTACGAAGGAAGTTGACGCGAAAATGACCCTCAGATTCGTCGGTGTGATAAAAGTATCCGGAGATATGGATCTTGTACCAGTGAGAGCGATTTCAATGAGATAAAAGAGAGGGAGCGGGGATTGAAGGAGGAAGAAGAGGGCACTTCATCTCGCGTTGCGACCTAACCTTCTTGCATAATGTCTTTGTTCCATTTTCCAAGTTTCTCGTATCGCTTCTTTGTTTGAACAATACCTGATTATCGCAGGTAATGCGAGACGAGATTTTTGTGCATGAAAGAAAGGCCGATACAGATAATGAGAAAACGATGGCAAGTGGTTTTTTAATCCTTACGTAATTGCTTTTTTCAATAGAAGGGAAAAGGTGAAGAAAAAAGGTCGCGATGTTTGAAAATTTACTAGCTGCTTGGTTCGAGACGTGTACTGAGCTTTTCGTTTCAGGAGCGGCCTTGCCTCATCTGTAAGAGTCCTACCAATGGCTCCCACATGAGCATTGATGCATGCCGAGCTTGCACTGTCTTCTACAGGTGAGATACTGCTTCTATGAAATTGTTGGGCGAACATTTTACGGTCTCTCACATCGCAGTGTTCTCTGGCCGATCAGACAAAGTCAGAGAGCATGGAAAAGTGAGAGATCGTGAAATTTTTGCACAATCATTTTCTATGAACAATCGCTTTTACGAGTTTCGTTGCGAGGTCGATAGTTGTTAGCTCGCGTTCACCCCAGATTTTCGAGTTTACCCCCTTTTTTGGTATGAGCTTCCAAATCGTGAGTTTGTAAACATTCCATCACCTGTGAAACATCTTCCGATTTTTCTGTCATTTGACTTCGGAAGAATCAACATCTGAATATAATGGAGCTATGGTAAAAGGTAAAGGTAAAGGTATTTTCGTACTCAAGGCACTTGCGTCCTGCGGGAGCCCACTGCTAGGCCAGTGACTATATTTAAAGGCCAGTTCAGTTCGTAGGGCCTAATCTATTCTTCGGACCTACTTTATGGATGGAGCTATGATGGATCATTAAGTGCAGTTCTTTTGCAGAAGACTGTACAATCGAAGCGATCGACTCGTGTGCAAGACTGGACAAATGCAGTGTGATGAGAAGAGAAAAGGTGGGGTTTGTTACAAATTGTTACAATTATTTTAATCAAATTTCATTCAAATTACTGGAGGAGTGTGCTCACAGTCAGCCCTTCGTGCCCTTTGAAAGTAGGAGTAGTAATTATCTTGGGTAATCGTGGCAAAAAGTTGAAAGAGCTTGATTCAGCAGGAAGTTTCGGCTGTCAGAAGTGCCGGTTCGATCGTATCGTTGCAATTCTTAGTGAATGTGAGGTGAGGATTACATTGTCAAAACTAATTATCATAATTTTTTCACTCATTTTCAGTCTGACGAAAATAGCAATATTCGCGTACGGAATGCGTCGGTAATTTCAATGTCGACCAATTCTACTCGGTTTGTTTGTTTGTCTGCATTTGTGATGCCAAAGCATCGATCATCTTTTATTCCAGAAGATTTCAAGATCTGAACAGTACACAAGTCAATCACAAGCAGAGGGTCATTGACGACATTCAACGAGGCCATTCGTGAGCCTTTGTTATATTATAGATCCAGTAAAATAGTGCGTTGTCAGATATGCTTCACGGGCTGAAGTCTGAGTCAATTTATCTTTCAGGATAATGAACTCGATCAGACGCGCCAGTGAGCTGAGTACTCGTTCTAAGGAATCCGATCCCGATGCAATCTTGGTTGACGGTGTGGTCAGTTTATTCAATCAGGATATCTCAGCAAAACATCTCTTACAGGTCATGGTACCTACCACTCACATCTTAATAGATCGAAACAATCGAATTCTCCTCTCATCATTGTTCGAATTTGCGTCCACTTCATTCAAGGAGTTCAAGAGTCTAGACCATGATGAACAAGTAAGATTCAGAATGAGTTTGAACGCATTTGAGTGGTTTAGTGGCTTCTCATCAACAATTTCTACCCATACTTCACTGTTCTCGATGCGGAATTCCGAATGATGACCTTGTTTCCGGAGAATGAAACCATGTAAGCGCCGTTTTCAAATTGAAATATCAAAGTAAAAGGATACTTAAGGAGTTTCACGAGTTACTCTACTTACTTGGACCATCACACGATCCCAAGATTCTTTCCGGACACTCTCGATGAGAAGAAAAAGCAGGATGCCTCGAGGTATCACTGGTTTTATTCAGTTTCTCCACGCCCGAGTAGAACTTTGTTTCTTGAAAATTGTAGAACTGCTTTTGATTTGATCATTTGCAGAGTATTGGCAAGTCATATCGATGTCGAGATTCGTCAGATGCGTGCAATGATGAGAAGATGGAGACCGAGTGAGAGAGAATTATTCGCCTATATGGGACTCGGATTCTGTACTTTGGGTGAGTTCATCGTACAAGCTATCCTTAAAGGAGAATATCTGCTTAGACAATACAAATGCGAGTGAAGAATTGCATCTACTAGCGGACGAATATAGACGAAAATTGATGATTGAATTGGATAAATTGTATCGTGAAACGATGGGAATGAAAGATTATTCGAGCAGAATGGGAGAAGCGATGGTGTTTCTGACAGCTATTCAGGTGTGTTTCACGAGTGAAGGTATGGGGGTCAATTCAAATTACAGGATGCTTTCTCATCAATGCGCTCGAAAGTTGGAGTTCTCAAATTATTGGACGTCGTCAACGATGAAATGATCGTTGCGCAGTTGCACTTATAATATGCAGATCAAACTGTTGTTTTAAATTGATCATTGAACGATCTCTGTTTCGCTGTGTTAATGTGCAATGAACTGTGATAAAGAGCTGCTGAGCCACTACTGTTCCTCTCACCTCTGATCTCACGATTATTGCGTTCTTTCAACAATCATGCATTAAAATATAGCATGATTCATTGTGATGGCAACTCATCTGATAAGAATGACAACATTTGTTTGCAGAAGATTTGGTCCGCCATTTCAGTGAAGTCATTTGTGCTATTTACGTGTCGCGATGCGTTTATTTCGAAGCGAAAACGGCCTCAGCAGTAACACATAGATGGGTACTAAGGAAGACAGCGATAAATGATAAACACACGGCGTAATCTTATATTACTAATGATCTCAGTCGTTTTGTTCTCCACGCTAAACAGAGTCTACTTTTCAGAATGCAGAATTGTGTTGTGATATTCGCTATCATTGGCGTTGCAAGTGTGTTTACCTGGACTTCTTCAATACTCTTACCAATGAACTCTTTCCAGATTCCTTAGTTGATTTCGCAAACTCAGCTCTGTACGATATTTATGACTTCAGGGGAGCAAAGGAAGTATGAAGGAAGAAATTTTATGAAAGATCTAATGATGATTCAAATCAGCTTGCTATTCCAAAATGCGACTCTGGATGTCTCATCTTTGCAGCTACTATGGGCGAAGGATTCATTGTTTGTGCTCTGTCTGAATTTCGATGAAAAACAACTCCTTTTCCTATTTCAGCAATACCCGGATGGCCTCGATCCATACGCCAATAATCTGTTCATTTACGACGACGAAGAAGCAAAATCGAGGTGAATAAGGATACTTTCAGTGAATCTTCAGTGGTTTTCAGTATCGCAAAGATCGCGACACAGAGAGATGAAAAACTGAGAAAGATACCGTTGAAGGTCGAGGTGAGTTTTATTGTGTATACTCATTCGTGAAATAGAGCATTGCAGGGACAGACTAAAATCACTGTCAGAAATCAAAACGAAGATAATTATAAAGATGTAATTCAGTCGATCGTGCTCTACGTAGTCAAATACAACGAAGGTGCGTGAAAATAGTCACTCAGTGAATCGTCATATCTGACTGAGTATCATGCTCAGCTGCCCAATTCTCGTACGAGGTCTTCGATACTTACTATAGCAAAGATCACTCCTCAATCCGAAATTGTCACCATTCTAAGCGCAGGTTTCTTTGGTATTCAGGCGGATGCAACAACTCAGGTTTGCCGATTTACATAAACTCAGAGTAAAATCGATGGTTGTCAGGCAAACTCTGTGACTGTTCGATTGGTTGGATTCGAAAATGCTCTCGATAATAATGCGAACGGATGTCCCTATGCTTATAAAACACCGTTAGTTTTTTCTCTCGATATTTTGCCATCATATTCCACTTAGAGTAAGCTACGTTTGATTTTAAAGTTATGAGTCAATTTCAGTGATTCGCCGTCATTTGGTGGGTTTTCTCTCCAAACCACTACACCAATTCTGTCACTGGTAGTTGGAAAATCGAGCTCGATTCAACTGCAGACTGAAACTCAATTCAGTAAGAGTTATATTTTCACCGGGCACATCTTCAACAATCGCAGATTCTGTCCGTAAAATCGGATACGATGGTTTCATCACTTCACCCGGATGGAATGGATGCTCCAAACCGAAGAACGGAGGATTCCAGTCGTTTCGAACTCCTGATGACTCTCCATCGGATACCTACATGCTGACGAACAATGATAAGTGAGATATGGATACATATCCAATTGTGTGCAACATACATTGTTCAAGCATGTTCAACGTTGACATGGATGCACTGCCTAATTTCGATGCTACGCACTCATTGACAATCACTAATATGAAGAGCGCCGACGAGCCCACAACGTATGCCACGTATGCCGACGAGCCCACAACGTATGTCTCGGTAGAAATGTCAGCTTGAATGATGCTGCATAATGTTGTGATTGAAGGCACGTCAACCCCAACCACTGTGACCACGTCTG
The DNA here is from genome assembly GCA_900490845.1 of Pristionchus japonicus. NCBI lineage: Eukaryota > Metazoa > Nematoda > Chromadorea > Rhabditida > Neodiplogasteridae > Pristionchus > Pristionchus japonicus. The sequence continues at coordinate 28,839 of LS517136.1, read as the reverse complement.
CTGATCAGTCGCTTGCCACCACGAGCTCGGCTTCCGCAATAATAGGTGAGGAATGCACTTTACTTGAAATATTGACGAATTTCAGGAATCCTTTCGCCAATGCTGCTGTACTGGCTTTGCTGATGAACATCGAATTTGAGTGACCCTATTTTTACTTTGTTTTATTCGGATAAGCAAACTTCTAAGCTAACGGATACTGTCCAGAAATAAAGATCATTCAAATATTCACCCTCACGTAGGAAGCATCCAGCGCCTTAGATATGACATGAAGATAAGAGGAAGACAGACATAGGAATCGGGATAAAGAGCGAAAGATCGACGAATTCGTCAATATTTCAAGTAAAGTGCATTCCGCGCCTGTTATTGCGGATGTCGAGCTCGTGGTGGCAAGCGACTGATCAGCAGACGTGGTCACAGTGGAAGATTGAAAGAGAAGACAGAGCGTGAAAGAGGAAGGAGAGGACTAATGCTCCTGAGCTCTTACCTCTGAGTGACCTATTTTCATGATCACTCAGGGTTCATAGTAGAACAATACATTGAATGAGTCAGATCGTCAATAACTGTTGCATGGAATTATTTCAACTTTTTACAATTATTTTATTTAAGATTTGATCCAACAATCGGATCACTAGGCATAACTGCTTTTGCAATGAGAACACCGATTCTCTGAAAACAAATAAAATAATGAAAATCAAAAAAATCAGATTCACTTCATTTTCAATCAGCAAGTGTAGTAGATCTCCTAGTCTCTTCGCATAGTTATGAACTCCATTTGATGTATAGTACGAATGAAATTCTTGCATGATTGTAGCCCTTTGTAATGTTGCCAACATAGAGATATATACTGATCCTCTGATGAAAGATCTGAATTAAAAAAAAAATTTGTGACATTTATGTTGCGTTCCATCTCTCAAATTACCTGTGTTCCAGAATGAGAATGAAAGCATGAGCAGAAATTCTTCTTCCGTTGGATTAACTTCGCGCATAGTTCGTTTGCTATTGAACACACTTTCTTGCAAGATCTTTCTCAGATTACTGAAATTCGAAAATGTTGTTTGAAACTAAGATGGCAATGCATGGGAACTCACTCTTTCAGATGTTCACTGCTCGCATTGTTTGGAATGTCGCCAAGAAAGCAATAAAGTGAATTTGAGCAGAGAGTAGTAGTGAATGAAACGAAACTGCAGTATTTTCTTCTTATTTTTCGAAATTTGGCAGATTGGACTCACATCCGATCATCATCCGGAAACAATTTCGACGATCGAAACATCGACTCGATTGAAATGACTCGTCGAGAAGAGCCTGTGATTACCTTCCACTGCAAAGATTTCCTGTTTGGTTTCATTGTGGATAAAGTAGTTACATAAAATAATTATATCAGTGTATGTTTTTGTCTTGGATATTCCTACCTTCTCCATTGCGTCTAGACATGCGAACTCGGGAAACGCCTGCGAGTCGAAGTCGAAGAAGGAAGAGATGAGGACCTGTTGCATGGCTAGACTGTTTCCCTGCATTGCCGGTAGTAGAGGCTGAAAAGGGATCTTGTTGGACAGGATTCCTGACGAAAACTAGATATTGGAACTTACGAATGGACTTACGAATGAGTTGAGATCGATGGCGAGTGGATGCACGAACTTGTCGGCATGGCGAATAAACAGCTCTGCAACCTTGCGAACGCTGGTCGTCATACTGTATTGTTTCCATTGATTACTCAGGACAAACAAACTATTCAAATGATTAGAAATGCCGTCACAAGAAGGAACATGCCTGTAGCCATTTTGGATTCGTTCTAGCAGTGGAGGTGAGATGCTTAGTTGATCGGTAGCACTCCTCAACATTTGTCAGTGAATCACTAATGTGCCAAAGCGTACCTGGTGGAAGCAGTGGGAAACCGACTTTGATGAGTTGACTCTGCGGGAGTGTCCAATGCTGGCTTAGCGCCTGCACTCTTCTCCGTTTCGGATCGGAGATACGTTCGAGTGTAAACTGCGCCTTCGTTTACTTTCTCGAGTACAGTACGCATTAGATGGAAGCGGCATCGACGGCACTCCCGAAATCGGCCTGTATTTTATTAGCCCGTTAAAACTTCAAAGAAAGAAAAAGAGGAGAAAAAACTGTCAGGCAATTACCTTCTTGAATGCATCTCTCTGAGCGATATTTGCAAAAGAATTTGCGATTTGAACGAACACTGCGTCTGAAACGAATTAATGAAAAAAAAACGACTGGGAAAGACAAATATTACCTGTAGAAACTGGCACATGCCTTGTATGCATTTATTCCCATGTTCATATCCGTGATATTGGCTTTGCAAATTAGGCACTCCTGAAAAAAAACGTGCAGAAACTATTAGTTCCAAGCGGAAAATTTTTGCAGAGCGCGCGATTTACCATCTCAAGGTGCCGACGTTTCTTGGACCAAGACGATGAATGGATGTGGAGCAATGCATTAATCTGCAGAGGCAACATATGCCGAATCCGTGCGGTTGGCACATGCCTTTTCTGTGTTGTGAAAACTGATACACAACAAGGAATGCACGTATGCATGTCATAAAGAGAACGCTTTCGCTCCCCTGTTGCATTTCACATGGGGTATTGAGGTGTTCATTTTTGCTTTTGGTTCTTAGCATAAAAAAGAGATTCCTCCCCCTTTACAGGCTTGTGAAATTGAAACGAACTATGCTCGGAGTGATTCAATCAAAATTATTCCGAGTCACGCCTAGTTCTTCGTCATGCAATACCTATGGTTGTGTGTGTGCATATGCCTAATTTATAGCATTTGATGGGCGGAAATGGATGGTGACGCGAAGACACCAGAAAAAAATCGCTCTTGAATACAATAGCAGAATTTTTTAGATAAAAAAGCAGGGATGATATTCGGTCAGAGTCTCATGAGAAAAATACTCCCAGAGCCCTCATCTTTTCTGTGGGAGCAGCCTAGCCATTGTTTGTCCAGAGTCACAAGCACCTGCTGTCGAGGAATTCAAGCAAGGTTTCATTCGAGGATCCCATCTGTGATGACCTCTTTAAAGAATTGTATCGACATTTCTTTGCCTAGTAAATTCCAATGAAAGCTTTATCGCAATGTGTCTCGTCGAAGAAATGCCATTGAGAGACTCAAGCGCTTTTAGCATCTCAGCAGCTGATGTTTCCAGCTGAACAGGGAGCCGATTCGCACACGTAGATAACTCCTCCCATCTCACAATTTGCTGCGGTCCTGGCATCAAGATGTTCTTTCTTCAACACATTTGCATCAACTCACCATTTCACATTCAGCCCACTCTTTTGCGCCGCGTAAGCACACGTTGCCTGTCCTCCTTCAGTATTTGGCTGGTTAATGTCCCAGTCAGAGAAGGAGCCTGTGGACTGAACTAGCGATCATTCATTAGGCTCTTGGATCTTAAGTAGCACCTCATCTTCCCAAATCCACTCGGTTCCATTATTCACGATGCCCAGCCAATATTTCTCTTTCGGTCCGAATTCAGATGCAACTGAGCGAACAGTACCTTTCTACAGTTGTTGGTCCTATCAGTTGCCCTATTTTGAAAAGGCCTGCTTACCACTATTAACGAAGAACTCCTTCTGCGAGTCGTGGATTGAGACGAGCGAACCGCCCGCTTTCTGGCAACTTTCGCTTGCTCTTGACTGTGAAATTTCAATATCATATGCTTCGAAGCAGCCGCCTGAGTATATGCTTGGTTACAAGTAAACCACCTTTGGAATTATGCAAAGTAGTGAGAATAATGCTAGTAAAACCCACGATTTGCCTGCGTTCGCGGGCTCGTTTCATCGTCGTTGAACGCGTGTTCGGTTGCATTGCAGAAACAGTTGGCTGCGATTTGGGAAAATCCTCGTTGTTTTTTCGATTAAAAATTGCTTACCTTCGCACAGAAGTTGCGTCGAATTCACTGAATTTGAAAGATCCGTGAAGTAGAAATTGTCCGAGGCCAATTGCTCCAGTCCCGGTGTTCTGCTAGCTCCAGCATAATCTGGAATTGCTTTTTGAGTCTCACGAAATGTTGGTTCTTGTACCATGCACAACGATGATTCCGCCTTCCTCCTTGAATTTGTCCGCATCACAGATATTTGAGGTCCTGATGGTGACTTTTCGAAACATCGTACACAAATGATCACTGACGGAGGCGAATTTGTGAGGAAATGTACGATCTGTCTCGCACTTGGTCGGTTGAAAGGCTGAAGAACACCCTTCTCGAGCATGTGCTTTGCAACTAGGAATGCTCTGGAAAAATCAGTCGTTGGGAGTTTACTTGAGTTGGAATTAGTTTACGCACCCTTCAATATCTATGTGATCGATGTTATGTTGCTTCACGGAATCGAGATCGTCAGTTGATTTCATGTCGAGGTTGTAGATTATCTGAGATTGAAATTTCGAAAAAAATAAGAAAAGAAAACTCGCATCGAATGTTTCTGAGGCAGCAATCACTCCGACTCGCGAGTAAAACTCAGCATTGATATCGGTACTCAGCAGAGGAACGGTTGAGAGCACCATCGCTTTTGCCTTAATGGAATGTGTTTCTTATCATCCGAATTTTAACTCAAATACTTCATCTAGGTAGCCTCCCATCGAAGTATCAAGCACGAAAACCACATCGACCCATATCTCCTTCGGATTCCAGTTGTAGAAAAAACCGTCAACAATCGCGCAATCACAATAATTATCTGGATTTTGATACATTGTTTATAGACCTTCTTGACCAATGATATGGGAACGTTTTTTGCTCACCTTTTGATATGAAAGTGGTTGGTGCAGCTGAAATATCATTTTTGTTAATTTTCGTTCCAATATTACTGCGCTAAATTCCATAATTCTCACGCGAAATTGTGGTAGTGAGGACTGGAATATCTCTCGTGTATCGAAGCAAGAATCCTTGAGTGTTCTCCATGTCTTCAAACCAAATATCAATTCTCTACAAAAATACGTTTTCTTGTTGCAAAATATTTGTGAAAAGGAAAACGTACTTCAGAAAGTCGGACATCGAAGAGCACTTTTTTGGTGCCATGAATTCTGAAAAATACTTCTCTTAAAGGACAATAATAACGTGGAACATACACAATTGGCTTGTTATTCAACTCCTGAATCGATAGTTCGTGAGAGCTATCGAAGTTTGGAGTGACCGACATGTGGATGGTCATTTCAGTGCTGAGCTCACGTTTTTTGCAACTTATCGAAATGAGAATCGACTAACTTCGCTGAAGGGAGGAGAGTGTACCAATCCGAAGGAATGTAGAAAGGCGAGCGAAAAGTTTGGATTCCTCCACTGTTGCGATTCAGACAACCATTCCATCCAGCAGAAGTGATAAATCCGTCATCAGTCACTTTGCGGTTCTTTTCTGTAACACATCCTATAACTTTGTGCTTCGTTCTCGCTCACCAAAATTCGCAGAAGATTGCAGAATGAGCATGTTGCTCTCACTGATAGCCAGTGAGAGGATGGGAGTGTTCGGCTGGACGGAGAATCCAGGAAAGCCAGAATAATCTCTGAAAAGGCGTAAGAAAGGTAAGGGTAAAGTATCCCCGTACACTAGACCAGTGACTATATTCAACGGCCAGTTCTGTCCGTAAGGCCTAATCTATTTTACGGACCTAGTTCCCACGTGATCTAGTCACTACCAATTCCTGCAAATGAGCATGCCTTGTCTGAAAGGCGACTTCGCATTCGTCTTTGTTGTCCTCAAGAGCATTGTCGAATCCCGCCAATCGCACGGTGACTTGGAAGGACTGTAATTAAATTCTGGGCTCTGTTGTAGTAGACGGGTCCCAAGAAAAAAGAAAGGTCCCAAAAATTTAAGAAAGGTCCCAAAATTTTAAGAAAGGTCCCGAAAATTTAAGAAAGGTCCCAAAAATTTAAGAAAGGTCCCGAAAAATTCATAAAATTTAAGAAAGGTCCCGAATATTTAAGAAAGGTCCCAAAAATTTAAGAAAGGTCCCGAATTCTCTGAGTATAACGGGACCGTAAAATAAAGAGGTCCCAAATGACAAAATGATAGAGAGGTCCCAAAAAAGTCTCGAAAAACGGGCTCAAAAAATAGAAAGGTCCTTTTGATACTCAAAAATAGAAAGGTCCCTGGAAAATAGAGAGGTCCCAAAAAAGAAAGGTCCCGAAATCATGATTTAAAAATTGAGAGGTCCCAAAAACTGGCATCGAAAATAGAAAGGTCCCGAAAATATGATTCGAAAATAGAAAGGTCCCATATGAAAGAAAGGTCCTTTTCAAAATTCGAAGCATTTGCATGATAGAGTAGTCTCATTGTTAGTGTATGGAGGACGGTGCGATTTCTTAGAATGTTCTACCATTGTGAATTGTTCTTTCTCACGTCTGTCATGAATATTGTTGTATAGGAAATATTTAATAGCTAATCATGAGTGTGACCAACCGCACTCATTCGTATCTAGTAACTCTCACCACGATTAAAAATTTGCCGTTGCCTATTTTCGTCAGTTGTCTGGTGGTTCTCGCCCCAGCTAGTCGTCTGTTATTTCTCTCGTCTAGAAAGTAGTTCCATCACTACTCGCCGTCCCTCCACTATCGCACCGCACCGGGCTCTAATAAGGCCACACGAGGATATATACCAATTTAGAAATTTTAATGTACTTCTTGGTTACCAGTGTTTTCGTTGTCGCTGGGAGACTAATATTGTTAAATCTACAAAAAGTCGAAGTAATCACGAAAAATGACATACTAAAAGCAAACAATATTCCACCATACTACATTATCGTGAAGAAGCTTTTAATTTTGAAAAGGACCTTTCTTTCATGAGGGACCTTTCTATTTTCGAAGCCAGTTTTCGGGACCTTTCTATTTTCGAAGCCAATTCTTGGGACCTTTCTATTTCTGCAGCTTATTTTCGGGACCTTTCTATTTATGGGACCTCTCTATTTACTCGGGACCTTTCTATTTTTGAGTGTCAAAAGGACCTTTCTATTTTTGTAGACTCTTTTTCGGGACCTTTCTATCAAATTCGGGACCTTTCTATTTTTACGGACCTTTCTATTTTTGAAGGTCCTCGACTTTTTAATTCGGGACCTTTCTTAATTTTTTGGGACCTTTCTTAAATATTTGGGACCTTTCTTAAATTTTAAGAATTTTTCGGGACCTTTCTTAAATTTTTGGGACCTTTCTTAAATTTTCGGGACCTTTCTTAAAATTTTGGGACCTTTCTTAAATTTTTGGGACCTTTCTTTTTTCTTGGGACCCGTCTACTACAACAGAGCCAAATTCTGAGTGAAAAGTACTCGGTCGAGGATAGGATGACCCTTTTCTCCCACCTCTTCACTTGGAGGTGCCGTCAGAGTATACGGCTGAGCACTGAGGACAGAGACGATTTTCGTTGTCGGCTTCAACTCAACGCCTGCTATGTCCGCCACGTCGTACACTTCGTAATCATCGACACTTGTTGCTAAAAGAGATGAGATAATTTGGGTTTCGCAGCAAGTTCACTTTCAACAAAAGCTTTATCAGAGAGCATACCGGTGCCCATATCGACGACGTAGATTACGAAACCTTTGGTGTTATCGTGGGGACCGTTTTTGTCAACGATTTTGATACTCGCAGGTCCCTACAAAACTGAGCATGTTGTTGGAACTTAAACTCGGAGAAATTTCGAAATCAAACTTGAATTGTAAGCGGCAGTTTCCTTCTGGAGCTATCAACCTGATCCGCGAGCTTGGAAACACTGCGAAAGTGATTGATGCATTAAAAAATCGTTTCGATACCAACGTAATTATGTCGCGATTTCGAATGTTGTCATGAATGAAGACATTCTCCATGTACTTGTCCGTGTTGTTTGGATATACCTTGAAATAAGCCTGATTAATTGAGCACAAATGATGAATTCACGTCGGAGATGCCTCCCCATCCAGCCGCATAAATGTGACAACCGGAAGAGCACTTTTGCAGTTGAATCTGCACATTTGATCGATTTGACGATTTCTAATGAGCTCGCACATCATAATGAACTGCATCGTAGGCACCAATCAGCGTAGAATTAGAGAACTCAACAACAGCTTCTGGAATCGAATGGTATTCGAAGCGAAATTTGATGTTTACTCACTGGTCGGAGAAATCATCGCCATTAGCAGCAATAGAAAAAGCAGATGCGTCATGATTCTAAAACAAAGGAGGAAATAGAGTAGATTGTTGTTAAGTTATAGTCATAACGTTAGGCAGTAGGTAGAACAACGACTGAATAACGGAAAGGAAACGACATGCGCAAGAACGAAGAATGTTATCAATAATTGCGTACATTAGGCTGGAATCAGTCATTCTTCGTCTTATCTTTCGATTTGAGAGCAAGTGTGATTCTATTGTTTCCGCACGCTCTTCAAAGGTTATAGAAACAAGAGAGCGCGTAGAATACAAAGATAATTCACTGACGGCACTCTCGTCTTATCTCTCCGCGTCATGTTTTTGAGAGTCTGATACATTTTAAGCGCAGTTGGATCCGTAACAGACACATCCTGATCAAGAGTTTTCTACAAAAATGTCATCATGATACGGAATTTATCAACGAGCACAATTTTCAAAAAAAAGGAGAATGATAAGAAAAGAAGGAGAATGAGACACTTGTGGAGTTTCCCGAAAGCACGGTTGTGTTTCACTATAATTCGTATTGCTGTAAGCAGGGTGGGAAGGATGGGTGTAGATATTGTTCTCCTGGTCAATTTCACAAATACCAAAAGGCGGGTATGAATTGGAGGAAGCGCAGCATAATTAAGACTCATTCATTGTCGTTGCTTCCGACGGAGCGGAGCTTGGAGTGAATTGTGTGATGTCTTCAACAGCAGTTGTATTCTGCCGAGTCAAGGTCTTCCAAATGGTAATCACTCGGGTTCGATAGCTAAAAACAGTTTTCACAAGAAACTGTTTCAGAAAAGAAGGATGCCCACCTCCTCACAAAGAAGAGCATCACAACAGAATCGAGTGCAGGGAAAACCGCAGTTGACATAATCATGAGATCGCCGTAGATTCCATTTAGATTAAAACCGAGGAATGTTGTGAGAAAGATCATTCCGAGTGGAGTATAGGAGAAGATGATGGGAATCGCAGTCTAGAAATTACTGAATTGTAGCTTGTGTGTTACTCTCTGACTGTCGTTCATCAAAACAATACACGACAAACTAGATGACAAGACCAAAAAATGTTAAAAGAAGAAGCCTGTATTATCAGCGCCTTCAGCAGCTGGTGTTGTGTAGCCCGCATCTGGGCCGAATTGGTTATTCCTGACCTGAATTAGAAATAATGAGAGCTAAATGGGCATTGTCATGGGTATCAGAATAACAAACTTACTGCACAATTTTGAGCTGTCGCAGGATGAGAGCACTGCAGGCAACAATCACGAGTACAGTAAGGAAGAAGAGAGTCAGAGCGCCGACCATCGTGAATACCGCGTCGCCTTGCCATTCATATTCAGTCGAGTTTGATGGTTTCTGAAGGATTTCCAATCTCAAATTATTCGCATCAAGGCGACTGCACAAGAAAATATTCGAAGTCATTGTTTTTGAGATCAGCTATTCTGTGAAGAGCATGGAAAACTTTTCGTTCATTCTGAACTTTCTTGATAAATAAGAAAATAATGGCTCACTCTGAATACGATACCGAGATAGCCGAAATCCAACTGGGCGTTGTCGATTCCAGTATTATTAATGACTATATTATGGAAGTAAAAGGCTTTGTCCTCCGTAGGCAAGCATCCGATCTGTAATAACTATTTGAATGTTAAAACACTAAGTTTGAAACCTGCACGAATTCATAGTAGGCGAAATTGTAGAGCATCTGCACACTAATAGCGATGAAACCCCACCAAAGAGTCTCGTTACCCAGAAATACTTTACGCCATCTTGGTCTGAAATGATTTTTTTGGCTTCGAAAAACACGTAAGATGAGCATTTGATAAATTGATAAATTCGACAGAAACGAACTCGCAGACAACCGCATAACGATAGATGTATTGCAATGCGAGGATGATGAACGTTTGATGCAAGAAGATGAGGAAGCAAGTGCCTGAAGATTTTCCAAATTTTCGACAGTTTCGATGAAATTGATTTACAAGCAATAACGCCCATGAAAGGTGACTGGTTCACCATGTATTACCCAAAGAAGATGTAACCGTCTGGCGTAAGTTGCACCCCCTGTAAGGTCGAATGTTCCTTTCGTTACGGAAAATTTCTACCGGCATGAGGACCAAATGTACTAGAGCGACCATAAAATCCATTATGGAAAAGCCAATCATCAGATACCGATATCGTCCTGTATCAATGACAAATCTGTTTTTTTTTATGCGAGACATACCGATTTGATCTGTTAATGTAGTAGTTGAAATCCAGATGAAAGTCGCATTTGTGAGGAGCGAAATGGAGAAGGCGCCATACGTGTAAGACTACATTAAAAATAGGGATATCGAAAAGATAAATTGTTGAAGATTCTACCTGATGAAGCAGTAGTGGGATCATTGTGACTAGCAATTGAACAAGTGTTAAACAATTTAGTATCCGATTTCGTATTGCAGATATAAAAAGGGATGTACGATTACTATCAACGCAAGTCACTGTGATAGAGCCGGCTTCAGTCTGCGTATGTCTAAGATGCGTAATTGTTTGTCAGTGTTCGTGACATTTCCATTCTTGCGTTAAGGTCTTGTTCACAATAATATCTATGTAGTTCGGACGAGAATCATCGTCAGTCAGATTCATTTTTACTTGTTCACAATAATATCTATGTAGTTCGGACGAGAATCATCGTCAGTCAGATTCATTTTTACTTGTTCACAATAATATCTATGTAGTTCGGACGAGAATCATCGTCAGTCAGACTCATTTTTACTTGTTCACAATA
>LS517132.1:390792-438163 GCA_900490845.1 Pristionchus japonicus | reverse complement strand
AGAAAAGATTCCACGTTCGTCTATATAACGCACCGATTTCACCCAAAATAAACACTCATCTAATAGGAGTGACGTCCTTGTTGACTTCCAATAACTTTCTCTCTTCCCTGCCAGTGAAAGACAATTTTAAAAGGTGATTCAGCTACCAAATATATCAAAACATGGAACAAAACCGTTCATAAATGAAACTCATCTAATAGAGAAGACGTCCTTGATTCTTGGCCGACGTCCAGCGAGCTTCCGCGTCAGACAGCTCATTACGACGAACCTGAAAGACATAGATTTGTCGGTAGAAACCCAAATTTACTAGAAGCCACGGATCAGCAAGCAATAGAGAGGCCATATCAGCAAGCAATAAAGAAAGGAATAGACCAAATAGAGATGAGAGTACGAAATTATTCGAGAAAATCAATCAATAATCAGCAAGAAGAGAATAAACAAGAAGAGCAAGCCACGGAAGCGACTTGTAAGGCCATTGGCTGCCAGCCAAGTCTGCTATTTTAAACCGAAAAGATTTCGCGCGCAAACTACTGACGCGTCGCACCACCGACCGCACGCATGAAAACGCTGCGCTCCGAGGAACCGCTGATGTTGCCGTGGCAAGCTTGCACAATTTAGTCACTCTGTGATCGATTTTGTGTGGTGGCGATGGTGCGTTTACTGTAAGAAAAAGTTTGACATTCGTCCAACTCATTATTTATTTAAATGTTAATTTATATGTGTTGTTTGTGTTGTATGTGTCTAATATTTTGCAAATAACAGGGTCGAGATGGCGTCCAACTATTGGATGGGCGATGAAAGTCAGCAGAACAACGATTGGGGGTCAGTTCGCGTTCGAAGCTATTGGTCTCGTATCTCCATCATAGATGATCTTTGTTTGATTGTGGTGTCTCAGGTACGGCCAACAGCAACAGCAGCAAGCCAATCTCGGATGGAACAACTTCGATTACTCGCAAGGACCGCAGCCGCCACAGCAACAAGAGGCGCCTGCTGCACCTGGTACGATCCCGTTGAGCACTCAACAGCTGTTACAAGTGCTTTATGAGCTTCTTAAATGCATACTCTAAATAGAGATTCTTTCAGATTACTACTCGCAGTTTAATAACTACAATGCGGCTCCCGCAGCTAACAGCTACGGTGGAAGCATGTTCATACCGTCGACAGCTCCCGCTGCTGGTAACCAAAGTTTATTTTCTTGTAGTGTTGACCTCTCGAACTGGCCTATATCTCTTCCTTATCTGAGACGGGTTTTCATTGTTTTCTTCGCTAAATTGCGGTGGAACATGTGAATTGCACACTGGCGGAAGCTCGTTTAAGAAAGAGTAGAACCTAAGTATGAGGGGATTTGAAAGAAAGTCAATAAAATTTGTCAGGAGGGACTTCATCAGCAACGTATGGAGACGATGATATCGAGAACGAACCTCCTCTTCTAGAGGAACTTGGAATCAACTTCTCCCATATCAAGTTTGTGTTCTTCCTTTGATGTGGAGCCTATATTTTTTTTAACTTGAATTCTAATTTCTATGAAACCTGCGAATGCGAATTTAAATTTTAAGATGTACGAATATTCACTACCTTAGAATTACTTGAGTAATATATGTACTATATGCAGAGAGAAGACGATGGTAGTGCTCAATCCGGTGGCAGCGACGTCAGTCGATGTGATCGCCGATCAGGATCTGGCTGGACCCCTCGTATTCTGCCTCATGTTCGGTATGGTGCTGCCTATTATAAATGTCACATGTGTAATTGAATATGTTCTGTTTGATTTTACAAAATAACTAAGATGATATCGCTCTCCATTTTAACTCATTTTAGGTGCGGCTCTCCTTCTTCACGGGAAGATCCAGTTTGGATTCATCTACGGAGTTGGCATGCTCGGATGTGTTGGAGTGTATGTAGATTTAAATCAATGTTTAAAAACACTTCATAGGTGTATGAGAATGTACTTTGTTCATTAACTATTCATCATTATTCAGTTACATGCTGATGAATCTGATGGCTGGAGAATCGGCGGCGATCTCATTCACATGCACTGCTTCCGTCCTTGGATACTGTCTCCTTCCCATGTCCATCCTATCCATGCTATCTGCTGTACTCTCATTCAAGGTGAGATATACGTGAAATTGAAGGGAAGAGCAGGGAAATGGCTTTGTTGTTTTCTGGTCAGAAACTGTTTCGATGATAGATTCGTCATTTGATCAGATGGATCTTCATGGGGAAGTAAACATTGTGATCCTTTGAAGTTTGATTAACTTGCAGGGCACAATTGGATACGGTATCTCTCTTCTGGCAGTCTTCTGGTGTTCCTTCTCTGCTTCTAAACTCTTCGTGACAGCTCTTTCCCTCGATAGTCAACGACTACTCGTTGCCTATCCTTGTGCACTTCTCTACGCTGTTTTCGCTCTTCTCGCTATTTTCTAAGTATTTTATTACGTTCGAAAATCATTGTAATTGAGAGGGTAACTTTGCTCCGCTAGAGTCTGAAATGTGATTAAATTGTGCCTTGAGGGATGATTGTTGGACAACTTGCCATCTATTTGTACCCCGGATCCCTCTTAATTAAACCCGTTTTGCTAACTTTTCCATACAGAAGTACTGTTAGAACTGTACTAGATTATTTACTACTAGTAAATTTATAATGTATTTATTACGTTGTTTCCTAGTAATATCACAGATCAAAATATGAAAATCTAATGACGGAGATGTGTTGTATTTGTACCTGTTGCCGTATGTATCTATGAGGTTTTTGGATGTATCGATAAAAGTTTATTTATCACATCCTGTCTTAAAGAAGGCATATTGGTTGCATTTACTTCCATTCACGAATATTTCGAAACATGAGTGATCATCTACAAATATTTTCTCAGAATGCAGAACGGGGTCACGAAATTCACCCCTCTTGAGGGGTATGTCATGAAGATCAAGCAGGTTCGTCTGCTCAGATTGGGATTGTGCATTGTCGACGTCTTTCAATCATTCCTTGAAGGTGAACGAGGAGCTTGATCCCTCACTGCCTCCTTCGTATGTCAAGGCATTCATCAATGTATTCCAATCACCCAAAATCCCCTCGCCCACTCGCGATTTGTCATCGGTGAGAAGTTTTTCCCATTGAAATTCATGGTTCTATGTTCATTTATGAGGTAAGCGAGGTGAAGGTAATTGTAAGGGGAAATTTCCATGAGTGGATGGCAAATGTTGTGATCTTGTTGGCAAAAAGCTTCACAAAAATAAATGGAAAAATACGATGTTTGTAAATCAGTCAAAACTAAACTGATTATTCTCCTGAGTATTTAGATGGAGTGAATATCTTCTCACTCAGCAAGTTTCAATTGCAGTTCGAGGTCAACGAGTTGATGTCCTCTACTCCGTCCTATAATCAATTCGAGATTCCCATGGTTGTCTGCAAGTTTGTCGATGCAATAACCGACAAGACGGGCGAAACTGCCATGAAGGTTCTATAATGTCACTTTTAATTAATTAAATTCAATAGTTTTCATATTTTACCTTTTATTATTTCCAGTTCGATGTATCGGTCTCATCTCAATTCTTCAAGAAATTCCTGGATGACACGAATCATTCCTATTCTACATACAGAATTCTACTCACTGCTAAGATTTGTGACGCTATCAAGGAACTGGTGAATACATTTAATGCTATGATATCCGATTTTGAAGTCGGAGACGATTGATTTCTGTTATCAATAGAATAAATGCTCTCTCTATTCAGCACAAGGTGACCATCAATCACTGGGAAGCCATTCCTCTCAAACGAGCTTTCATCGGAGTCAAACCAGAGCCTGAAGATCTCATTTTGTACAAGCCAGGCAAATCACTGGTTTCCGAGATCGAGGTGAGGGATAATCGATAATTGAAAAAGATAAAGGATGATTTTGCAGAGTCCTGTTCAGAAGCCGAAACCAGTAGTGGAGGAGATTAAACCGATGGTGACTGAAATAGTGGAAGAATCGAGTGGAAATCCTGAATCGATTATGGGACAGACTTATTATGATGCCGTTGTGAGTTATTCAATCTCATTTAAATATTTGTGTAATTGCCGAATAAGATTACTTAATGTTAAGCATGCAAGTCACTTGAACTATTTAATTAATAGTTTGATTCAGGAGTATCCCGATATCTTCTCAACTGAGCAGAATGGGCGAGTTCGAATGAGAATCATCGATGGAGTGAGACTGGAGATTCGAATTATAGTCGATTCATTTGATGGGTATGTTTCTCGTGATATTGATTCGCTTCTATCATGCTCTTTCTTTTCATCTTCATCAGCGTAGTCTAAATTAATCTTGGATCTCTCATCAGATTGCGTCTTAAAATGTCTCGAGACCGGGTTCATCTCCGTAATCGACTTCGATCGATTGCCGACTTCCACCATTGTTTCCCCATTGATAAGACGAAGACGAAAACGAAGAAATGGGATAAGCAAGAGAAGAAGATCTTTGAGATTACTGCTCCCCTTTTTATTAAAAGAGACGAGGAATGAAATAGACGAATTATTCCCATTCGTTCACACTCTTCCGTTAGTTCTCTAATGAGATCCCCCTATTACATCACTGTATTATCCATAAGAATCCTCCGTCTCTCGTCATTTTGTTTCCTAGATCTTGCTAGAAATGTTGTTTTGTTTTTCGATCACTCGTTATAATTGATCAACTCGGTTCGAGGATTCGCTTCATATCTTGCGACGATCTCACTCTCTGAAATATTCAGGTCTCCATTCGCCTTCCCGATCTTACTTTTCCCCGATGTTCCGTTGAGATAAATATTCAGAGCTATTCGACTACTTGTTCGCATTCCAGACCCTACTGCAGACACCATTTCGATTTTACACTCAAACTCACTCGCTAAGAACAGGAAACTGCAGAACTTCCGTTTGGAAATAAAGCGAGGGTTCATTATGTGAAGAGTGTTCTCTGTATTTCATCGACAGTTGACTGTGATGTCAGATGGTGTGGAGAAAATGTGGTGAACTTAACCTGCGAATAGAATGGACGGAATAGATGATGAAAGAGTGAGAACATTCTGCACCCCTTCGATTATGAATAAATTGAGATTAGTGGAGAGTGAGCATTGGGAAATATTACACAATCGTTTCACTCCTCGATTAGGGTTTTGAACCAAGTCTTTTCATTTTTATGGGGGCATTTCAATTGAGATCTTGAATACAGATACAGATGGTGCAAGCATACAGATACAGACAAATTCAACTCAAAAGCACTGATTTTATTTCAATCTAGATATAAGGAGGATTAATTACTCGTTTCGGAAACCCTACATTACTTTAACAGTTTAAGCTGCTTCAACTTTTACAAGCCAGCGAGAGAGTCTGTGAAATCGAGAGATTTGCAAAAGTTGAAGCGAACTTCAACTATCTTAGGGTTTCCGGAACGATCATTTAGCCCTTCGTATATTGAATCTTGAATTCAAAAGGAAGTGATCAACCAAAGTTGAGAGTGATATGATAATTGGAGACCTTGCGAAAGAGGTTTCCTCGATCTTTCGCTTTCCAATCCGATTAGAGAGTCGATCCAGAATCAGTAGAAAATGGACGATTCTTCCATTGGAAAGCGACCTGCGTCTATAGGAAGTGTGAGGTGAGCACCATTCTAGAACTTGCTTTATTTTGATTGTAATCTCTTCAATCGATATACGATCCCGTTACAGTATCCCATTATGAGTCCCTCCACATACGCTACAATCTGTGCTGTTCTCTGTGGAATTGCAAACTTTGTAACATGGACTGGATACGATGCGAATGTATTCATTTCTGAGTCTGTACTGCACTCGGTTAATGGAAGGGAACCCGATAGGTAAATCTAAAAGAAGTGTCTCTCAACTGGTTAACTCTCTCTCAGAATCGGCGCACACGATGGATACTACGGTCTGGCAGTCTCGAATGCTTTCTACATGCTGTCTACACTTGTTGTTCCCAGTATCATGAACTACTTCAGATCGAAGGTTCACTCAGATATATTCAACCTCCTTTATTGCATCTTCAGTGGATCCTCGTGATGAGTGGAACCTTCTTCACGTTCTATTTCCTCTCCTTCCAAATTCTCAATCAATATCTCTACTTCTTCGCATCCGCTGTACTCGGAATGGCCTTCTCATGTAATTTTTTGACGACTGTGAACTACCTTTGATTTACCCCTTTCTAGTCTTCAACGTAGGCTACTCTGGGTATATCACTGAATTCTCGACGAGACAAACAATCGAGCGGAACCAAGCACTTTCTTGGTATGACTCAGAAATAGTGACTACATGCGATGTTCTTCACTTCCAGGGCGGTGTCATCCTTCAGTGTATTGGGAGCAGGAACAGTCAATTTCATCGTGACGACGATTAATCTGAATGAAGATGGAATAGTTACGAAGTATAGAGAGTACTCGGATACTGAAATCAGGTGAGAGTATGCAGGAGATACCTATTACTGATTCTTCAGATATTTCTTCGCAGCATTTGCTTGCCTGGGAGCAATTGGTGTTGCGGTCTTCTCGTTTCTCCCCAATAGAGAGGTGATCTTCCAAGGGTTGATCAGATCGAATCAATGAGTTTACAGGTTGAAGACAACATCGCTGCAAGCAACGTAAAGATCAAATCTCTCAAGGAACAGATGTGTAAGTGATTTTGGGAGAATTTAAAGAAGTGACGTAGAGCATTCAGGTGTAATGTTCTCCGTTCTCTTCCACAAGCGAGTTCTCATCCTCATTCCCTTCTATCTCTACATTGGAATGTTCTTCTCTTTCTGGATCTCAATCATTCCCACTACATTCCAGTTCACGAAAGTGAGTATTCCCAATGCTGCATCAAAAAGGCTTGTTTGTTCATCCATTACCCTTCATAGATGTTGCCTGATCGATAACCAATTCATTCAGGCTCTTTCAAAGAACGTCTACATTCCTGCATACTTCGGGTTCACCTTCACCGTAGGCAGTTTGATCTGTAAGTCGCCTTTTTTATGTGTGCAGGATTCAACGCTCTTTTTCAGTGAGTGCTCTCATCATGAAAATGTCTTCCGTTGTTCGCAACTTCACCTTCAAACCTCTGATGATCATCAATGCTGTTATTCATATTGTCAGTTGTTGCCACATGACTGATGAGTCTCACTCTCTCTCTCTCTCTCTCTCTCTCTCTCTCTCTTCGTTCAGATGATCTACACTCTCGTTGTCTGCATGATTCCCGAATGGAGTACAGTCAGACCCAATGATGAACCATCTCTGCTTATTCAACCATCGTGAGACTCTCTTCTCATTCATCTCAAAAAATCTTATCTTCCAGTCTCTTCCCAGTCCTCATCCTCGCCTTCCTCTGTGGACTAGCGGATGCGGCCAATAACACCACGAGGTATGAGCAGCAAACTTCGAAGGTTGAAGGAATCTGAACTCTTTCAGGACAGTACTCAGCTCCCTTCTTCTTCCCACTAGAAGGCAACATACGATTGGAGCATCTAGATTCTACCATGTGAGTCCACTAAGTACTCATGAGTAGCTGAGAACTGATGAATATGTAAACAGGGTCTCGCTGCATCCATTCTTTTCTTCGTCTCTCCATATCTTTCAATCTACTACTACGTCATAATTCTTTCGGCATTCTTGGTGAGATATTCAGGAGGAAGAGCTGTTCAACCGATCTTTCTTTTCAGGTCGTAGGTACGATCGTGTATCTCTACACCTGCGAATACATTCAAAACGAGGAGAGAAAGATCTCGGATAAAATCGCCCCTACTGACTTCGAAGCTTCGATTGATGCAAAGAAGATTGAAAATATTAACTAGATTATTCATCTATTCAGTTATCACATTCTCAAGTGCTGAGAAGCGTGTTCTCGTTATTCCGTTGTATTTATCTTTCTGAGAGATAATAAATTTCCGTGCTCAGAGTGGCCTTTGCTTCCTGGAGTTATCGACTGAGTGGAAAGTATTAATGTACGTTCATCTTTTAGTGGTTATTTGTGTGTTGTGTCATTCCATCCCACTAATCTTCGATCGGAATAGATCTTTGCCTCAGTTCTCTTTCCCTTTCTCGTTTGTTCAGCAATCAAGCGTGTTTATGTGGACTTTTCAGCCTCAAAAGTCACACGTTTCATCTCCATTTTCTCACATTTCCCCTGTCCTTCCACCTGTTCAATCGAGGAACGGTTGATGGTGGGAAGAAGTCCATATAAGTGTTGCCATTCACATCGAATGTGGGACGATGATCTATATCGCTATCGTATCCTTCATCATATTGCATCATTCGCATGCAATCCAGGAGCCAACTTGCGCAGTGATCGATGATCCCAGTTATGGTGAGTTGAGTCATTCATTTGTTCTCTGGAGCAGAAAGCTGATAGCTAATGATTCTGATGTCTTTTCATTCCAGTTTGTTTCCTGGGAATGTGTCCCGATGGGAGAAGCTGTCTCGATGAGTTGAGTATTTCTCTGCCTAAGCATCAAATTCTCTTCTCAGTTTCTGCTGCCTCAACGAGAATATAATTCTTCCTACTGTACCCACTTCAACAGACTGTGAGTTGATTTCAATTCATTTGGGAATCCGCCTCATCAATCTTTCTTGCATTGTAATTCATTACTGTTGTGATAAATCTTTCTCTTCCACTCTGGTAAAAGGTATCGGCAAACTTCGAACTTCGAGTTCGAAGCATCCTTTCGCTTGGAAAAAATACAGGCGAACGTGCCAGATCATTTTTTTCACATTTAAAAACAAAAATTAGCATTGAGTGGGTGTAATTTTACTAAAAAGGTATGAGTAAAGAGAGACAGACTCTGATTCTCCCCTCACTCGTCTCTCTCTCCTCCACTCGGATCGGTTCTCTCTCCCCAACTCGCACTCACAATGGACGATGAGGTTATCGATCTTCTAGAATATGGTAGATAGATAACGGTTACTGTGGATCTATCGTACCCTTCTCTTCTCCCTTGGTTACAGTATCCCTCATTAAGATGGCTCGTGAGTTGGAGAAGATGGATAGAGGAGAGATAGCAGATGACGCCAAATCGAGTACTGTCAAACGGAGGTACGGTATATCGAGGGAGGAGTACTGGAGTATCTTCCATTCAGGAAACCTACCCTCCCTACGGCCGAGGATTTCGCAGAGGATGGAATGAGAGAGGGATCGATAGTCAGCACTCTCCAGTCAACGTAAGAGGAAGCTAAGGGAATAGATCGATAATGATTGAATGGATCAGATACATTCTTGTCTCTGAGTATCGAAAGGAGACTCAGAGTGCTCATTACGATGGATATCGAAGAAGTGATGGATGGATTGTGAGGTGATCCTTCCCATCGTCAATCCCTCCTCTCAATCTACTCATTCAGATTGGAATTCGAACGAAATGATGACGAGGACAGTAAAGGACCGAAACGAATCGATGTACGGTAGAGAGATACCGTATCCAATCCCTATCGATCAATTTCCAGTTGGAAGCTGAAGTAGAGCGTGTTCTCCACTACGAGAGAGATCCAACTCTCATCAATCATCTTCTCCTCTGCTGCGATATGGTAGATCAGTCAAGCAATCCAATCGATCGGAAACCAATCAATTCCCTTCAAGGGTTCGCACGTTCCCTGGAACTTCGCCATCTTCCCTCAGTATCTTCTCTCCATTCCCGAATTCATGATTGAGGCCGATCCATCCGACAAAGAGTGAGTACTGTAGGATACTGTAGTCACTTATCGATCTCCTCCAGTCGCGGAACTCTCCTCCGAATCGGCATCCAT
Source organism: Pristionchus japonicus (assembly GCA_900490845.1). Lineage (NCBI taxonomy): Eukaryota > Metazoa > Nematoda > Chromadorea > Rhabditida > Neodiplogasteridae > Pristionchus > Pristionchus japonicus. Next base: position 428,430 of record LS517132.1, on the reverse strand, counting down.
TCATTCATGGGTCTTCGCAATCTCCATATGACTGATATCGTACATGGATCTGTGAGAGTAAGGAGATGCATCATCACTAGCCAATCGCCCTTCCATGATTCCAGCCTGAGAATATTCTGATTGGAATGGAGCGAGACTGCAGAAGGATCATGATTGGCAATTTCTCGTGTGCATCCAGTAATCAGAAGGATCTTCCCAAGTGAGGTCAACGAACGAAGATCAAAGATCAAATGGATGAATTGAAGGCCGAATCAAATGGTGAATACTGTCTATGCATCGAGAGGACGACAGAGGAATTTCGAAGCGACGAGAAAAGACGATCTCGAGAGTTGGAGCTATTGTGTGAGTTGAGAGAGGAAAGGGATGGAGAAATCAAAGATCAATCTAGGTGGCCGAGATCTTCCACAAGAAGCTTCTCCCTTGGCATCCCGATCAGAAGTATCTATCTGAGAATGCCGCCCATCGAGATTCACTCGCTCTCAAGAGGGCATTCTGCCAGGGAAAATGTAGGATGAGAGATTAATAGTGGAGGAAGTAGCCTCTTTCAGTCTGGAATGCGCAGAAGGAGATTCTCTTCGAAGAGTTCAAGGGAATTCTCGTTCTTCTCTCGGTTAGTCTCTCATCAATGACTCAACTGATCTCTCCCTTCATCAGAAAGTGAGAGCAGTGGCGGATCCTCCATACGAACCAATCTGGAATCTCCTCTGCTCTGCTGCCAAATACTACGATCTTCCCATCTTCGGATTCTCTTCGTGGAGCAAGTCCAATCGGGTACGGCCCTCCCCCTCCCTCCCTTCACTCCTTCCTCTCTCCAGGGTGCGGCAGTGACTCCATCTACACTGGAAGTGGCCGTTGAACCGTGTCCATACGAAGATTTCGTATCTTCTCAGCCATAGCAACATCTCGTTATTCTAATCCCCTAACTATTTATTTATATACGTCCTAATCAACGAATAAAGTGAAGAAAAAAGCTACGGTTGTTTGTTGTCACACACAACGTGTCCCTGCAACCTGAATACAGTGATAACTCTTTATATTACCATTTTCTCTCTACAAACTCTAAATACACAGTATGAACATAACTTCAGACCAAATAGGATAGCAATCAAAGATGAGGAACGATAAAAGGGGTACGAACTACTTAGTGGATGTGGCTAGAGAGAGGGCCTTCTTACTGCTTCGACTCTCCACAAGCAGCGAGAGCCTCGTCACGCTCCTCCAGAAGTTCCTGAGAGAGGAGACGATTGGTACTTTGCTCCTTTCCCCTGTCTACCTCATAAACAGTGACTGGTTCGATGATCAATCAGATAAACAGCAGAATGGAACTTCCATCGCCACACAAGGAAGTAGGGTATTTCTGATCAGGGGTGTGCATTTCTCGTTTCTCGATTTCTCGGTTTTCTCGATTTCTCGACTTTTTTCGAGAAATTTTCTCGACGAGAAATTTCTCGAAATAATTTTCGAGAAATCGAGAAAGAAATACCCGGAAAAAAATGCGATTTGATTGAAAGATTTGTGGTTTGTTCTCAATTCTTTAATTTTCTCACTCGGTATAGTCGTGAAATCGAACATATTGAAAAATGAATGAATGCACCCGATAGGGAACATTTCTTGAGAATATTTTTTTCTAAAAAAGGACATGAAAAACTCAAGATAGTACTGAGTTGGGGCTTTCTCGATTTTTCTCGAATTTCTCGAATTTTTCTCGAAAACTTTTTCTCGCACATCCCTGTTTCTGATCATCCCCTCCCTTCCGCTCTCCTCACCTTGGTGGTCACTGCAATCTTCTCCTTGGCGAAATCATTGAGTTCGAGTCCCTGGACGATCTTCCATTCTCCATTCGAGATAGTGACGGGGAAGGAGAAGATGAGACCTGCAAGGGGGAGAGATGGGTCACTACGTCTCTTCTCTCTTACTCACCCTCGGGGATTCCGTATGATCCATCAGAGGGAACCGCCATCGACACGAACGAACCAGCGGGGGTTCCCTGTAGAGAGGAGTGATTGGAGGGGAGAGGGGGGAGAGACTCACCTTGTACCAGTCGTGGATGTGGTCGCAGGCTGCCTTGGCTGCAGACATCGCAGACGACAGCTTTCTTCTCTCGATGATCACTGCTCCGCGCTTCTGCACCGTCTGCAAAGGGGAGGAGTGGCGTATGGTCTTGCATGGACGATTGCATCTTTCACTGCACCAGCGCACCACGTACCGAGATGAATCCAGACTGGAGCCAGGCGTTGTCTCCGACAGCCGACACTGCGTCAACCTCTGCGCCGTCTTAACCAATATTTATTTAATACTTCATAGTCTGTGATATAACTCACTCTTGTTGACCTTAGCATGGCTGACATCGGGGAACTGAGTGGACGAGTGGTTGCCCCAGATGATCACGTTCTTCACGTTGCCGACGGTCACTCCCGACTTGATCGCAACCTGAGGGAGGTAATCGATAGTTACCGTAATCCATCATCTCCCGTACCTGGGCAGAGGCACGGTTGTGGTCGAGTCTGGTCATGGCGGAGAAGTTGCGGGCGGGGATCTTGCCTGCTGCGTACTTGGCGCAGATGAAGGCATTCGTGTTCGCGGGGTTGCCGACCACGATCACCTGATGAGGGGAGATTATCGATTAAAGATAGATTGAGAAGGGTTTCAGTCCTCGATTCTCCTCCTCCACCGTACCTTGGTGGTGGACTTGGCGTACTCGGCCAGAGCAGCTCCCTGCGACTTGAAGATGCGCACGTTCGCCGCCAGAAGGTCCTGGAGGGGAAATAAAATATTAAAAAATATTGACTGGATTCAATCCAAGTTTATACCGAAAATAAAGTTTCAATTCTATTATCTCTTCTTCTCTACCTTTCTCTCCATGCCCTCCTTTCTCGGCATGGCTCCAACGAGGAAAGCGTAGTCGATGTTCGTGAACGCATCCTTCTCGTTAGTCACTGCCTCCACGCCTGCCATTGAGTAGTTAAGTAATCAGTCCTCGATTGACTTCTCCTCACCAGTGAGATTGGCGAGGGCGCAATCAGTGAGTTCGAACTGGACTCCCTCGAGGACGGCAGCCATGGGAGGGATATCGAGGAGGACGAGCACGATGGGGGTCTCCTTGCCGAACACATCGCCCTGAAGAGGAGGAGGGGGATGAGGGGAAAGGTGCCATTATCCCCACGGTTTGCTTCTTCCATTGGATCTCAACCGTGAACGATCAAAACTAATCCATTCATTGATTAAAGACTGAGAGTGCACGCTACATGATTCCATAAGTGTCGTCTTTGATTATTTATTTCTCCAAAACATAAATGAACAGTTTATTATTAACGACTCCCCATTACTTAGATCACTGGTTTTGCAAGATTGTTTCTCTCTTCCCGATCGCCTGCTATTTTGATCTGCCCATCACCCCATTGTTTACTTCTTTCTCTCAACATCGACACGCCATTCTAAATTTTGTTCCTTCGATTCGATAGCGCCGAATAGATCACTGACCCGCCAAAAGAGATCACTGACCACAGTCTAGAAGTTTGATTGTACTCTCTTCTATTTCGCATCCTCTCTCGCTACCCACTTTCCTTTCCCCCTCAAACTTGCACGTACTATGTTTTACTACTCGTTTTCTGAACTACTTCCCTCAACCAAGAACCAAATGGATCAATCAAACAGGCGAATCAGCAAGCACAGCTCGATTCTTATCTGTCCTTGACACTCTCGGGGTCTAGCGTAGTCTTAAACTACAAGAGGGGAACGGGGAAGTTCGTGGCAATCGATAGGTAACTCCGTCTCTTCTTTCATTCCAACCTTGGCAATCTGGAGAACGAGGGAGTATCCGATCTGACCAGCAGCGCCAGTGACGAGAACACGAAGGGGAGCGGCCATTTTCACTCTGCAAGGAAGGAGATGATGACAATGATTCCACTCAAGGGAATAACAATAACTGCGAGAAAGGAGGCAACAACGCAATCGATGTTCGCGAGAAAAAAAGTAAACAAATGCGGACCTCTTCGTGAGGAAAAGAGAAAGAGGTTTCAAGAAGGGAAGACGGGAAGAGAAGAAGGAGAGATTGGCAAGGATAGAGATGGAGAGAGTGGAGGAAGTGAGTGTAGAGAGAGGGTCAGAGAAGCATTGACAGTTGGTCACGTTCACAATGCAAACCCACGTTGGATGGACAACATCGTCAACACATCGATTGAAGTGCTTCCAAAGTTTAAAACACAATCGAGCCACGGGGATCTGCTCGACTTCACGAAAGTCAACACACTAGCTGACGCGACCACGTATACAGAGGCGGCTAGAGTGAGTAGAGTAGGGAGGGTATTTGAACGGAAGAGGGGAAGAGAGGAGAACGGCAAAGAAATAGAGTGAGATCGATAGAAGGTCGAGAAGGTTATGCAATGGACAACAGAAAGGGAGAGATCGGCATGATAAGACGAGATAAACATTGATAACATCAGTGGTAAATACGGTGTGTTTCATGGACTTTGGACAGTCAACAAGATAGCCAAAGGATAGGGCCGGTTAGTGACGTTCGAGGGAACAAATGAGAGCACAAACTGCGAAGTGAGTAGATCAAAAATACGTGAACACGCGTGAAAAACGCTCGCTGTTCTCTCGCAGTGATGCCGCAAATAGCTTACGATATGCGTTGCGGCCGCCTTGACGGGCATGACTCGAAATACTTTATTTAATTTTTAAAACTGTTTTGGATTTGTTTAAAAATAGTTTTACATTTTTAAAATTCATTTCACAAGTTGAATGACATACTCGTTTCACGAATAACTTCACAATATTTCGGTGACTTTTCTGTGGAGCTTTGAACATATACGGTGAAGGAGTCTTATCGAAAACTATTTTTAAGACCATTTTTATTAATTCTAAAAAAATAATATATTTTTGTACCCATACTGACTGTCATTTATGCATCACTAGCAAAGGTCTTACCTGCCCAGAAATATTTACTCGGGCTTGGGACGAGGATACAATATTTTCAAATATGGAAAAAATGGCTATTTCATTTTTGAAATTTTAACGTTTATTGATATTCATGATTACCACGTATGCATAAAACTGATACATTTGTGCATGAATCCTATGGATCTTTCCTCTTGAGACAGTAACAGAACTTCTTGATCATTGGCTCAATAACGCAAAGAGATGAATTCGATGGAGGGTATCTGAACGACATCGACGATGATGATGAAACTCATGAAATTTACCTTCCAATCACTTGAATATCTTCAGTCGCCACCCATTTACCAGCTACATCGTCTCTCACTACGACTCCTTCGTAAACGGTATCTAGAGGGGGTGCAGTCTTGAAACGAACTTTGTATCTGAATGAGCTAATAAACGTAAGAAAATTTTGTATGTTACTGAAGATGTCGAACGGGATGATGCCGTGAAGCAGATAGTATTCTCGCAGAAACGGATAGAGGTTCCGAGAGTTTCACTGATGCACACACGAAATGATCCTGAGGGTACTGTAGATAAAATACGCAAAAACTTCTTTGACCTACCGTAGACTGTTCATCATAAATAATATCCCCATCATCGGATGCTTTCTTCTCCAGTTCAAAGTTGCGAATGATCTCATTCATTTGAGTGACGACAACCTAGATGGGCGTACAGCCTGAACCAATATTCGGCAGTACCTCAGCTGGCTCATAACCTTCGTCCAGAGGAATATCCATTTGTATGTAGCATGCACATTTGTCTGATGGTATTCCTGAAATTACATTGCCTAGCGTATACGTCAAAATTTAGTATAGATACCTGCATCTCCACAGGATCTCTCAGGAGAAATTTCTGTGAACAGGGATGTACCATGCGTTCCATTTGCAGATTGTGCAACTGATTTGAAACCCTGATTCGATGATCAGCTTATTAGTTCTGTATATACCCAGAGAATTAGTTATGCATTACCTTAGCAATATCGACGAGTGTCTCATGCACATCGTAGTGTGTGGTTGTTCTCTCTCGTGCGTTTATCTGATTGAATTTCACTGATCAGTGATGATGAGGTGAGACTATATCGTCAACTACTTATGATTGAAACCCCATCAGATGATGGAATGCGAAACATGGGACTCACTTTTAGATTGCGAACTCTATTAGGAAAGGCTGCAGCAATAGATGGAGGAATTCGAATGGAGAGAAAGGGAGATGATGCCTTCTCGTTCTAAAAAGTTACTGTCCAGCTTGGAAGACGGAATTTTGGCAATCAGTGCTTTACATTTGCGGGTGATCCTCCCTGATCAGAGAACACAAATATCAACGTGTTCCTTCTCTTTGTCAGATCAAGAAGTAATTGAGCGAAGTCCTGAACAAGATCAATCAAAATAAGTCTCGATCTCTCATCTAACCCTATCCAATACACTCGCTCCACTGGGTGAAGAGAGGGCCAACTCTCTCAGATAACTCATTGCGAAGATTCGTTCCCGTTTGCGGTAGCTTAGGACACTGTGATTATTTTTTATTACCGCTTTTTTGGCGCATCTTACTCTCTGAGATAGTTCATCTGAATAGCGTGTCTAGTTTGACTCTTGTAGCAGAATTCAGATGACTTTCTCCCATTCAACGACCAGATTGTTGAGATCCAGAAGGGACTAAAGTCATTACATTTTCAGTTACGATACAGATGATCTTACCGAAGATAATAATCGACTGGCTCCGTTTTGAATCCACAAGACTGAAATAGTTCCAGTCAGAGGGTAAAAAGCTCATTCTCCTACCGATCCTTGGAAGTTAAATATTCCTCGTTCAGGATGATCTTCAGCGAAGAGAGTTGTGTAGTGCTGAACAAGTCTATCCCGCAAAGCCATCATTGAAATAAGAAACCTCTTTCGAAAACTTCTTCCAAATAAGAGGCCAAGCATCGAAATAGGCGTCGTCTCGTGCAGGTAATTCAGCAGCAAAATCCTCCAAAGATTTTATTTTCACAATCGAACATAAAAGAGAACTTACCATGACATCAAAAGCTCGTTTGCCAGTCATCAGAGCCATCATGTTAGCAAAAGATTCATCGGAGATCTCAATTGAAAATGCAAAAAGTGATGGAGGTATGGGGAATCGAACCCCAGACTTCTCGCATGCAAAGCGAGCGCTCTACCCCTGAGCTATACCCCGACGCTGTCACTCCCAAAAGCGCGCTATTCATACTCACTGGAGTGTGCCCCTTGAACTCCACGAATTGAAGATTCTCCATAATTTTCATTGTATCTGGCAGGAGAATTCTCATTTTTGTCGAAGTCATCGTTTCAATTCCGAGAAGAATTACGGTTGGAGTATTGATCATCGATGTTCTGAAGTAACAGTTGCGTAATCTACTTCAGGAGCTTCTTACAATTAGACTATTTTATCAGTATTTCAACCATTTCAACCAAGAACGAGTTCGAATTCACTAGTCCAGATTCCTCTCATTGGACGTAGTCTTTACCTCTTCTGCTGAGGAGTAAACGATTTGAATCGAGGATTGTAGAAGTTCTCTCTAAAGATCACTCGAGTAGGAGGTACCATGGAGTTGCAGTGGATCTGAGTTGGATTATTCTCGGAATTGAAATTCAGATCCCTTTCGCGGAATCTCAATTCATGTTTGCATTATGTTTGCGCAAAACATGTTTCTACACGCACGATAGTGCTGAGTGCTATTTTTGATCCTCCTTTGATTTCGTGATACATCTCCAGAATAGATCAGTGCGCTTTCCGTATTCCTCCCTTCTCCCTCAGTCTCCACCCCTTCTCTACAGTATCTCCCTCTCTCTCGTCCGATAGGAATGTGTTGCCTCCCTTCCGGGTACTGTATGCATTCCACTCCCGAACGAAGAATTCTCACGGCAACTCTTCCGGTTGGACGAAATAGCTTGTGAATTGAAGAGGGACCAGACACAATTAACAACCGAATTCCTAACGTTCCTGACTATTTTCGAGCTCGTTTGGGGTCAAAACAGGGAATTGTGGACATACCGTAAAGTACTGGAAAGGGCCAGCGGACGCAGAATGGTTGCCGCCTCTGAAGAAGAAGATGAGAGAGTATGGGAATCGAGGAGAGACATGAACATTCTCTTAGAAAATATCACAAAATTCTACGAAAGTGGTTGTTTTCTTTTGTTTGATAGCTGAATGGACCCGGAAGTAAAGAAGTGCCTGAATTTTAGGTGTATCGGCTCTCCATAGTCTGGTTCGAAGTCCGATGCCTCGTTGAATCCAAATGGAGTGAGGAAACATTCAGGAACCTGTTCAGATTTGGATGGAAGATGGATCTGAATATTGAATGGCTTCATCTCATCAAGCTTAGAAAGTAGTCTTACAGTTATCAAACCATCCTTCACAGTAACCAACTGGTCTTCAATTTTCTTACATGTTATTGGACTCAATCTCCTGAAATAATGATTTTTAAAAAATAATTAAAACACCATTCTGACTCAAACTTCTGCTCTGCTTCATCCTCATCCGTTCGTCTTGGCTTGCAAGTAAGCGGTCTTCCAATAAGCAGACTGAGAACCTAAAGAAATCACTAGCAAATATAAAACATGAAATTGAGTGGAAGCACACTTTCTAGTTTTGAACTCTCAGACATGAAAAATCTCATTGTAGCGAGATTGTGTGAGTGAAGTGTGCGGGGCATAGCTCAGGGGGGCATCGCTTCGCATGCGCGAGGTCTGGGGTTCGATTCCCCATGCCTCCAAACATCTTTTACTTTTGCTAACCTCATTCAACTTTCTTTCTTGCTCTGCTCTCTTTGGATCGTAGATGCAGTAGATGAATAGGAGGAAGGAGAAGACGATGAGGGCGACTATCGATCGTTGAGAGAGATTCATTCGAAGATGGAGAGTCTTGCAGAGACGAAGTTGGAGATTGTGAAGGAAGGGAAGCATCTCTTGAGATGGAAAGACTACGAAGGAAGTACTAAGAAGACTGACTAAAGGACGAGATACTAGAGGATAGGAAGAGACTTGTGCAGGGGAATGAGTAGGAGAAGAGTGGCGAGTTGGAGTTGCATTGTGCTACCTTGGATACCCGAGTCACTTCTCGTATGCCCTTCCGAAAGGACCCCGTGATCCCTCACGTCTTTAGAAATCAGAGAACTGACCTATCTGACTCAGACTCCAATCTCTGACGTTCATTCACTGCGTCATATCCATTCTTCCACCTTCATCTCTAATTGAATCTTGTTGTGCACTGTATTGTTATGGACTGACATAGAGATCGAACGGAGATAGAAATAGAGTCCATTCAAGTGACGTTATCCCATCGAGGAAGTCTTTCACAGTCATCGGTCCCTCATCGTGGGTCAGACAAGGGAAGAGAAGGGGACAGTCATCTTATCATCTTCATCCTCCTGTCCTTTCCAGTGTGAGTAAGTGCACTCCACTTCCTAGAGAGATTCCAGACATTCCAAAAGCCGTGAATATTTTTTTCTGACCTCATGACTGCCGTCAGGGCCGAAATTTGACTATAGAAGAGGGTCCAAAGTATGACCAGAGGAAGAATCGACTCCATGCTCGTAGATACACACTACTAATCCACTCCACCCGATCATTCCAGGACCGGATTAGTGAGTAGGCGCACCCTTTGTTTTGAGAAATCGTGTTCGTATCGATACCGTAATCAACGCTCATCTTTCTGATTACGGTATCGGGCACCGCCCTGAATCAGGGAGGGGCTGCATGCAATATCAGCTGATTGCACTGTTGTGTACGTGAATGAAGCAGAGAGTGAAGATAGGCACGATGAGGGTCAGGTGAATGATTCAATGATTCACTGCAGAAGTCACTCCGTTTCTGCCCACTTCATCATCAATCCTCTACTAGAAATCATGAGCCATCGTTCGATTGGACTTCGTTCTCCTCCGTTCGTCTTCGAATCTTCTCGGTGCATTGCGAACTCTTCTTCATGCAAAAACACTCGGAACGAGGAAAAAATGGCAAAAAAACAGCGCCATTCCGTCTGGAATTCCAGTGCATTCCTGCCAAGAATCGATGCACTCACGACTATTATTAGGTCGAGGAATTCAAGAGTTAGGAAGAGAGAAGGGGGTGCGAACTCATTCGAAATCGGACCGGAAGTAGGGGGAGCCACACCTTGTTTGTCTCACCTTCGACGTGCGAATTCGTCTAAGCTGAGAGGAATTGTGTAATGAAACGAAGCTCGTACCACCTCATATCTTATTTGTATGATCTATTGTTTACTCTCGGATTCGACCACAGTCACAAGCTGTTTTCTACGTCAAATAAGGTAACGTAATCACGTCATGAGTCGGATCACGAACTGGTGCAAAACAAATTCGAATCCAAACATAGAATGATCCAACGTGTTTTCAGACTTTCCCCCATCACATTGAGCAAAGAACTGAATATTTCGACTTGATCAAAGAATGAGATGAAATGGAAATCGAGGATGGGCGAAGTTTTAATGATCCCCGTCAATCTGACGAAATCCCATCATTCCAATGCAGTTCCACTCATAAAAAGTTCGTCGAACGATCAACATCAGCTTAGCTTTTTCGCACCCACCCTTGCTTAATTGCCGTTTGCAAGGTCAATCTCATTGAGGAATTCTTCCCCTTGGGGATATTCAATGCCACCCTTCAATCAGTTCTAACACATTTAGGCGGAAGTTGCAAAAAGAAGTCGAGAGCTGTTTTCATGCTGAAAAGTGTGGAGAAAACAAGCTTTTCCCGCATAATTAGCATCAATTATCAGCGTGGATTTCATTGACAGTGACATCAGATCCTTGCAGCTTCAAATTCCCTCGTAGTCCATAAATTATAGATGATTATAACTATCAATCGTCTCCACATTCCATTCCCTCCCTTCTCTCCACATTCTCTACCGTCCCGCCTCTCTCCTCTCTATAAAAGGGCGGAGGGGAGAAGGGGGACGGTACCATTGAGTCTCAAGCTCATTCTCTCCTCTCTCCTGACCAACCACAGTGATGTCTCCGTTCTTCACTCGTCTCTTGCTTCTTCTCCTTCTCATTGCTTCATTCACTGTTCTACTCGAAGCGATGCCCCATCGGAGTAGAAGAGGTAACATTTGCATTTCCCTTTCTTCTTCTTCTTCGTATTTTTGTTGATTCCACATTTCTAATTGATGCTGTATCTCACTGTTCCATCACTTCTCTAATTGACTTCTGCGCTTCCTTTGCTCCCGATGCTGAGAATTTGATATGCTGAAAAAGATACCGAAAGAATTGCGAAAGCGCGTCAATTTCGTATGCGAGCTCGAAGTCCAGTGTTGCTTCATAGAATCTTCTAAGAAAGCGTTGATTCATTTGTGGATTAGCAGTCCAAATTCCACGTCTTCGTCTCGATTCGATGACAATTTTGATATGATAATGATCTCTTCTCCCTCTTCTTCACTAATCCTCATGCGCAAGATGATAACATCGGCATTTTTCGACGAAAAGCTTCGCAAAGTAGTGATAAACAGATCAATCATGATGCTAATACGTCATTGGATCATGGAAGTTCATTCTTTTCCTTTTCAGTTCCTGCCGATCAAATGCAATTCCTCGAAGACATCGTCAGCGATATGATCAAGGACCGCAAATCAATTCGACCCGGCAAATAGCCTCCGGATCCCGATCATCTCCAAATGCCGGCTACAGCATCATTCTTTCTCTTGCCGGCCCCATCCTACGAGTCCACAGTAATCGCTCCTGGTGATCGTCGATCGATAGTTGATTAGTATCGTATCCTACCGTAGTAATTTATAGAAAACTGCCCCATATCCAAGTCAGGGTACCACGTGACCAAATGAGATCTCATTCCATTTCCCGAGTTTATCCAATATCGTCTTCATGATCTTCCATAATAACGAGTGACCGTCTCGGTCTACTGAATGAAGCATTTTCACTGTCTATCTGTTGAGCAGTTGAACAAGGCACGTACAATGAATGAACGAACGAACGCATGAGCAGATCAAGACCCTGAACTAAGATTTTGCTATATCTTCTACTGTGAATTTCTGACAGTGCAGCAGATCTCTTCTTGTCGCGGAAAAGCAACGGAATTTGTGTCGGTCTGTAACAGTGGTTGATGAGCATGCTGATTCTTGTGTGCTTCTGCAGACTAACAAATCCTCTTTCTCAACCCTCTCCACATGACCCGATGGAGGTGCTCAGTATAGATCATTCATCACAATAGAGCACAGCCAGTGCCAGTCCATAAATCAATCCCTGTGTAGTGGAGACCCGCAACCCGCTCACGTAGTTGATCCGATCAAGGAATGTGATTCGATGAGGAGATTCGTAGAGGGAAGAAAGACGTCATGGGAGAAGATCAAGCGGATTAGGAAAGGTGTGTCCATCCATTGCAGAGAGGAGAGCTGATTATGATGATGATTGATTGATGAACGACCATTTTGCAAGGGTCGAAGAAGGCAATGGATGATGGGAAGACACTTGATTTCGTAGTATGATAGTGAGGGCTCTCGGGGATCGTTTCGAAGTGTGCTCATTGCTTCTTTTCTTGCAGTCTCTCTGTCCCCAATTCGCATTCCATTCATTCACTTCCGATTTCAATGATTCTCCCTCTGATATCATCCATCCCTTTCCTTTCCTTTGCACACCTGATAAACTCACGTGGACAATTATTACGGAGCGGCTAACAGTGACAGAGACTGACTCAGTCCTTCCTTATTGCGAAAAGAATGTCGAAATGGAGAAAATCAAAAGAGCGGGAAGATTCGGAGTAGACGAGAGAAGAAATTGGAATGATAAAAGTTCACGAATCAGAAAAGTTTCAGTGCACTTTCAAAGGAATGCGATTCGGCTTTCGGACTAGTTTCCTTTTTTGAGAGATAAGAGTCGCCGTCACCTCCAAAGAAGTGCCACGTTCAAAAGCACCCCGACCATTAAACTGCTCTAAAAATGTATTGTGACGAGGATTCGAAGCTACAAGCTACGGGAAAACTCGTAAAGATTATCAGAGGTTATCACGATGATGATTTTCGAACGGTCAGTGACATTCCTTGAATACCGAGTGAAGCTGCAATGCTTCTGAAAAATGTTAGCGTTTCGAAATAATTTTTTTAGTCTGCATGTATCTCAGAACAAAGCGATCAGAGCTGTTTACTGGTTGCATTCACAACAAATTTCACAATATGGATTGGTTCGATTATCGACCGGATGTTCGTCCAGTTGCGAAGAGACTAAGGAAGGAAGTGAACAACACGACTGATAAACACATTCCATTCCCTTTCTCTCTTCTGTCTCTCTCAGTCCAATCACAAGAGAACGGAGTGGTTCAGGAAGATAAGAACGGCGATGACCAAACCGAACGAGAGAAAGGGAGAGGGAGAGAGATGCCAGAGGGACAATAAATGGATGACGAGTCCCTTTGTCGTCTCTTGCAGGGACTGAGGCAGAGAATGACAGCCATCTTCTAGAATTGCTTCTGAATGATCTTCCCCTGTCAGAGAAGGTGATCAAATGGAGGTTAGAGACCTCGCTATTCGACCCTCTCTTCTCTGACTGACGAGAGAGTGAGTAGAACGAAGAGACTCTCTCATCTCACTCCACTTTTAGCGGTGATCCTCGTAGTTTATCATTTTACGAGCGGCAGCACACTGATGATTATTCGTGTCACGAATAATCGAAGAAAGAGAAGAGGGACAAGGTTCACTGTAGGGAGCTTCGGAGCAAACAACGAATCATGGAATGCAATTCAATCGTCTTGATCGCTGAGAAGCGAAACCGGAAACAAGTGTTCAATTTGAGTGGGTTAGATTGTTGTTGAGGTTGAGAGAAGAAAGAGAAGGGGGCTTCCCCCAGATCGCAGTCTGAATGAACAACAAAACACTTGCGAGTTTGACGCAGCCTTTGAATTCTACCGATCGATATCCAAAGTGTTTTCACTTCTACCACTTCCTTCATTCCTTCAATTCAACTTCTCAGTTCGATTCTGTCTTAGATTCTGTCTCCTCTTCCCTCTTAGCTATTACACTTCTCCTTTCACTCGAGAAGAACGATGCGGAAATGCAGATGAATGGAGAGAAGAAATGATGGAGATGAAGTGGAGATGAGCTTATTCCCTCTTGTTTACATCGATTCCTCCCTCGATTTCATGAATAGATCAGACCGAACTCTTCCTCATCCTCATTCTCTCTTCATCCTTCTGCGTGACTCCTACAGTTTCGTGACGTCTCATTCACTGGCCAAGCGAAAACAAAGAAAAATGTGGGTGTGAGGAATGTTCTGTACTCACTCGCTCCTATCTATCACACGTCTGTTCCTCAGGTGGAAATTGTACGTGATACTGTGATTGATCATGGATTAAGAGAGTGTGATGGAAGAGGAAGAATCGAGGACAAGAGATCATCATCAACATTCCTCAATAATATTGAACATCATCGATCCGAACTCGAACTAGAGATCTCTCACGGAGTAAACCTCTCTTACGTGAATGCGGGGGCGCCCTGAGGGGGGATTCATCCCCTTCTAACTCCGCCCCCTTCTACTTCTCCAATCCCCTGAGGGAAGGGGCGGAGTCATGCGGGGGCTTCTCATAGATCCTCCCTAGAATCTCTCCCTTCTCATCCATCAGAGATATCCCATCTCGTCCCTTCACTCCCTTACATTCCCGTCCCCTTCTCTCACTGTTTCTGTCCGTGAACTTCGTTAATCTTGACTCGATAGCTTCTGCCATCCCTCCCCTATCTGCCATCGAACAATACGTGTGCTCAACTGTGCTAACTGTTGACTGTTTTCCGTGCCCTTTCCGCTTCATATTCGCTTTGTTTCTCCATTCAATCAGTTGTCAATCGATCGATTGCAGAACCTACCGTAATCATGTCTGACGTCGAGGACGAATACGTCGATGAGGAGGAGCAGGAAGAGGAGGACGAGCAGGAGGAATCCCAGGTTGGGCTTCATTTGAGATTTGAAATTTGCGCTCACAGTTTCGAGTTTATCACATTTTCGATAGAACTGCGTGAGAGTTTCAAAACGAGAATAGTTATTACTGTTTCATGCTCGATATCCAATAGTTAGCCTTCTTGGATGAATCAAGGCTTGATCTCGAGGATAGATAGTTCCACATGCGTCCCATCTGTTTCTGTGGTTCCTCTCTCTTCTCTCTTCTCGGAATCCTCCCTCACTCCTCTGCATTACAACTCTTTCGCCGATTGGCAGCGAAGGAGGAAAAAAGAGAGAGATGAAAAAGAGAAGAAGCGGAGAGATTACAACAGAGAGAGAGACGATCGATAGATGTAGAGGACATGCATTCAGTCTAATGGGAACTCGGGTCAAATTCCCATCGAAGGACTGGATGTAATCTCTCTCTCTCTCTCTCTCTCTCTCTCTCTCTCTCGATCAATCTCTCCTCATCCATTAGCCCAATCCCTCCCCATAGACGCACTTCGAGATGGATATTACACTTGGAATGCGCCATCTATTCTGGGACTCGAGAGGAGTCAACAAGGCAGAATGATCTTAGGGATTGGGAGAGGTGTTATGGACGGGAGAATACGAAAGAGGGGCAAATTATGCACTGTGATGATACAAAAGACGCACGTGGTGCACAGTGAAGTTAGAGATGCAGCGATGAAGGCTTAGAACAGTTGATTAACAGTTTCCATTGCAGGCTGAGGCCTCTGAGGCCGAGCCGGAGCCTGCCAAGGCCGCAGCTCCGGCCTCTCCCCCGGCTGCGGCCCCCGCTGAGCCCGTGAGAAGAATCGCCGCCGAGACTGTCAAGGTAAGGATAGATTACATATGAATCCTATCTCTCGAACGGACTGAATGCTAGAAAGGTAATAATGTGATGCTTGCAGTCGCCGACCCCCGGCAGAGCCGCTGCTCCCCCCTCCATCCCTCGCACCGTGCTCAGGTGAGCATCGATCAGTCCTAATTAGCGATCTGATTAATTAATCAAGACAGATTAATAAAATCTGTATTCAGGAAGCAGCAGCTGTACTCTGCAGGCAAGCCTTCGACTGTCCACACCAAGGACAAGCTCATGAGGTACGATGAAGGCCCTTCCTCCCCTCTCTGACCCCCTCTCCATTGCAGATCCGAGGGAATCATCCCCATCCAGGCTGGATCCAACAAGTATGCCTCCCAGAAGGGAATGACTGGTCAGTCCCCATCCCTCTAATCAATCGATAATCCCTCTCCTTCGCAGGCTTCGGTGTTCCTCGTGACGTCATCGACAAGGTCAAGTCAGAGAATCTGGCTGAGATCACCGATGAGAAGAAGATCGAGGCACTCAAGTGCTCTACTTGGCTCCAGTCCGGAACAAATAAATTTGCTTCGCAGAAGGGACAGACTGGTAAGCATTATTTTACAAGTCTTGGAATCACTAGTTCATCATCATCATCGATCCTTCTCAGGCTTCGGAGCGGTTCGTGACGTCAACTACAAGACGAAGGGAACCGGAGGAGCCCAGGAGGTATGGATTTAAGACTAATGAGAACGGGGAAAGTAGTTTTAATAATCTAAAATCAATAACTCGCAGGTTCCCGAAGAGAAGGCCCGTGCCACCGATGGAATCGTGCCCCTCCAGTCCGGTACCAACAAACTGGCCTCGCAGAAGGGAATGACTGGCATGGGCATGCCCAGAATCGTCGATGGTCAGTCCCTTGCCCATTCATCTTCTTTCTGATCTTTTCAATCCGGATAAACATTGTGAATCTGACTCTCTTCAGTCCGCAAGACCGACGACCAGAACCGCGACTCGCAAGGATTCGTCCATCTCCAGATGGTGAGGACTCCCTCTCTCTCCAGTCAGAAAAGTAATCTTTGATCTCTTGC
Organism: Pristionchus japonicus; assembly: GCA_900490845.1. NCBI lineage: Eukaryota > Metazoa > Nematoda > Chromadorea > Rhabditida > Neodiplogasteridae > Pristionchus > Pristionchus japonicus. Next base: position 411,693 of record LS517132.1, on the reverse strand, counting down.
AGGGAACCAACCGATTCGCCAACCAATCCGGCATGACTGGATTCGGAATGCCCAGAAGAGAGATCACCCACTACAAGGTTCGCACATAGTTCAGAGATCGATCTTTGATCTCTCTCCTTCTTCAGGACGAGGTCAGAGGAGAAATGCCCCATGACGAGTCGACGACCTCCAGACAGACTACCGGATGGAAGGAGGGTCAGTTATCTCCCCCTTTTGAGCCCAATCTGATCTTTGATCTCTGCAGGAGCGAACCAGTCCGGCATGGCCTTCGGAGCCTTCCGTAACAACACGGTCTTCAACCTGCAGGCGCAGGAGCAGCGCTCTCAGGGCATGATCCCCTACCAGATGGGAGTCAACTTCCTCGACTCGCAGGCTGGAAAGACCGGATTCGGAATGCCCCGTCAGGTAAATCGTTTGAGCAAAATGTAGTCGAATTTTCGACAAGGACACCCTCTTCTCTGATATATTGAATGGATGATAATGATTCCTCTTCTCAGACGTACACTCCGTTCGTGGACGATGGACACGAGGAGCTTCCTCCCGATCTCGCCCGTGCTCCCGAAGTTCCCTTCTGGTCCGGAATGGAGACCGAGTTCGCCTCCCAGGTAAGACATCCCCTGATTCATACCATTCTGTCGTAGCGCAAAAATGGCTCAGTCCTCTCATGATTCCATCCATCAACTCTCCCTTCATTCCAGGTCGGTATGTCTGCCTTCGGTACTCCCCGTGACGTGCGTGGAGAATATGTTCGTCGACTCTGGTAAAAAGTGCGCGGCAGCGTAGCTCGCGACCGCATACTTCTACCTGTTGATCCCCAATCGATCCATCCACCGTAACAGCTCTCGCTAGCCCTTCGTTCCCTCGACTATATTCTATCACATTTTTATTTGTGTAAATTCAATAAAAAATTGCCTAGTCGTATCTGTCTATCTACAATTGCCTTTCACTACTCTGTCTATTCTCTCTCCATCGTCAGATTAAACACATAAAGTGAATTCCTGTGGAGAACGTTGTCTCTTTCTGCATAAAGTTGCCATGTCGACCAGAGAGGAATCGCAGACTATAGGGGCGTTTGAATCTCCCTCTCTTGCTTCCCCTCGTATAGTATCCATGGAGACGGGAGTGGGTCAGGCTTTGAATCTCACTGAGAGAATCTTCTCATCGCTAGTTATAGTCATCAATCGATAGAATGTCCTCGGAAGGGACGAAGATCGATGGTCTTCTCAAGGCTCTCCGTCTATTCTCAGCCAATGAAATCGATGGAGCAGAGGAAGAAGCTGAAAGAATCCTTCAGAAGAATCCCCTTGACCAGGTATTTCAATCAATTTTTTGATTGATTAGAAGCTGAAAGTTCAATCCTGACTCTCCTTCTCCTTCTCTTTCTCTTCTTGCGTTGGCTCGGCTGGCATCTAGCGTGGTTGTAATAGACGGGAGGAAGGAGGAGGAGGAGTAGAGGGAGGATGAGGGAGGATCGGAAGGAGAGGGGAGAGACAGGTGTTTCCAGTTGAAGATAGGAGAGGAAAGGGAGAGAAGAGAAGACTGAGGAGATCGAAGAGAATTGGGCTGCGAGTTGGACGGCTAGAGTGAAGGGGATTGGAGTGAATCAGACTTGCGAGATTAGGAGAGATAGCACAAGGTTGAAGAGAGTGCAGACGACTGGAGACAGATGAGAGAGTGTGTGATCAGAGGAGAATTGAGTCGAGTGTTGGCGCATTCTCGCTGTAAGAATGCCGCAGATGCCGAAGGGGAAGAGGGAGAGAAGAGGGAGGGGAAGGAGAGGGTAACGGAAAGATGAAACAATCACGCTTCGGATCGATTACACGATAGACAGATAAAGAAGGGAAAACAAGTCGAGAGTGGGAAAACGATCTTTGATCTCAGGCTGCTTGGACACTCAAACTCTCTTGCCTCGCTGATAGATTCTATGTGGATGAGCTGGAGAACAACGATATTGGACTGGCTGAGCAAGTTATTGATACACAGGTACTTATTATGACAATAGATTTTAATTTCCTCGTGAACCGTAACAATCGAAGGGTAGAAGCCATATGAGACACCCTAGTCTAATTGAGATCATCGCTCCAAATGCTCGTCCGGGAACATCATTCGCTCGTCCTTCCACTGCTTCCAGAGCTGCCAATCCTATTCTGAGGTGTGCAGACTGGAGAGTCCCTCAATTCAATCAGATAGTTCAGACCCACATCAAGTACTGGTCGACCTCTCACAGGAGTTGTTAGACCGATGAGTTCAGCCAGACCAGGGACCATGGAACAGGTTTAACTGAGATGGAGGATGGGAGATCAGACGGAGAATATTGCAGGCAGTTCGTACTTCTCGTACATCGAAGACAGCTCGAGCAGTCTCATCGCAGACAGCGAGATTCGTCAGATTGGGAACGGCGTCGATGGCCTCTTCTGCCGATGGTAAGGAGACTTGGTTGGTTCAGGAGAGAATGATATTGCAGGTCCCTTCGTAAACCTCGCCCGTCTCAATGTTGAGAAGTATGCGAAGGATCCTGAGGTAGGGGCTTCATCCATTCGTGAAACATGTTTACCATTACCAGGTGAATCGCCAACTCTTCGAGTACGTTTTCTACCTTGAAGGAGACATAAAAATAGCTCATCAGGTAATAGTAATCATCCGTTCCGGATAAAAGAAAGTTGAAATTGAAGATAGCTGCAATCGCGACAAAAGAGGCTGAATTCGGTGATTGGTACTGGAAGAATCAATTGGGAAAGTGTTACTACAGGTATGAGAGATTACGCATAAACACAGTAGATACGCAATCTTCTCAGATTGGGAATGTTGAAAGATGCAGAGCAGCAATTCAATTCATCCATCAAGACATTCAAACATCCAGAGACGTATGCTTATCTGGCTAAGGTTGGTCGCACCTCTATCTCGTCAGGACTCTCAATTGTTTAGTTGTAGGTGCACGCTCGTCTCGATCAACCGGGTCAGACGATCAAAGACTATCAAGATGGATTGGAGAGATTCCCTGATGATATCACACTTATGATCGGATTGGCAAGGACCTATGAGGTACACCTATACGTCTTTCATCATTCATCCACCCATTTCAGCGTCTCAACCAAATGGACGAATCCGTGGCTACATACAAGCAAGTTGCGAAGACTAAGGTATGTTAGGGTTAAAAACGAGCGATGAAGATGCAAATGTTCTCAATATCAGGCGAACGACATCGAATCAATCGCTTGCATTGCGACAGACTATTTCTATGACGATCAACCAGAAGTTGCTCTCAGCTATTATCGGTCAGATTTTCAATTTGAAGTCACGTCGCAAGGCTTCTCACTTCAGTCGCATCATGCAAATGGGAATCACGACTCCAGAATTGTTCATGAATGTCGGTCTGTGCTGCTTCTACTCACAACAGTTCGATATTGCAATTGCATGCATCGGTGAGATACCATTAGAGTCTACGAGTTTGCAAGAATGAATCAAATTCGGAACAACGAAAAAATTTCAGAGCGCGCTCATCAAGAGATGGAGAAGGAGATAGCTGCAGATGTATGGTACAATACGGGACAGATCGCATTGGTTAGTTCAGATAGTCATCGAGTACTTCGACGTTGAAGCCCTTTCCATTCAGAATATCGGCGACACCAAAATGGCCACTCGCTGTTTCCGTCTCGCTCTCACTTGTGATGCAGATCATGCTGAGAGTTTGACGAATCTAGGAGTGATCATGATGAAGCAAGGTGGAGTATTCCCATTGAGAGAAGGAAGAGAAGGAGAACTTACAGACAAAATGGAGCAGGCCCGTTCCCTTTTCTATTCTGCAGTTGCCAAGGCTCCCCATCAGTTTGAGCCCCATTTCAATCTTGCTCTACTCTGTGAAATGGTTTGTGCACACTATACGGTTACGCCAAAATAATCGAGATAGTTGACTGAACTTTCCAGAGTGGCCTCTATTCAGAAGCTCGTAACTTCATCATAAAAGCTCTCGAACTCTTCCCCGATCATAGCCCATCTCAGAAATTATTCGAGAAGATCGATATTCTCTACAGACTTGTATGAATCCACTTGTAATATGCTAATGCTATAAACGACACCGTTCACGTGCAGTAGTTTTGCTACAGTTAGCAAAAAACAGTTAAACTTTCTTCTGCGTGCTAACCTGTTGTTACAATAAACCTCTATTCTCCAGATATCGGATGTCATAACCAAGTATGAACAAACACGGTTATAATTTATTGAAAATACTCGTAAACTACAATAGCCTATGTTAAAGTTATCGACAGATCGTGGAATAACGGTAAACTTGTAATTACAGCAAATAAACAAAGGACAATAATCGACATAATCTATCATCTACCTTATCCCTACTGCCGACTTGAATTTCCTCGTGAAACTGGGCATAATGGGGGCTTCCATAAGATATCGATCGCTGTTGGCTGAGAGGAAGACTATTAGATAGTGAGCAAAAAGGAAGAAGAGTAAATAAATAAACTCACTGGAATCTCCATTATCATCCTCATCAAATTCAAGTCGGTCAATCTGCAAACAATATTAATTTAACATTTTATGGGAACTGTTCTTGGACTGTAGAGGTGAATAAATCGGCACCATTGGAGTGACGAGTGCTCTTGCAACAGAATCGAGTTGAGGACGGGATGGGCCAATCACACGCATGTGACTGCAATTAAAATTCAGCGATATTAATTTTTGTAAAAATTAGGTTCAATAATGTTTCGTGGCGTGTTAACAAAGGGTATGCACTCACCGTATATGGGTATCTTTTCCATTCAGATGCATTTGCGTTACTACCAACTGTAGCGTGAACGCCCGATTGGAGTAGAATCCACGACGGAGATCAATGATCTGAGAATGAATTTTATATTTAAACAGAGAAACCAGTTCGTACGAAGTCCTACCACCAACCTGCCATCCCTCGGGTTCATTGAAAGATGCATAAAATATATCATCTAGATGTATCACAGAAGAACCGAGACGAACGGTCACCCTGTCAATATAAATTTAAGTAACGTAGATACAGAGTCGATAAATTAGTCTACTAAAACCGATCGTGAGAATGCAGTTTAATGACATATATAATAGACCCAAACTAACTTGTTGGGAGTGTAAGATTCATCGCCAATGTAATCTAGGTATAGAGCAAGAAAACAGATGTCTGTCTGATGAAATATATATTAATTGGTTGTAGGAAAAATTTTCCTATTGAGGATAAAAATATCACCATCAGATCATTTCCAAACACTGAATGTCTGAAACTTGGCAGTTTTCGAGTCCAATCTATCATAAGAAATTCAAATTAGTAAACCTTTCTCGCGAATTCCACAGTAACTGAGTGTGGAGGGGGCCCATCTCCATCACTCTGCCAATATGAATCGGAGCTGTCCGATAGCAACTCGTTGATTCCGAAGCCATCTCCATCTGTCATTTCGAATGAGAGCATTGTTTTTAGAACGATTAAGCAACAATTTTATGGGGTTTCTTCTCAATTTACTGACCAACTTTGCAGCTGGAAAGTGTCCAATTGGCTTTCAACGAGATATCCTTGTATTCATCCCTATCTCTCTTGTCGATTAAGTCGCTCGATTCCAGTGCATTGATCCATTCAGCAGAGCCTCTGTAATATAAATAGATAGCAAAGGGCATTTGCAAATAATTTACGACTAAATTCATATTTTTCAGCGATTGTTTTTATTCTCTTCGTTCTTATGTCTAGGGAACGGGTACAAATATCCCTTTGCACGAGTTTTGAGAAGAATCAAACACTACGGAATCATGCAACTTTTAGTAGCGACCACGAAACAGAAGAAGATAGGAAGAAAACTAACAACCAACCAACCGCTTGTTGTCATTCCTTCCCGGGGATTCTGCTTCTTCCTCATTTTGAGTATCCAACTGAAGACGAGATCGAACTTCCGTCATTCTCTAAAAAAATACTGTAATTACTCTGAATGTCTGAAAAAAATAATTCGAAAAAAAATCAATGAGCAGCACAGTGAGTCCAAGAAGCTGTTGAGCGCTGTCAGATATGTAATCGGTAGGTTCAAGAGATCAAGCGTGATCTACCCTTGCTCCCGTTTGCCGTGTCGCTTATCGATCGCTCCCATCTCCCCTCTCCCTAGCCTCCCTTCCTCCCTTTGATCTACCTCGCGCGCTCCACCCTCTTCCCCTCTCTACACTCTCGCACTCTCATTCAACGCTCTTCTTTTCTCTCACTCTGACCTCCCCTTGCTTTCTTGTGTATTTTATTTTTCCCGCCTTCCCTTGCTGCAGTCCCCAACTAATCAGTACAAAGCCTGTGCGCCTTCTTCCGCGTTTATCTAGATGAATTTCGTTACCACGCACTGCTCCTAGCAAGTTCTTTCGGGTTTCGAAAATCGACAATTCGTTCCTGCTTTATGGGCCTGAAAGTATCCTCGCCCCTCCCCTTGTATATTTTGCTCGTGTTTGTGTGCTCTTCCTTGCTTCCTCGCTAATGCTTCGATTTCAGTCGACGAAACGCCTCCTTGTTCTCGAATGGCCTCGTATGGATCGACAACACGAGTGGTCTCCGACGCCTTCTCGTGTCCAAGCCACACTCCATCAGATACGTTTATCCCCCATCCTACGCGTTTAGAGAGAGGCACCTAACTCCGTAAGTAAGTGGGTGGGAAGGAGAGACTTCGGTCTCGTAGGAAAGGCGTGATCGCGGCGCGTCCCCATTGGAAGCATTCAGTATGGCTCGTTCGATTGCGCATGCTCTAGAACGTTCCTAAGCACCCAATGGGATAAGAGAACCAGAGATAGTGGATGGGAGCTGACTGTCCGAGACCCCCACCACTAGAACCCGGCACCCTACAGAGTGTTTCACTCATGCGCAAGGTTAATGTTGCTTGAAGGTACTTCGCGTACTGTGGTGGTTCGCCATCGGCGAGTCCTTGCAATGCCGGGCCTATTGGTGGGGCGGCCGACTGTGTTACTCGGGTAGCCTCACTCAAGTGCCACAGTCGGCTGACCCTCCTGGTTCTCTAAAATCAGAGTAGGCGAGAGTGCGTGGGGTGAAAGAGAATGTGAAATCCGCGATAGGGACCACACAACCCAGCGTAGGAGCAGCAAAGCCCTAACCTTCCGTCCATACCTACACGTGCTGAGGACGTCTTCATGGATGGGCAGCCGAAAGGCATGGCTCCTGGCACCGAACTAATTTGGGTGCTCTTCGGGCTTACTACGCTGGGCATCATGAGGTTGCATGATGTTGTGCGCACTAACTTGCCATTGGCGAGTATCTAAAGTGCAGCTGCGGTTGCGTGTGAAGGGACTGGGTGGGAAAACGTTCGAAGTGAGAGGGAGAGTGAGGAAGATAAGGGGGGGGGGAGACCAACTGGATATGAGTTTCAAATAAAAAGATTAATACTAATTGTTAACCTGTTGCAGCACATAAGGATGCGATCGACGTGGAAGAAGAGAGGACGAGGATCGATCGATGAGGAGAGGAAGGGAGAAGGGAGAGGAGGCGGAGTGAGTTGACAGAGGTAGGACAGGACAACTTCGACAAGGAGGACGTCATTAATTGATCAATTCCAGATGGTTCTCTGTTCACGCGGCTCGCTCAACGGTCGATGCGTCAAGCAGAGGCGAAGGAATCACGTTGGGGAGGTCTGTTGGACGGAGACTGTGTGGAATATCAATCAATAATAGCGTCACTTATCGATTGATTACAGGTGATGCGCAACTCAAGACACGCTGCTTCTCGCTCGCTCGCCCGTCCTCGATCGATAGGGAGGATACGATAGCAGGCCGAGGTAATGTGCTATTTTCGATCCAATCTGAACGTCTTCGATTACAGTTTGTCTCGTCCGTTCATGCGACACCCTTGCTGTGGTCGGTGCACGAGCCCGGAGGCCCGCCCCTACTCGGAAGGAAGCCAGGTTTCGATCGATGAGAGGTGGATGGAGAAAATATGACTTCACTTAACGATTGATTTCAGGCGACTACTCGAGTCTGGCCGTCTCTCGCCATCGATCGACACCGTAGAGGATACGGTAGCTAGTGAAGGTACAGTAATTCTGTTGATCCAAAGAATAATCCATCGTTTGCAGTATGTCGGGTCTGCTCCTGCCACATCCGATTCGTGTCTCGTCAACAGATCGACATGATACGGGAGACGGGAGAGGTATTGATCCACGATCGTCACAACGTTTTCATGTTCCAGTATTGCAGTTTGTCTCGTCTTCTCAAGTGACGTGTCGGTTGTATCTGCCGCACGAGTCGCAGCCCCGTCCATCCTTTGAAGAGGGATAACCTGGTGTCGACGTGTGGTACGAATACTTGTGTAACATTATTTATCATCGTTTTTACAGGTGACTACGATGTTCTCTCGTCTAGAGATGGGGCTCCTCTCGCTGCACTCTACCAGTCGATGGACGAGGATGCCGAGTAGGTATGGTAGAATCTACGGGAGTTTCATTGTCATAACTAATCGATAATTGGTTCAGACTCTTCTTGCTCGATCCCTCGTCTGCACTCTCTCGCGGCAGTGACAACGTCGTCGAGAAGCAGTAGTCGGAGGCTGTCGCAGTCCGGACTGCGGGAGAATGTGAGTTTAGATGCTACAGAAAATGTACCAATCAAGATCGATTGGAGTAACCATTACCTGTTCAGGAACTCGATCGAAGGCAGGCGGTCTCTTCTCGCTCTCACATTTGACCATTGTCGTCTCTAGTCCCTTCCTTCCTTCTTCATTGATATGGGGTGAGCACTACAAAGGAAGGAAACAGTCGGAAATCCTCCTTGGACCGAAAGTGTTATTAATATAATTGCAGTTGCGTCTCCTCTCGCGTGTCCTTGCCTCTCTCTTCTCTCAAGGGGAAGCGAAGGAGGAAGGAAGAGAAGGAACATCGTCCTCTATGGTCCGTATATTCTCCATGGCGTAACTGTGAAATTGTCAATAATGTCATGCAGCTAAAAATGGCCGTAAAAGAGCCAGTAGAATCATGACGAATCCATTTTGTGGGTGCATGTGATATGCGTAGTCTAATTTCTTTGTGTAGCTTATTACTTCTCTTGTATCTCTGGACATTATCTTGTGTGCAGTAGCCATTGATTTGCCCTTTTGACCTGTTGATTGGATCCAAGTTGTGGTTGCAGGTTCGTTCTTCTCATCCGATGCGAATCGTCTAGAAGTGAGTGAGGAGCCGCCCTCTCTGTCCTGTATCCTCCCTTCTCCCTTCTCCTCTCGCCTACAGAAGGTAAGCATGGAAGTTCCAGTTCCTTTCAAAGATTCAGCTTTGCTGTATGAAAAGTCTGGTCTAGTCGAGAGCAAACTGCCAATGAGGTGTAGGAGATTGTATCCACAGTATACACTCAACATTCTCAACTCGGGGAGCGGTATATTATTCCTAATTTCGAGTTGCTTTTGGCCTGCTTCCGAATCGCAATTCGATGACCGTGATCAGATCTTTCTCGAGAGTGTCGAGTGTAGAGTGGTGAGAGATGTCAGGGGATCTCAATATTTTTGTTTCCATGTCCTTACGGTTATCAATTGCAGTTCTCTTTCCTCCGTCACTCGTCTTCTTTTCTGCCAATGGAAGACTATGGATGCAACCGAACGGCTGTGAACGAGGGATAATGAGGGAGCTGTTAAGGTGAGAATCGGACGCCCCATTCACGCCCAGATATGTATGCGTCGATGAATATATAATATATATTTATCGGGGCATGTCAGAGTAAGATTCTTTAGTGCAACTCAAATGTGTTCTAGTAAAAATAGACTGGTAGAAAGCAGTGGAGTGGAAGCAAAAAACCACTACATCCACTACAAAAAAGAAACCTGCTTTCGTTTTCAAATTGGAGCCTGCTGCCTTGTCCAAATCGAATTTAGCTTTCTTTCTTACTTTAATGTAATGAATGTGATCCAATCTTTCTTGGTCAATAATCAATAACCCGGTTCAGGCTGCTCTTCGCGTTCTCTCCACCAGATGCCCCCTCTCTCTCTTTCCCGTCGTAGCAAGGAGCCAGGAGTTTTCGTGGCAGTTATTGGAGTTGCTCCTTGTGCAGCTTTGGCTGTGTTCTCGTGGTTGTTTGTTATTTCATATTTTCTACTCGCCGAGCCATCTATAGCATGTGCTCGCGCGAGTCTTGTGGGGGGCGCATTGTATGGAACAGATAGAAGGATAACAACACTAGGCTATTGCTGCTTATCATCAAACCCTTGGCGTTTGTGAGAGGGATCGTTCGGTCATTTAACCGTGACCGACGCCCGATGAGTTGCGGTAGCAACAGCATCTCGCCAGTGAGAGGGATATTGTATGACCTCACGAGGTACGGCCAATTCATGGTTACACGTGGGCAATTCATGGTTACACGTGGGGCACGTAAGATCCGGCCCATGAGTTACTGCTACCTACGGTTATGAAGGTGAACCCGCCCAGCAGGTGTTGTAACATTGTGTACTCAGCACAAGCATCACTGTAGCGCTCAAGCTTGTCTTGGACCCTGTACCTCTCCGTACTCGTACTATACCCCGCAAGCTTGCCTTCATAGGCTTTGTGGGGTATCGTACGGCAAATCCTATCTGTACATAGCAATCCAACGAGAGAGATTGTCGCGGGATGGAAGTGATTCTCTACAACATTCTGGAATTGATCGATAGTGGATGGGCGATTAATTGCAGGCGAAGTCACTACAAATGTATGTAATATTGTAATGCGATGAAAAAGTAGCGACATCGTTAACAGGCTTTCTTCTGCTTTGCGAAGCGGCACTGAATGAAAAATATCCCCCACTCTGCTTCCATGTTTTCATGGGCTTTGTGAGTCTACTCGCGATATTGAATGCGAGTATTTTCACTTGGTCTGAGAGAGCGAAGCAGTAGTGTGTCCTACGTAGAATACGTAGTCAGAAAGTAGTGTAGAATACGATCATTCTCTCGTCGTTGTGGAATGACGCAGAAGCTCGATTTTTTATCATAAATGTTGGTATGTTTCTTCGATCATTATTATTGATCAGAGAAAGTACAAAAAGTCGAAGAAACCGAAGAAAACATTGAAGTAGTACCATGGAATTGGTATTCTTTCCTGGAATGGAGAAGATACGCAGTGATGAATATTCGTAAATCTTACGATATCTGCAATCTCTGCTATTCTATCCGAGTGCTGATGCATGTAATATTTAGCGCCTTCGAACCAGTCCAGATATGATTGCACTTCTTCATACTGAAACCACATTACTGATATCTAGAGGGAAATTGAAGAATAAGCCATACATGGAAATCGTAAAGAGTATCTTTAATCCAACTGCAGGCCAATTCTCTCGTTGCACAGTATTCGTATCCTAAATATTTTTCGATCTTTTCTTGATCACTTTATTCAACCAACTTTCATTCACTAAGACAGTCAATTCTGGAGCGAGAATTGCTTTTACTTGGGGTCGACTGAATAGGATAAATAAGAAGTAGAAATATAGAATTACATACTGCTTCTCATCTTTTCTTTCATCTTCAACAGTTAACTTGAATATGATTTTTCTGATAGCAACTGGGATTCTCCATGGATATTTAGTGCATCCCTTCAATCATCTCTATCTCAGTTCCATCCACCAATTCACTAACCATAGTACGTGTGTTGTTCAATAAATCACGGTATTGGTAGCAGAACCAATCAGGAGGACAATTTGTCTCCACTACTTTAGTCATGTTCTGAAACGAGACAAGTAAGAGAACAAATACGGTAGATGCACCTCTTCGGGAAAACATAATCTTGCTCCAATTGTCGATGCGAGATACAGTAAGAGAAGAAGAGGACGACCACCCGTCATAACGATTGATCGATCGAATGATGAATGAAGTCCTTTTAGAATACCAATAAACACATAATCTCATCCTTTTGTTGGACGAGAGACATGAATGAATGAAGAGAGTTCCATAATTTGCATTCTCCTTCATCTCCCCTCTAACCCCTCTCCTCCTTTCCTCCCCTCATTCTCTTTCCGATGAGTCGTAGACCGAGGTTGCCCTCTTTCACTGTCTATCAAGATGGACAAGACCAGCCCACCAACTATGATTCCGCGTGAGTGAAGGGTACTGTAGAAGGAACCATGAAGTATTGATTACCGTACACTCTACATTACAGTACCGGTTCGGAGTCTAACGAGTCATCGGGGGCTGTCCCGAACCCTCATCTTGCCCTAAGTAACGATGGAAGACCTCAGGCACAATGATCCTCGAGGATACTGTAGTCTCATTCAATCGATTCCAGCTCAGTATGCGTGCCCCTCATAGAGTGCAGAGTGATGAGAACATTCGAAGAGGCCTGATGGCGAATTCCGGGGTACGGTATCTACAAAATCATACTGTAGCTCGAGAGGTCACATCTATGATTGCAGAGCCGCACTGGCAGTTCATACAGTAACACGAGTGTATCTTCATCTACTGTAAGAATGGAAATCGATCGATAATATGAATCACTTGATCTTTCAGAGTATTACTGGACACAACAATTGGCCTTTGTCCGATGCTGTTCGTGATTGAATCAATCGATAATCAATGAATGATATCATTGACAGACTTCAATCGGATCTTCTCTCTACTATTACAACAATCGAGATCTTGTTGCCTATCCAACTGATCCATCAATGCCTCATTTCTACGATAGAGAGAACCTTCGTCCTGCGTGAGTACTGTAGTCAATGAACTACGGTATCCATATTACGGTAGATCAGTATACCGTATCCAGACCACCCGACGCAATGCCTATTGAAGTTCCCTCTCCTGGTCGCAATCGACAGAATGGTACCGTACTCCTCTCATTCTACCGTAATCAATCAATAACTCATCAGTTCCTGCGGGTCCTCCACCTCCTCCAATGGCACCGAGACTTCCTCGTCCTCCTCCTCCTCCTCCTCCTCGAACTCCTCAATTGACTCCCTCAACTATCGATGCTCAAGAATTTCTATTCGAAGTTGCCCAGTTTGAACATCAACAACAGAGAGAACAGCAACAGAGAGAAGAAGAGGGAAGCCCCATTCCAGAGGGAATGAGATTGAGTAGAATGTATGAAGAAGCAATGAGATCTCCTGTTGATCCAATTCGAAGAGATCCTCATAATCCTCCTCGTTCTCCTCCTCTTCCTCCAGCCGCAATGGCTATATTGAATGGAAATGCAGTGAGAGATGATGATAGTGATATCAGCAGAAGAACCAGTGTATCCATTGTGGGAAAGAAGGAGAAACCAGCCAAGACCAAGGTACTGTAGAGATACTGTAGACTCAGAGATCAAAGATCATTCCAGGTTGCACTCAAACTCAAATCTCTTCGTAAGATCATTGACGATCTAGTTCAAGATGATGATGACGTCATAATTGTTATGACCGTTCCAATTTCTGTATTGGAAAATCATGTGAGTGGCCCACCGTACTCCTTCCCCTTACCGTATCACTGTTCAGTCTCGTATCACCCGTCGTTCAAAGAAAAGTCGTGGATCGAGAAGAAATACTGTACTCCCGAGAAGATAAATCCAAACTCGAAGATTATCCGCAAATTAGTCCCTCCCCTTCTCGACTATTCACCGGAAACGGCTCCAACTCCATTCACTGGACGGATCTGGTTCTCATCCTTCCCCTTCCCCCTTTTTGTATTAGTTCGTATCAGTGTATTGCCGTCGCCCTTTGGTTGACTCCATTCGATGAATAAAGCGACTAAAGTCGTAATGAAATGATGAAGTATACACACAATATGGGAAGAGATGGAGAGATGAATCTTTAGAAAGTTTGGAAAATCTATGAAATGTGGGATGTTGACATTCGAAATATTCACTTCCATCGTCTTGAGCAGGCTTCTTTTCCATTCCCATACTCTTCCCTCGTTTCAAAGTATGAGATGCATCTAAGGAGAGAGAACTCTCTTTATCTCTATCGTCTTTACCCTTTTTCGTCTCTATCTCTCACTTCTCTCTTCCATTTGTCGTATCTCCAACAGAGTACACACATTTATCATTCTCACCAGTTTCAATTAATTACTGCACGTAACCTCGTATCACTCCAATCTTCAGGAAAATGCTCATTCTACTATTGTTTTCATTATTGACTACAACGATTCTCGCTCGTTCAGATGAAGTAAGTCAACCACATTACTTTCCCTCTTGCGAACTCTAATCAATTAGCGAACGAAGTGTCTTGAATCACCACATATTCCCAATATGTTCATTGAAAGACATTAGTATCAATGTAAATATTCGAGTCAGCCTGTTCAATTCTTCCGTCCGTCAAATGTCCATGGGGAGTCGTTACGATGAACAGAGGACAATGCGAGAAGGGATTCAGACACATTACTTGTGGAGTCAGTCTAAAGAGAGGAGACAATAGAGGTAAGATATTGATCTTGAAGACTGAAGTCAAACCAATTATGTAATCCAGTGTTTTCTTGCTATTCTTGTATCGTTTGCAATCTGGATAATGAAGCACACTCAGATTGCGCATTTCCACTTCCTCATATCTCAATCAAACGGAATTCCTCCCGTTCCAATTCCTCATTCACGCTGCTCTTCCATTCAACCTAATTGGCCACCTTATCACTTTCCCTTATCTCTTCTCTCTCTTCTCTCCTTATCTTCCATTATCTTTCTCTTCTTCAAAGAGAGTTGACCGTGTGACGACGCCTTTCCCTCTCTCACTTGTCGGCCAAAGCGCTTTCGCAAAAAAGAATTGCCCATCTTTTGATTATCAACTACGATGAACGATCAAAAGGCTAACTGAAACTGAATAAGAAATTAAATGAGTCATTGTCTCCATCTGTGTTGTTCAGAATGGATAATCGATAATGAGGCCCGTCTGTCTAACGTGAGGAAGTCGAAACCCGATCAGCGAGTTTGCTGGAAGAGAACTGATGAACGATTGCAAGTATTCTGTCCCGATAATAAGGAATGTGAGGTAGCTCTTGATTCTCGACCTAAGTGACCAGTAACTTCCAGTCATTGACTATCGCTGATGTTGTCAAGATTTGTGATGCTGAGAATGAAGCTGAGGTTAGTCGTTTTTATTCGGAAACCAGTGGAATGAGACCCTTTTCAGATTCTACCAAGCGGTTCGTCGCATCATTTCGATGAGTTGGCTGAATGCATGAGATCGTTTCAGGATCTTCCTCTTCTTGTGAACGAGCAAACACGACAGCGACGTGTAATGGGGTGATTGCATCCATCTCAAAGGACGAATGTGACAGGGGATTCCACTATCTCTATTGTGGGTGGACGGCAGTGATGGAACAAGGTGAGAGTTGAGTGGATAGGGCGGAAAGAGAGTGATTTATCACTCGCTTTGAAAACGGAAACAATCTCATTTTCAACAGGCGAATGGAAGTACACTGGGAAGGCGAAACATTTTCTGTACGGAGGAATTCCCGAGCCTTGTCGAATTATGAATGAGACCTCGATAGTCGCCATGTGCAATGAGCAGAATTGCAAGGTTTGTTTCGATTTGTTTGTTTGTGTTTATTGAACAGCTATCGAGTATTTCAACTGAGAACGAATCAATTCAGGATGAGAAATGGCGCGAGAACATGCTCAAATTCTGCGCAGCTAAAATCTCTCCAGCTGAACCAACTGTGAGACGCACACATTAGTCCATCATCAGCATTTCCGCTTCCTCAGACAACGAAGGCTCCCACTATAGACAATGGTCCCTTCAAGCAGGATTGGTTCCATTCTGAAGAAGATCTACTGCAGAATATGGTCGAGATTGAGGAGAAGGCTCGTTGGGGGTTGTCAAATCTATAGAGATGAGACTATTCAGAGCATTGAACTATCTCACTCCGCTCCACTGAATGCAGCAGAGAAGACGGAGGAAGAGGAAGGAACAGAGGAGACAATCACTTCGCGTGTATCTCGACATGGAAGAAAGACTGATCCTGTGGTGGAGTTACTCAATCGGGTAGGATAGGAAGATCAAAGATCAATCTCTTCTTTCCCTCTCAGGATCTAGCTCGGAACGACCTCACTTTGCAGGGAATCGCTGAGAATCTGATGACACTCACTGAAATGGTGCGACAATTTCTATTTACTTATTCAATGAAGTAATTCAGGTGCAAAATATCAGTGTATCAGTCAAAAAGCTGGAAGCGGAATCTGCAACAGTAGCCAACTTGGCGTAAGTTCAATGTATATTTCGAATATTAATAAAACAAATTTCAGGCCCCTCAATCGACCAAAGATCTTCTCTGGCCTGAACTGGAAGCCATTCAGGAATTGTGCCATCATTGTATTCTGCATTATCGTGGGAGTTTCACTGATTCCCCTCGTGAGAAGGTGCAGGAAACAGGTGAGAATGAATAGAATTGCTTCAAAAGAGAGAACTCAAAAAAATCAGGTCCGAAAACGCACTCCCCTTCCGGATCTTACACCCATTGAGAATGGAGAGAGAACGTATATCTCATCCCTTCAAGTGAGTCTCTTCTTTGCCTTCCATCCCCTCATCTTCCCTCTCCAGGTCATAACAGAGTCCTCTCGTCATTCTCTTCTTCGTGATGATACAAATCGTCGATCGACTCTGATTCGGGAAGAGACGGAAGGAGGGAAGGAAGGACAGAGAAAGAGTTTCTTCCTCGATGATAATAACATGCAGAGTATGATTGCAGAAGCGAGAGATATGCAATTGAGAGAGGATAACGAGAGTGAAATGTAGAGAGAGAAGGAGGAAGAGACACATTTGTATCTAGTATTTGTGCATGGGAATGAACGATTTATCGATACTATCTACACTCGTTCCATACATGATTACTTCCGTGTTACTTGCAGTAAGGGACGGGATGGCACGGGGTGGTGAAGCACTTGACCTACAATGCATCAATTATCGATTAGCTCTCTCCTTCCTTCTCACCTCCTTCATGAAGCAGTTCTGTCCGGGAGGGCAATGGACTCGATCGCACGAATTGGGAACGGAAGGCTTTCTGAAGAAAGAAGGAGGCATCTCTTCGTTGTTGAGAGTCTTCGATTCCATCCAATGGGGAGAAGAGGGAGGAGCAGGAGGAGAGGCAGAGATCGAACGGAATGAGGGACGGGAGCTGGAATGAAATCGATGATGTCGAAGCGAGGACGTGCACGAACCTAGGAGTGGCTCTCTCAACGAACACAGAGATAGTGCTTGGCTCCTCGAGAGGTTCGGGTGACCAGGAAGAGGGAGTTGTTGTGGTGATCCATTTGGTTGATAGATCGACTGGAATGCATCCTTAGTCTACGTATCACGTGAAGTCTATCTGTTCCATCAATTCCATCTGAAACTCACAAGTGACTCTTCTGCAAGTGGGTCCATCGAATGCATTCACACACTGCTCATCAGGGGCGCAATTGAGAGAGGAGCAGCTGGGTTTGGGAGGACGAGTTGTCGCTGATATTTATTAAAATATTTTGATAATTTGGGCGTTTCATTTACCAATGTTAGCAGGAGGGACATCGATAGATGCCTGCACTTCCGTTTGTTCTGAAATGGAGATCAACTTTCGCAATCAACTCTCAATCCCTCAGCGTTCGCAGCTACCCATCAACTTGTTTTGTCCATTTCGAGAGAGTGAAAGAGAGAGGGAACGGAACGGTTCCGGTAACTCTTAGTGGACTGTAAATGGGAGGGGAGGAGAAGGGGAAGAGTTGGGTGGAGTGTTCGATTAAATGGGAAAACTCGATTGACGAAAAAAAGCAAAGGTTACGAGGTGTTTTCAGTTTTCCTAGTGTTGCTTGATCACTGAACCTGCACATGCAAGGCTATCGGAAGAAGTATCACTAACCATAAGATTCTAAGTAACTCACTGACGAAAACGGGCCAGCAGAATGCTCCTTCGGGCATTTCCATGCACGAACTTCCATCGGGACAAGTGAGACTGCGACAGGAAAGAGGAGCTGAATGGGTGGACCAAGCACGTATTGGCAATTCTTTTGATGTTCAGAAACAAATAGAGATTCCAAAAAATAAGCATTTCTAGGAGAAGCTATGCAATTCATGTTGCTGTTGACAAATATTTGATTTGACACGCAGGAAATGACCCCGAGGCTAAAGTTCGAAACAACTCACTGTCGCTGAACTCAATGACCTTAGCAGTGATTGCAGTGATGGAGAGCAGGAGAAGGAGCATAGCTAGAATTGATTGTTTATCGAAATGAGGAAGGAGTGCACCGTACTTCCAATTACAACTACGCGGAAAGTGAAAGTATAATTGGTACAGCTGTTCCGGTAGCGAGAAAAGAAGTTGATCTGATGAATACTCTCTCGGAATGGATTAGTTCCTCTAGATGAACTGATTAAAGGGCGGAGCTGAGAGAAGAACGGGTAAAAATACCATGAACGGCTCCATTTTTCATTGGCAGTAACAGCTTTCGATCAAGGTTAGAGAGGAATTGCGAATGCGACAAGTTACACGAGAGAATATTCAATGTCGAATCCATTTCCGCGTTTCGCCATTTCTCTCTGACAAAGCAAAAAGAGCCGAATCATTGATCTGCCAGCTAGATTAACCCAATATTTTTCTGCATTATTGTTTTTATATAAGCGTTTGTCCTGCACAAAGCTAACGCGATGTAAATACAATGGGAATCGGTTTATGTATGTGAAGACGTGGACAAGTGAAACGGGAGTTAGACGCAAGATACAGTGCCAGCGGAGATTTCAGTAGTGGTGCAAGGGCCAGGAGTAGAAGTGGTATCCGTAGCACTTGTCGATGCTTCAGTCGGTTCAGTCTTCTGAGTGCCTGCAGTGGTGCTCTCGTCCGTCACTGTGCCCTGTGTCGGTCCTTCGGTGGTCGATTGAGTACTCTCGGTGGGACCAGTCGTCGTGGTGATCACTTCTGCTGTCGTCGTTGATCCAGTGAAAGGAGCTTCCGTTGTGGTTGTGCCAGTGAAGGGAGCTTCAGTGGTTGTAGTACCAGTGAATGGCTCCAGTGTAGTAGTGGATCCAGTGAATGGTTCTTCCGGTTTCTTCGTTTCGTCTGTTGTTTCTCCAGGATTGGGAGTGGTCACAGTGTCGGGGATGTCCTTTCCACAAGTAGATGGAAGTCCATTCTTCACCATGCAATTGAGAGCGTCCATCAGCGACACAGCCTGAATTTAAAAAAAAATCATTGAAATAAAAAATAAGAAAATTTGTTGAATTGAAAAATAGTCCTCACCCTTGCTAACTTCTCCGATGCGGTTGCAATGAGAGTTGTGGCAGTGGTGTTCAGCGCCTCAGAAGTATCGAACATCGCGGTGAGATTCGATTGAGCGTCGTTGTACAATTCTTCAAAGTCCTGAATTAATTTAATAAAGAACTGCTTCATTCTCAGACCAGTTCTCGGACGTGTTTCGAAACAAGAAAGTTCCCACAGCGATTTACTAATGTGCATCAAAGTGCTGACCGCGTTGAAGATTCCCTCTTCGTCGTTGATCAACTTCTCGTTGTAGTTCAGTTCAGACACATTGCTGTTCAACGATACGATCTCATCCTCCAGAAGGCCGACGTCCACGAAGGAAACTGCCGACTGATAATTATGATATCATTATCGAATAAGAAGATTCAAATACATAAACTGTAACAACTCTCGTCAAAATCTACTATAGTTGTTTATGTGCAAAAGATGCAACAGTTTAACTTTTTTGAAATTTATCCGGAAACAAAACAAATGGATAAGAAAGAAGTAAACTTCAGAATTGAAACTCGAACCTGCGGAATGGCGAGAGTGAAGGTGCACTTCTGTGCATCACAAGTGAATCCGAGATCGGCCGTGGAGGGAGGAGGATCAACTGCACTAATTAGTGGAATGAGGAGGAGAAGAGAGAAGAGAAGCATTGTGATGACGAGAGAAGAGAGTGGCAAGCTTCCACTCCCTATCATCCATCCATTCTCTCTTCCTTCTCGATAAGACAGGGTGGGGCATAGAATGAGAGGAAGGAAGGAAGGAATGAATAGAGAGGAGAGGCCAGTGATAACAGCTGCTGAACCCCCTATCGATTGAAAGTTGATGAGTACAGAATGAATGATGCTCTTTATTGATTCAAGTAAGCAGCATATCCGACATCAAATCAATCTCTCCGTCAACGATGATTGGTGCCCCTCCTCCTCCTCCTCCATGGCTCTCCCCGCTCCCTTCCCCACTTCCCTCCTCTCCACTTCCCTCCTCTCCACTTCCCTCCTCTCCACTTCCCTCCTCTCCACTTCCCTCCTCTCCACTTCCCTCGTGGCCACTACCCTCTATGGTGGTAGTTGAGGGAGTAGTGGAAGGTCTCTCAGTGGATGGAGGATTGGTCGGAGCAGTGTAGCAGGTAGCGGGAAGCCCTCCATTCACCATGCAGTTCAGAGCATCCTCGAGTGATTCTGCCTAAATTTTAGTTTTAGAAGATGTTAGTGATAAGAATTTAGAGAAGAAGAGCAAACAAGAAGAATCACTGACCTCAGCCTTCTTCTGACCCGATTGCTTCAGAAGGTTGTTCGCAGTTTTCTTGTATTCCTCAGTCTGATCAGACATGCCGTTGAGAGTTGAGTTTGCATCGTCGGATATGTCTTTGAAGTCCTAAGAACTTCTATACAACCAATTTTAAATAGAAAATTCTTACATTCTGAAATTCAACAGTTTGATCCGCCACAACTTCTCCTTCTGTTTTCAGAGCTGTTAAATTTCCATTGAGCAAGTCAATCTCAGATTCGAGAAGAGGAACATCGACGAAGGCAACTGAAGCCTGAATTGGGACGATAAATAATGACTAGATTATGAGATAAAATGACTCTGACCTCGCTCCGCACCCTCTCCGATTCACGTGCTCTCTCGCCTGCCCTCTTCCCTTCTCTCACGATCGCCGGGAGCAAACGAGCACGGGGTACCGACTGTGCGCAATCTGATCGGTACCCGCAACGGTGAGCTATGTCCGCAATCCTCGAGAGGATCACCACGATCGTATCTCGCTCCCCGTCCTCCACCTC
>LS517132.1:361442-379831 GCA_900490845.1 Pristionchus japonicus | reverse complement strand
CCCCCTCGAACTACAGACACCACAGTTTCTTCCCCAGAGCGGCAAGGCTAGTAGTAAAATCCGGAATATTGACCAGTTTCCCTGAGTGACCCCACATCCACCCATTACCTGCTATTGTACGACGTTTCATTGAACTTAATAATATTTCCTATTGTAACGCGTTTCTCCTGGTGAATTCGCATAAATATATATATATATAAAAAAATACTTAAGAGTCACACATCCAATGAAGGTCAGGACGTATAATATCTATGACCGAATTTATTGAACATTATATTGACCTGAGGAATGGCGAGTGTGAAGGTGCACTTCTCTGCATCACAAGTGTATCCCAAATCAGCCGTCGGCCCTCCATCTCCATCATCCGCAAGGCAGAGTGGAATGAGAAGGAGAAGAGACACTATCTGATATCTCATTCTGAGTCAAACCACAACGTAGTCTTCCGGTTTCTTTTATCCGTGGCGGAACAAGGTGGGCTAAGACGTGCAGTGATGTCTCAGTTTAGAAACTGGGTGTGGTACGCAATTATTCGTGGCGCCATTAGTGAGATGTTTGCTTCCAAAAGAGGAAAAGATGCTTTATCGATAAATGATCCCTAGATATATTCGATAGTCGAACTACTGGCAAGTTGGCACGGGCGCGCATGGACCACTGTAGCATCGAACCTGCAATTCAACTAGATATTTGTCGTTAACGTTGTCGAAACATACTTCTTTCATTCTGCAGCTCTGTCCGTACGGGCATTTGACAGAGGCGCAGCTGGGAGGAAGAGAGGGACCTGAAGCAGTACGAATTGTATAATATTATAATTCGAAGATCACTAACCAGGTCCTTCGTACTTGGGAGTGGTTGTAGTAGGAGGAGCCCCTCCACCACAGCTATAGATGGGAGGAGGACAGGGGAGACGAGAGCAGCCAGCCATCGCTACTTGACACGTCTCTCCCTCTGCACACACCATTCCGTCGGGGCCGCATGATTCAGGGAAGGTGGGTGCGGGTGGGGCTGAAATGAAGATAGTGAGGAATTATAATCATCTTTTTCAGTAGATTTTTTTCGTAACAAAAATAAACTCACAAGTGGCTCCAGGCAGAAGGACGCACACTTTCTTGACAGGATCGCATCTCTCAGAAGTGGAGCAGTAGTAACTACCACAGTCAGGAGGAGGAACTGCAATGAAATTTGTCGTCATCATCAAGTTCCCAAAAAAAAAACAGCTCACTGGTATGCGGAGCCATGCAGAAGTAGGAATCGGGCGGGCAGGGATACTTCGTACACGGGACAGAGATCTTCTGACAAGTCCATGCTGGATGACAGGTTGTGTCACCACACGGGATCGAATTGTCTGCAAAGAGAACCATTTCTAGAATTCTCATCTGTATTTACCAACCAGTGGTGGTTCTCTCCGTAGTCGTCGTAGAGTACTCAACAGGAGAAGGACACTGATTGGGTCGGACGCATGCTCGACTGTTCGTCTCTCGGAAGTATCCCTCCGCACACTGACACTTGGGTGCACCACAGACGAAGGAACACTGTTTCGACTGAATGGAATGATGACCAAGAGAAGAAGGGGGAGCACTCACGAAATTTTCCTCTCCGCAATTCTTCTCAAAGCAGGCATTCGAGCACTGCTTGAATACCTCGTTGGGGCCGCATCCTTCAATAAAAAGATTGTGAAAGAAAGCCAGGAACAATCTCACCATCATCAGCCTTGCAAACAGGTCCATTGATTGGGTCAGATACACACTTCTGTCTACGTCGACAACGACGAGAACACTGAGGAGAAGGAGGACGGATCGGGTCTGAGAATTACTTCCTTCGATCTGATCGAGAGTAGACGCTCACCAACTGGAGCCTTGAGACAAGTGGGCCCATTGCCCTGCATTACGCAGTATTCTCCGTCAGAACACTTGATATCGTCGCAAGTAGGGATTGGCTCAACAGGACCAATAGGAGTGACACGTGCGCATTCTCTTCTGAATCCAGTGTTGGTGCAAGAGAGACCGGGCGGGCAATCAGATTGGAAATTGCAGGAAATTCCAGGAGGAGGAGGCATTGGGCGAGGGGGAGGCATTGGGTCTGAACAAGTTCAATAAACTGAGGTCATTCGAAAATTATCTCACCAACTGGTGCAGGTACGCACTTTGGGAAGTCTTCACCCATCGTGCAATATTCTCCATCCTTGCACTTCAGATTGTCACACGTGTATGTGGGACGGGGAGGGTCTAAATGGATTTTCATTTCCTTCTCCATCACTCCTCTCACCGACAGAAGCACTCTTGCACTCGAATCCATAAGTTCCCTCGATGCATGCCATTCCAGGAGGGCATGGAGAGGCAGGAGAGCAAGTGGGACCAGAAGGAGGGATTGGGTCTGTATGAGGATTCATGACGTTGAGAGAAGATTGGGTACTGACCAGTTGGGATGGGAACACAGGATGCTCCATTCGGTCCCTCTACACACTGAGTCATGGGTGCACAGAGCATCACAGCGCAAGTTGTGGGAGGAGGATCGTCGCCTGTAACAAAAGAGAACGATTGTCGATGAGACCACACAACATAAGTGTACAAATCAGAACTGACTCTGATCGCATCTCGCTCCATTTCTCGAATCTTCCCTGCACACTTTGGGAGAAGGACACTCGATGGAATTGCATCTGAGGATGGTTGAAGGACCTGAAACGACTGATCTTGAGATATAGATCAAGTATAGATCTTACCATAGTTGACATTGTTCTTGACGCAAGTAGGCCAACTCTTGTACATTACGCATCGAAAACCATATCCACACTTGACACTGCTGCAGTCGTTCACTGAATATCGTTTTTCTAAGCATTGCTCTATTCTCTTCACTCACTGATTGTATCGCATTGGTTCTTATTGAGGCACTCTCCACTCCTCGGATCTCTGTAGAATCTCTCTACACACTGACAGGCAGGAATACCGCAAGATTTGACGCACGACTGAAATAGAGTTTCGAATGGTAAATTACTATTTGTGGCTTACCGGATTCTGATTCTCGCACGTTTGCTCGCATCGACTACTACATTGCTTCCACACTTCGTTCATCTTCGAGCATCTTGGAGGATATTGAGCATGGATGGAAGAGAAGAAGAGGAGGAGGACTCCTAGTTGGAGGAGCATCCTGCAAAGATTGAGGAATGAAGACAAGGAAGCGAGTTAACGGATCGAGAGATCGGCCCATTATATATACGGATTGATGATCGAATGAGCTCGATGCTCTAGATCCGTGGATATCACCTCAGTTCAAGGCGAGAAATCGTTCCACGCGTGCTTGTTTTCCGTCTTTTATTGGATAGAAGAGAAGAAGAGTGTTTACACAGTTCATTTCAACTGAAGGGGAATGAGTCACTTCGAGGTACTTACTGAGATCGAATGACTATTTCACATCGAACTTCTGATTCACTGCCGAACTCTTCTCGAACTCAGATGAATACACATTTATCTTTGTTGAATCAGCAAATAATCAGGGCGAGAACAATTGAGGAGTGATATTGTCAGGAAGATCAATAAAATGGTTTGAGATCGGAATAGCTATGAAAAAACAGGAAACAGCGAAATAAGGAAGGCATAAATCATCTTTAGAAGCGTCTTCTGTATCCGGGAGCAGTGACTCCTCTTCTTTGGGCAGGGACACAGCGGGGGCCAGATGACTCTTCCACGCAGAGTTCCTCCTGAATGAAACGAGTGTGAATGCGAAAGCTTAGAGCTAATGCTCGCAGAATAATGGTTAACCTGATGGCAAGTGATGTTTCTGCACGAAGGAGGAGCAGGAGCGCTCACTGTGACAGAAGGAGTGGTCACGGGCTCGACTTCTGAAGGAATTTCACTAATGTCCCACATTATCCATCATGGATTGTCTCACCCTTTCTAATGGGCCAGCACGCAGCTCCCTTGACTGAATCATCGAAACATTCATGCTCAGAGGGGCAAGTGATCTCAGAGCAGAGAGGAATGTGTACGGAGGGATCAGAAGAGGCCGAGGCTGGCACTGCAACTATATTTTCTAACACAATGCACTTCCGGTTCTTTCACCCTTCAAGGCTCCCTTCATTTCGACTACTTTAAACTATTTTCGCTCTTATCCAGTTCTCGAATTGCTTTCGGTATGGGTGTCACTCCGTTCTACACTTTTCAACTTTGTCCTTGAACTGATAGAGAAGAGAGAAGTGCTAGGGAGAGAGAGAAGTTCTCGAAACGAACGGATTACTGAGAGGAATCTCCCCAAGGTTGACACGTTGCCTAGTCAGAGATCCGATTAGGGAGAGGGAGTAGACTAACCCTCATCAACAGCCACTCCATCGTCATCTCTGCAGTAAGGATGACCCTCGAAGTCAATTGAGCAGTGCGTTCCAGAAGAGCACGCCGTGTGCTCGCAATCCGTTGAACCTGCAATAAGCTAATCTTTACTTCATAAAAGTGAATATTTGACTAACCAGCTCTAGCCTGGGGCTCATCAGCCACAGTGTTCTCCTCAGCGGCGGGAGTATCCTCAGGGTATGTAGGTACGGGAGCGTCAGCGGGGACTGAATGATGAATTATACTTCAACCGAAGCATTCTTTGACCTACCCCCATTGGGTCTGCACACTCCTCCATTCTCATCATCAGAGCACTTCTCTCCATCACTGCAAGTCATCTGGGCACACTTGAGGGGCTCAGCGATGGGCTCGACTGGGTCTAAAGATACTGGCTATGTTTAGATGCAACGATTACTATCATGTAACACAAAACCATAATTCGATAAGAAAAAGTTATAATCTAAACATGCAGTACTCATGCATTCTCCTACCAGTGGGAATGGGATAGCACGACGCTCCATCAACAGTATCGAAGCACTGATGCATATCGGGGCAGACGTTGGAGGCGCAAGTCTTGCCAGGGAACACTTGGGGACCTTGTAATCGATCATGCATTGAGAACAGAAAAGAGATCATGCAATGGAACATGCAGCATGCAAGAGAGTGAACATGTGATAATATTGATAATATCATACCATCCTGGGGCGCTTCACATCTCGCTCCCTCTGGATGCTCTATACAGGCACTGCCAACCAGGCAGGTAGTGGCGGCGCAAGTGGCGGGGGCTGCAAGAAGTTCTACTTCGTTCACCTGAGACAGGTTCGCCATCTCACCATTCTTGTTACAAACGGGCCCATTGTGGTTGTCGTTGCAAGCCTCGTTGGGTCCACACTGAACATCGACGCAGAGTTGCGCAGCGGATTCGCGACCTGTACCAGATTATGGTCATTGGACGAGAGAAATGGGTCTCACCCTCAGTGGAAGATCTGCAGAAGGCATCGGGAGACTGGGAGTCGCCCTCGAAGCAGGAGAGACCTGAGAGACTTTGATTACCTCTTCTCATTTCCGATTCGGCTCACCGAAGGGGCAGATCACATCAGCGCAGCTCTTTCCAGTCGCTTCACTGGCAGGTTCATCTGCAGCTGGCACAGTGGAATCGGCAGAGTACTCAGGGACGGGAGCCCCAGTGAATTCGGGACCAGTGGGGTTTGAAGGAGCATCAGTGATTCCGAGGACTGAACAAGACATTGAAGACAAAGAGTCAAAGATGCTCACCAGAGTTTCTATAGCATCTGGGTCCATCCATGGCAATCACACAACTCCATCCGGGACGACAACGAATGGATGAGCACGAGGAACGAGCACGAGTGTCTAAAGGGAGTTTGATGATATCAATCGAGACAATAATCAAATCAGAGCTCACCATAGGGAATGCACTTGGCTCCAACAGCAGTCGAGTCGTCGCACTTGAATCCGACACGGCAAGTGTTCTCACCGCAGTTTCCTCCTGAACAGAATCATCTAAATCGAGTCTAAATGAACCTGACTTACCAACAACGACGGTGTCCTCATCCTCCTGGGTGGGTGCGACATCATTGCTCTCTGCAGTCTGTGCATTCTGGGTGTAGTCTGTGGAGGGAGTCGCTGTCTCGGGAGTCTCACTGCACATAATTTCCTTACTATGTGATCGATTGTGCGCAACTTACACAGGCGCGGGAGTCTCTTCAGGTGCATAAACTGGCTCGACGGGAGCAGGAGCCTCAGTGGGAGTGGGCTCGTACGTCTTAAAGCACATCCTGATTTTCATCCCTGCTTCCTACCTATCCAAACCTGGGTGGTGGTAGTAGTGGTCTCTTCGTAGACGGGAGGAGCTGTGGCATACTGGAGAGGAAACATGAATCTATTTTAGAGACCTTTTCATAATGCCTTCGAACGAATGTAAATCATACTGTTGGAGCGGGCGCCTCAGTCACTGGCTCCTCAGTGGTCGTCTCTGCAGGGTACACGGGAGCCTCCGTTGTGTAGACTTCTGTGGTAGTCGTCTCCTATATCAGAAGAAAGCAATTTTGTTTAATAGCCAGCGTTTATTACCTCCTCAGGTTTCTGAGTAGTTGCAGGGCATCCATTGTTGGCGATGCACTCTCCGTACTCGTTCCTCACGTATCCATAGACGCATTGGCACTGAGCAGGGGCGCAGCTGCGGATGCAAACCTGAAATGGATGAGTTGCTTATTGTGACATTCTTTTCATTCAACTGAACCATTCTTGTGTCAACAAGTGAACGGTTAACTTTACGATGAGCAGTCTGTTATCTCACGAGACAACTCACAACAACCTTACCGGATTGGGATTGGTGCAGGTTGGTTCGCAGTGAGTAGCGCATTGGATGTATTCTTCATTATTTCTGCAGGTGGGATCGGGTGCATGGGAGGGATTGAAGGCTTGGACTGCATCTGGAGAAGGATCGGAGGGGTTGTCTGCAAGGCATTCATATGTAATTTATCAAACTTGAGTTTCCATTCTGAATACTCTAGTCAAATTTGAATTTCGTCTTGGGCATGCACTTTTTGCCTCTACACGGAAGTTGAAGTGGAAGTGGAAAGGTCACTCTCACTCTCGCCTCTACTCAAACCAATTCACTTTTTGCTGTCCTCTCTCATCTCCCTCTTTCCTCATTCCGAATTGGGTGATGAATGGCAGATGAGATTTTACGATAATGAGAAGTGAAAGGGAGCGAGTTATTAGACGGACTGCCATTTGTGACCGATCACAATTATCTCGTCAATTTTGCACTGCACTCCAACGATTTTATTGCATCGGTTCGACAGGAGTTATTCATGGAAAGCGAGTGTAAACTGACCATAGGAGGCAGTGGAAACGGCGACAATCGCGCAAAGTACCTGGAATGTAGCCGTAAAATCATCCAGTTCAGAGTTGGACAAAGCTGAACCGTCAAGCTCAGTCAATAAAACGGTCGTGAATACCCTCTTTTACTCTCTTTCCTCATTCCGATAAAAGTAGAACACCACGAGGGTAAATTAGTCAAGGAATGCTGCTAATTTGATACAGATTTGAACCCGAAACCTTGACCTATCTCGTGTGTCTAGAGGAGACGTCACTCAATTATGGACGCATGCTGGGAATTTACAGCATTTTGCATCTAACTGCTTGTCTACTTTCGTTTGTCTAGGTATTTTCACTAGTGATTCATAGGCCGATTATCCAGAAATGGAAAGAGAGGCTGGATCTTTACAAGGTGCGTCATTATTCTCTCTCTAAATGGCCTGTCTACGGTCCATCGACCACACTTTAGAGGGCAATCCTGAGAGGACAGGGCAGAGATGCCACTGATGAAAAATCCCCGTAGATCATTCCCAAATGCATCAAGGTTTCCCCGAGAAAATATTATTCTGAACCGTTCAGTGCTACAAGTGAATTGAAAGAAACTGACCGCTATCCGCCTCATGTCTTGTTGTGTGGACGAGTCTGAAAAGAAAACGGCTAGGTTTAGAGACAGAGGAGGGCGGTAAATTCGCAGAAAAAACATCGGCTCGAAGTGAGAGATGTATCACAAGAAGTAGCAATGGAGAGACGTAACAAATGGCCGTTCGCAAGCCATTCAATTGAATGGCCAATTGATGAAAGGACCTTCCCATTCAAATTCCAATCTCAACTCATTCTAAAGTCTCGATTGAGAACGTCTCGGAATTTGTCGCGAACGTCAAATTGGGAAGAATAAATAGGGAGTGAGCCATACTCCAGTTCAAGGTTGTGGTGAAGCTCCTTGAGTTCTTCCCCCAATCTCTCCCCCTATCCCCCCCCCCCTTCATACCTATCCATCCCCCTCTCCCTCTCTCCCACCCCCAGTGTCCCTTATATCGGCATGTGGCTGATTCACTTTAAGAGAAGTAGTAAGAACGGGGGTTCTAACTGGGTCAGTCAGAACTGTTTAGAGAGAGGTTCGGATAAGATGGATAAGACGGAGATTGTACTCTTTGCAGCGAGTAACTGGGACGAAAGGTCAACGGAAACGGAGATTACCAAGGTTTATCAGTGGAGGAATGCTGATTCGAATTCATTTCTTAGGGCACTCCGATGCTTTGATGCATGCCTTCGATACTTCGTCCCTTATGCTGCACACTTGCATTGCTCCGCTCCGCACCAATCAGGGCAGGTCTGTAAAACCACCTGTTTCAAATAATGCAGGGAATATTTAAAACCGGATTCGGTTTCTGGCAGGTTGGTTCACATCCGTTGAAGCAGTTATCGAACTCTTCATTGACCGGACAGTCAATGATAAATGGACAAGCAAAGGAAGAGATACACGTCTGAAATTTCAAGTTTATAACGAAAGTTCATATTGGTGGTTACGTTGTTCTTGTCTCTCACATAACCAGATTGACATTTGCATCCTCCCGGACCGCAGATTTCCGGGCAAGCCTACAAAAATAATTACACAAAGATGATGAATCGATTGTTATTACCTTGAACTTATCATTGCAAGTTCCCTCACAACCATTGAAACAGACATCGTACTCCTCCTTGTAACCACATTCGGTGTTGACGGGACAGGCGAACGTTGAGATACACTCCTTCAGATAATCAGATGGTGTATTTTCGACAACTTACTGAAGCTTACATTCTGGCTGTTCCTCACATGTCCATATCTGCACTTGCATCCTCCAGATCCACAATTTGATGGGCAAGTCTGAGTAAGATCTCGGTCGAGTTGGCTATATTTCATAGATTTTCTACGTCATGCACATTCCTAGAATACTCCGACATGGTATTCAAAACAGACCGTCACTCGACCACCCTCTCATTTCCTTCCCTCGTGCTACTGTTACTAAACTGCCTCGCATAGCAGAGATTGCGCGGCGAGATAAGAGAAGAATGGTTAGAGTTACGAGCATTCCGATGACTTTATGGAACACCGAAGGAATTCACGCTATTTATGACGCTCTTCTGGCGGGAAAGAGTACGTTCGACAAAAGACTCGAAGATCTCACGACGGTCTTGTTCTTGCACGTTCCCTCACATCCATTGAAGCAGTCGTCCCAGATCTGAAGTATCCACATGAACACTTCACGTTTTTGGTCTCTTAATTTACCTCATTCCTTCTGGTACAATTATTCTCAGCTGCTGCACTGAGTGCAACCACGAGGATTCCCTGAAAATTGGCAAATATTTTCTCTGCAAAATGGAAACTATGACTCATCCGTCTCTCTAAACGTCAATACTCAACGAAACGATCAAAATGCCATAATCGACGTGGAATAAACATACCATCACGAGGATTCTCATATTCAATAGCAGTCGAAGCACTTCCCTTCAGTGGATCGTTTCCCTCTAAATAGCCTTTCGTCCAAAGTATCAATCACACAAGCGCACGGGGATTAGTCAGTTGTCTCGCTTCTCCCAACTGATGGGAGGAGCCAGAAGGAAGAAGTCTGGATACACTATTTAGCTCGGGAAAGAATCTCCCTGAGCGCTTTTGACATGAGATGTCAGAGTTCACCATTTGATCTCATGATCGTGAATAGATAAATAGAGTGGGGCGATTATTACGTACTCGATTTGTACCTCTCTCTCTCTTTGTTCTCTCTCCCTCACTTACCCTCGTTTCTCTGCTCTTTCGATCGACAAAAAGTCAGATCGTTCAGAGTTCGCTGAATCACTTCGACGGCCTCTTAAAGGGAGCAGTGTTGACTTTACACGTTGACACTCTCCTTCATTTAGACTATTTTCCAATCGATGCGTGTTGATCTCTTTTTCGCGTATTTAAACGCCTCAGAGTTCTGTAATTTCAGCCACTTCTCGCTTTCCAAAGATGAACCGCTTCGTCCTTTTGGTAAGCACTCTGTCTTCTGTCCTACTAGAATAACTTTCTTCCAGTCCCTCACCCTGGTTGCCTTGGCCTCGTCCACTGCTCTTCCCAGCTGCATCCGTCACAAGTGTGCACTCGGAGAGAGATGCTTCATGCAACAGGTATGCTTCCCTATGCTTCTCTGAAACAGAGAAATGTTGAAGGTGCAATGCTTCGTGCCTCCTTGCTATCCCGTTCCCTCTTGCGAGAAGGATCCCAACTATCTCCCTGGAGACGAGATCGTTCCCACTTGTGAGGGACACCAGTGCCCCGCTGGACAGAGATGCGTACTGCAGCAGGTTTGTTACAGTCAAAAATCTGCGGCACGTGTAACAGGACTGAACGATGATTCTTCAGGTCCAGTGCATCCGTGCCCCGTGCCACCCCATCCCCAACTGCGTATGAATCCTTTCTATTATACTTATCTGCACAAACTTCAAGCATTGATTGATGTTGAACATCCGATAAAGCCTCACAAGATGCATTGGATAATAAACCATAGATCAGTCAAAACGAGATGAACAATCCATCTTCTCCATTTCTCAGTTCCTTTATTCTTTCTTTTTCCTTCTCACCTCTGTTTCTCTGATCTTCCAATCGCCAACTTCGTCTGACTCACTCTCTCTTCTCTCTCTATATATTCTCTGTTGTGGTTGAGTGCGAATTCCCTCGGCTGTTCACTTCTCGTCGAATAGCTTCGCTACTCATAGACCTTTAACAGAAAAGACCCCACTCTTGATCGACAGTTACTCATTGAGAGATGATTGTCCTCGCTGTGGTGGTGAGTTATATCCAATTTCTGCTCTATTTACTTGTCTTCCACAGATCACTCTCACCTTCTCTTCCTTCACTTTTGCTCAGCCTACATGCACTGGCTTCCAGTGTCCGACTGGCAAACGATGTGAAATGCAGATTGTGAGTGCCAAAGAAGTGGTTTCTCAACTAGACAGCCCTTTCAGGAATCGTGTCCCTCTCCTCCATGCGTCCCTCTTCCCACATGCGTCGTCAACACTACAGCATGCGTTCTCCCCTGTCCCCAAGGGCAGAGTTGTGTGTGGGAGAGTGTGAGTGAATTGTCTACTCTTCACTATGTTCATTGTCCATCTCAGGTCATCTGCAAGAAGGAACCATGCAATCCACAGCAAGTGTGCAGAGAAAATCAGAAGGGATTTCCGAGAAGTTGTGAAGGAATTTACTGCAGGAGAGATATGAAGTGTGTCCAGAACAGAGGAGTGAGTCGAATTGATGTTATGACTGTGTGAACGAATTTGTTCAGGTGCCAGTCTGCATCAAGCACCCCACATCCTCTGATCTTCCAATGGGAACGATGCCTCCCACTGTCACTTGCAAGACTATGGGATGCCAATTGGGAGAGAGATGTGTGCAGAAGAACTATGTAAGCAGCATTCTCATGTCGCCTAAACATTGATATTGAAATACATGTTCGAAATTTAATCGGATCACGATACAGGGTCCGCAATGCGAGCCTGTTGACTGTGGATACTATGCTGAATACGATCGATGCTTTGATGGATGTGAAGCGACCTGCGAGAACTTCGGACCGGTGAGACAACTTTCCGAAGATTCGCGAAATTTGAAAATAATTATTCAGTTGTGCGCTACAAGATGTGGACCGGGTGGCTGCCGATGCAAGATGGGATACTACAGAACTCCAGAAGGAGCATGTGTGTCGGAATGTCCTCGTGCTTTCGGTGGATAACTTTCAATCACATTTTTGTCTTTGTGATAAATATTGATTATTCTCGCACACATCTCTTCAACAAGTAAGAGTAAACGAATCATACACCGCGATATTTCTGAGGTGGGAAACAAGTTGTTTACTTTCTGCATTGCAGTGTGCAGTGATAACGTTTCTATTCTTTCTCTCAACTCGGATTCGATCAAAAAACTTTATCAGTGACAATTATCAGTGATTAGTGGAATTCGTCTGTACACCAGAGATGGAAGAGAGATATGGTTACATTATCCAGAAGAGGGTCCATTAGGTTCAGTGGGTCCGACGGAGATGGGAAGGATTTGAGGGCGAGGGCCACAGATTGCACCAGTTGGAGTGTCGCGGCACTGTCCAGCACAACGGATGTTAGCGCATGTGACTGAACGAGCGGATCCTAGATTATTACTGACTTTTGGACGACGAGAAATCAATGAAACGGTAGAAATGTAACTTACTCTTGGGTCTATCGGGGATGCACTTGGGAGTTCCCTCAGGAGTGATCTCGCATCGATGACCACCGGCACATTTGACAGTGTTGCAGGTGAGCTTGGCTGCAAAAGGAGATCTTTTAGATACAATTTGAGAAGTTTTGAGAAGTTTTTTATCGAATAAAAGCCCGAAAAAAACTAACGCTTGACGCAAGTGGCCTTTCCATTCTTCATCTCGCAGATCATTCCACTTCTACAGTCGACAAGGGCACAAGTAGTATCGGCGACGCAAGTGGGAGCTCTATCGAGGAGTTCGCAGTGGTGGCCAACGTCGCATTCGAACCCAGCGCATGTGACGTGCTCTGAAAATGTTCGGGTTGAAACATAATTTCCTCGATAGCTATGAAAGATAGATCCTCACTTCCAGGTTCACAGACGGGTTTGCTGTTCTTCATCTTGCAGATCCATCCACTGACGCAGTCGACGGTGGCACAAGTGAGGAGAGGTCTCTCTGGAAGAAAATCGATATTTCTCAGACCAACCTTCCAATCTTTAATAGTAATCTAACCAGTCTGGGCAGCTGCGAGTGCTGCAGAGAAGGCGACCAGGAGGAGAATACGATGCATTCTGAAAAATTGAAATGATCTGAAAAATAATTGGCTGTTGGAGGTATACAAGCAGCAATGGCAAACAAAACATTGAACAGGCGATGGTTCGGGTATTGGCAGAAGGAGCTACTATTTTAAACTATTCCAAAAAGCACTCAAAACCAAAGGAGCAGCGCTGATTCAGCGAAAGTGTCATGGAATGGGGTTTAAAGCAGGCGGTTTGGCCGAGAGGAAAGAGACGAGATCAACAGAACAGAGAGAGCTCACTTTCTCGTGTCTATCCAGGCACAACTTAGACCCCTCAATTCCCCTTTCAGCCCCGTCATATATAGGCCGATGAACGGAGAACGTTCGGGGAATAAGGAACGAATACGCCTCTGTACCCTTTCACTCACTGCAAAAACGACGCGGAGTGAGGGGACCACTAGAACAAACGATCAACGGAGTGAGTCACTAGCGAACTCCCTCCCTCTCGCTGAGTTCGAGAGAGCGCACGCTTGACAAGTGTAAAGGCACTTGCCATATTTGCCTAGTGTACGTGCGAACAAGAGGAGAAACGTATAGGTGCCAAAACTTCGTCGAGTAACAATGTTCATTGTCAACTCTCTGCAAGCTCTGTGAACTTGATATTGCCGTTAGATAGTTAGATGAGAATCAGATGATCGGAAGGATTATATGGGAAGCTAAATGTACTTCGTTTTCTTCGCCTGGAGTCGATGAGTCACAGGTCGACACATGTCGAAGAGAAGTCAAGTGCTCAGTGAATACACTCCCTTGCTAGAACCACATGCTACTCAAACCATTTGTCCATTCGGATAATCACAAACAGATCTGCCGAATTGTAATCGGATAGAGACCAGTAAGTCAGATCTGCACTGTATGCAAACCGCTTCACAACGGGAACAACCAGTGAGATGGAAGTAAAAGCAATGATTGTCACGGAACAAGTATTTTTTTAAATATATTTTTATTGCTTTAGATATTCATTTCAAAATCAATAGCATGCATTTGAAATGGAAGCTCATTTGGGAAGAAACGACAAGTGGTCAGATTATGGAATCTGGCCGTGGGGACGAGGGAGACACACGGGTCCAGAAGGAGTGTCCTTGCATGGACCAGAACAACGGACATTGGCACATGTGACTGAAAGTAGGAATAACGGAGAGAATCGTAAAAAAGTTCTGAGTTGATCGAATAATGTAATGCGTACTGTTGGGAATGCACTTGGGTCCTTGAGGATTCTCGACACAGTGATTGCCAGCAGCACATTTGACGGTTTTGCAAGAAGGCTTGGCTGAGCATATGAAATATTCCGATGATACGGCCAATCGTATTCCATCAATCTTGTGACTCACGTTTCTCGACGCAAGTTGGTTTTCCATTCTTCATCACACAGATCAGCGGTGGCTTGCAGAGAACAAGAGCACAAGTGATATCGGGAAGACAAGTGGGAACTCCTTTGACCATCTCACAGTGATAACCGGGCTTGCAGTCGATCGCATTGCAATTACGGGGCCCTGAATGGGGTTAAGTAGCTGAGTACAATTGGGGTAAATAGAATGTTATCATATCTTGCTATGATCAGACAAGGCGCTAAATGCAACGCGAATTCCGGCTCACTAACTAAATATTTCAAGAGCTAAAAAAAAGAGAAATCTAATTACTTCCGGGTCGGCAAACGGGCTTTCCATTTATCATCGTGCAGATGAATCCAGGAATGCAATCAAGAGAGGCACATGTGAGAGGCGGTGGTCTCTCTGAATGGTACTCAGATGGTTCCATCCCACACTCAAACAGTCTCACCAGCCACAGCATCCACGAGTGCTGCAGAGAAGGCCAAAGCCTGCAATTTATTATGTTATAGTAATAGTAGTTCGATATTACAGATGGTGAAGATAAAATGTAGAACTCACCATTATTACGGTGAGGTTGATTCTCTTCATTCTGAAGAAAGTGACAGAATTTCGGAAGCGAATATGATCGTCAGTTTAAATATTAGTGGAAGAAGTGTTGTGCAGTTGCACAATGTGAATGGCTGAACAATGTAAATGAGGGATTCTCTGCATTTTGTACGATGCATGTCACGGGACGGATTGAATGAGGTAAAGTGCAGTTTTTTTGGAAATGATGTTGGCTACTTTGTGTTAGATCTGCGAATAAACATTCCGATCGAAGCATATGAGGCAGATGAGATCAGAGAATTACCATTGTCTTGCACTGTTATGCACTGTAAGAAACACGCCAGTTCATTATTATTGTTTATCCGCGGCTATTTGTTGACGTGAAAAATAAACGAGTTGATCCTGTGATTCGAAGAACAATGAATTATCCTGGACGGTGTGGGCAATTCTTGACGCAACGACTGTTGATTGGGTTTCTCACATATCCATCGGCACATTTGCATCCTCCAGGACCACATTGCTTAGTGCAAGGCTAAAAATAAAGCAGTGCAAAAATTTTCTTAGAGGAAACTTAGAAGTAATATTGCCTCTGCTACTGCCTTACTATCAGGAGCTGTGACTTACTGGATTCGGTCGAAAACAAGTTGCTTCACATCCATGGAAACACCGATCGTACATTTCATTGCGTCTACATTGTCTAGGGCAATCCCGTTCGAGTACACATTCTCCTTCAATATGGGTCGTTTCAGCCAAACAAAGAACATTATCTAACCAGATCTTTCATCTCTAATATATTCCTTCTCGCACATGCATCCTCCTGGGCCGCACTGTAAAGTGCACGCCTGAATTTTTTCTTTGTTTGTTTTGATTGACTGTGCCCTCACCTTTATTCTTTCCTGACAAGTAGCTTCACATCCATGGAAGCACTGATCCCATACCTGTGAAAGAGAAATAGCTGAGTAAACTATTACTTCTCAACCTCATGCTTCTTCGAACACGTTTTCTTGATCGGTCTACAGACAGCTCGTTTAGGACATGGAGTATTGAAGCAAGGAATCTGAAAGAAGAGAGGTGAGAGGGAAGAGAGATATTACACTCACTGTCTCAATCACGCAATTTTCTCCAAATTTGCAGGATACTGCAGCACAAGAAGGAGAGGAAGGAACACATGAAGGCTTCGGAGGGCAGGGAGGCATCTTGCACTCCACCTCAAAAGTCGTCATTTGCATTGGAAATGAGTTGATACTCACCTTTTCCAGGACACAGATAAAGCCGAAAGCACATGGGAGATTACACACGGGAATATCAGGGACGCACTCGGGGATCGGAGGACAGGGGGCACGAACACAGACTACCTTCAACGAAGCAATTTATTATCGAGAAAGATTAGTTGTTTAACCTGTTTCAGTTGGCACTTCTGTCCAACGGGACATTTATGCCCTTCACAAGTGGGAGCGTTATCGTCATCAATAGGTTCACAAACGGGCTTTCCATTCTTCATCTTGCAGATGAATCCAGGAATGCAATCGACAGAGGCACACGTTAGAAGCGGTCTCTCTGAAACTCAATCGGTTTCTCCCGATTGAATAAAATAAATTTCACCAGCCACAGCATCCAGGAATACAGCGGAGTAGACGAGAATCTTAAATTTATTCACATGTTGGATTATTTTAGAAAGGAAATACGTAATAAAATATTTCGAACTCACGAATATGGTGGTAAGAATCATTGCTTGATTGGCGATGCAATGGCCACTATTTTGCACAAAAAATTCTCCAGTTTAAATAACAGTGGAACGAGAAGTTTGCAGTTGCAAGATACCGAGTAGCGATGCAAATAAACAGTGAGCGGTTCTTTGCATTTTGCATCGTGGAATTATCATGTGGTAGGATAGATTTAGCGATATGGAGGAAACGAATCAGATAAATCGGATCATAGTTTTTCGGAACTTCCAGAAAACAATGGAACAACACTAGTAGCGAGGTTCATCGTCCGATGCAGAGGCAGAAAATCAGATCGTCTGTGCAAAACGTACAAATGGCTACATGCTCTGTATTTTTGCACCTTCTTCGATCAAATCAAGTAGTCAACCAAAACTACGTAGCAATCAGAAAGCCACCCAATTCTCTTTTAATTTTAACACTCAATAGCAAGTGCAAGACAGGAATTATTTAGCAGCGTGTCAGCTTTGAACATTGCGTGTTCTCATTTGGCAGATAACATTATTCATCGAAAGCTCTTTATGTTGAGATGAGGAAACAACAAGAAGGATGAAACTCGATCCTTTTTGAATCGATGGATTATCCGGGGAAATTGCGGGGACATCTTCGAACACATCGATCATTGCGTGGATTTCTAATGAATCCATCTGCACATCTGCATCCACCCGGACCACATTGTCTAGTGCAGGGCTGGAATGATGCGATGAACTACGGAATAGGTGCTAAGACTCACCATATTTGGACGAGCACAAGTGTCTTCACAGTCATGGAAACATCGATCGTACACTTCATTTCGCTTGCAAGGCTTCGGGCAATCTCGTTCGAGCACACATTCACCTTCAATTCGCCAATTGTCTTCGGTCTCCAGAAATGCGTTAGAGTCGTACTAACCACTCATCTCATCCCTAATGTATCCTCTGTCACACTGACATCCTCCCGGTCCGCATT
Source organism: Pristionchus japonicus (assembly GCA_900490845.1). Lineage (NCBI taxonomy): Eukaryota > Metazoa > Nematoda > Chromadorea > Rhabditida > Neodiplogasteridae > Pristionchus > Pristionchus japonicus. The sequence goes on along the minus strand of LS517132.1, from coordinate 362,308 downwards.
GTTCAGTGCATGCCTGTGAACATGCATATTTGAGCAGTTTGTTGATATTCTCACCTTGTTCCTTTCCTGACAGGTTGCCTCACAGCCGTGGAAGCACTGGTCCCACACCTGCATGAATAAGTTCGATATCTGCCAATTATGGTAACGTGAAATTTGGCAAACCTCGTTATTCTTCAAACAGATTCTCTTGGTAGGCCGGCACACTGGTCGAGTAGGACACGGAGGCACGAAGCACGGAGTCTGATGAGAAAGATTTGAAACTGGGAAATGCAGATGCACTCACAGGCAGCAGTACGCAGGACTGTCCGAATGGACAAGGAAGAACACAGGGAGGATCATTGACTGGGACACAATCGGGAACGGAATTGCATGGAGCACGCACGCAGATCACCTGCAATGAATAGATTTCATTAAAACAAGGAATGCCCTAACCTGCTTCAGTTGACATTTCTGTCCAAGAGGGCATCTATATCCTTCGCAAGTGGGTGCATTATCATCGTCAGGGACACACGTTGGTGATCCAGAGGTAATTTCGCAATGAAAGCCTGCTCTGCAGTCGTATCCAACACACGTTGGTGGAACTGGAAACGATCTCTTTCAGAGTGATTCGTTGTTGCGGAAGAATGAGGAAAACAAAATTCGACAGGGAAACTTACGTGGAGGCTGGCAAACGGGCTTTCCATTGATCATCTTGCAGATGTATCCACGGATACAATCAGTGTTAGCACAAGTGGGATCGGAAACGCATGAGGGAGCTCCTCCAACTATTTCGCAGTGTTGACCCGATACACAGTTGTATCCATCGCAAGTTGGGGGAGCTAGAAAGAGTTTCATTTTCTTTCTGCTTTTTCCAAGATCAAGTACAA
>LS517132.1:347572-358878 GCA_900490845.1 Pristionchus japonicus | reverse complement strand
GGGCTTTCCATTGATCATCTTGCAGATGTATCCACGGATACAATCAGTGTTAGCACAAGTGGGATCGGAAACGCATGAGGGAGCTCCTCCAACTATTTCGCAGTGTTGACCCGATACACAGTTGTATCCATCGCAAGTTGGGGGAGCTAGAAAGAGTTTCATTTTCTTTCTGCTTTTTCCAAGATCAAGTACAAAAAAATATCAAAATTCGACAGGGAAACTTACGTGGAGGCTGACAAACGGGCTTTCCATTGATCATCTTGCAGATGTATCCACGGATACAATCAGTGTTAGCACAAGTGGGATCGGAAACGCATGAGGGAGCTCCTCCAACTATTTCGCAGTGTTGACCCGATACACAGTTGTATCCATTGCAAGTTGGAGGCGCTGGAAAGATGGATTCTTTTAAAATTCAGTGATTGCAAAATTTTTCAGAAATATGAATTCCACAGTAATTCTTACTTGTGGGTTCGCAAACAGGCTTGCCATTCCTCATATTGCAAACGTATCCAGGAAGACAATCAGTTGAAGCACAAGTTAGATCTGGTACACACTTCGGTGATCCTCCGATCATTTCACAGTGTTGATTAGCTCTGCAGTCGTATCCAACACACGTTGCAGGAGCTGCAAAAGAAGGGTTAAAGGTAGGATAAAAATAACAATATATTATTTTTAGTCTAAAGCCACAATCAACGAAGTTTTTTGAAACGCACGTGCAGGTTCACAAACGGGCTTTCCATTCCTCATTCGGCAGACGTTTCCAGGATCGCAATCAAGAGTGGTGCAAGTGGATCTATCTGCGAATAATACGAACATGTCTCGTTCGATTTGTCCATGAAATGCTTCTCACCTGCGATGGCCTCCACGAATGCTGTGGAGAAGGCAAACGTCTGCAATTTGTGTTATACCTAACCTGCATATGTATGTTTCTGAAATAACTTAAAAAAACTCACCAACAGGAAGATGAGGTTGAGTATCTTCATTGTGATGATAGGGTACGGTCGATGGTGGCAGGAAGGCTGCTCAGTTTAAATAACAGTAGAAAGAGGAACGAGATTTTTGCTATAGCAAAAAAATGCTCCGAGAAAAAATGGGAAAGAAGGGACACTCTGCACATTGCACGATTTTGGAAGATGGAACGGGTAATGGGATGGTAATCTGGAGAGAATCAGATGATATGGAAGTAGAAGAGAGATTTACTTTGCACCTTCTCTTGACGATCACAAATGGACACATATTCTTGAAACATTCTAGATCATTAGTAGTTCACAACAAATCTGCTCACACTAACAATGTTCCACTTTTCGATAACCCATTATAATGATTTATCGATGACCAATGGAGATTTACCAGTTTGAATAATAGAGAGGTTCAATGGTGAAAAAGCTGTGTATAAACGAGACATAATTGTGAGGTTAGATTGGCTTCGCAATGGTATTCTATCCGGAACGGCGTGGACAGGCTGCCTGACGGACGCATCTCTTGCTAACTGTGTCTCTCACGAATCCATTGGCACATCTGCAACCTCCCGGACCGCATTGTTCGGTGCAAGCCTGTAAAGATTGAGATAATCGAATTCGACAAATTCCAGTACAGTGATTGAGGCGACTTACTGGATTAGGCTGATCACAAGTTGCTTCACATCCATGGAAGCACAGATCGTATTGTTCATTCGCCTTGCACTGATTGGGACATTCACGTTCGAGAACACATTCTCCTGCAATGTACACATAAATCTGAGAACGAATGTGAAACTATAAAACATACCAGTTCTCTCGTTTCTGATGTATCCGCTGTCACACTGGCATCCTCCCGGTCCACATTGAAGAGTGCATGCCTGGAAAATTTGGTTATTCCACATTTGGGTTGTTCTCACCTTCAATCTCGTCTGACAAGTCGCCTCACAGCCGGTGAAACACTGACTCCAAATCTGAAATTATTGAATTTCAATGATTCATTTTTTAGTCCGCCCATTTTGATTCATACAAACCGAATACATAAAATCCAACCTCATTCTTCTTCGAACAAGTTTTTTTGATTGGCTTGCATATGGCTCGATTAGGACAAGGAGCAACAAGGCAAGGGAGCTGAAAACAGATTCATCATCAGAATTGAATTGGAATCACTTACGGGTTCAAGTACGCATTCTTCTCCGAATAGACAAGTGACAGCAGCACAAGTCTGCGGGACGGGATCGACTTGGAGGAGACGGCACGAGGGTCTCTTAGGGCACGGAGCCTTCTTGCAGAAGACCTGAAGAGAGATTACTGATCTGAGACTCGCTGTCTTCAACTCACTATCTCCATGACGCAAGTCTGTCCATACGGACAAGTGAGAGTGCAGATGGGCGGCTCCATATCAAAGACGCAGTCGGGGATGGGATGGCATGGAGCACGAATGCATAGAACCTACAACGACGTTTGGAATGGAATGAATAATCTCCTCACCTGCTTCAGAATACATTTCTGTCCAGTGGGACATTGGTGTGCATCGCAAGTGGGAACGATCTCATCTCCAGGAATATTGTTGGGATTACGGACACAAGTTGGTCTGCGAGTGCATGGAGGGACTGGACACGCCATCTGTATTCCATCGTTTTGTCATTATTCGCAATCCTCTGAACTTACTGGTGGAAGCGTACACATCTGTCCAACAGGACAGTCGAAGTTCTCGCAAGTGGGAGGAGGAGGAGGAGGGACGGATCTTCTTTCTACGGAAGATGGCGAATCGTAGGAAGCAGGTTCATCTATTTTCAGAGCTCCTGTGATTGAGTTCAGTTGATTGATGTCAGATACCCGTAGCATACTTGGTTTCTCGATGGGAATTGCTCGAGTAGAAGGAGTGGAAGGACAGTCTTCCAGACGGACACAATTTCCTGTCAATTAATTACTTCCTCGATTGTTGTGAATTTCCCGTACCTGACACTTCATCCCTAATGTAGAAAGTATCACAGATACATCCTCCAGGGCCGCAGATCTCAGTGCACACCTCAACAAATCACTTCAAATCAGTTTGATAAAATAAATGGTAACTTACGGGATCTCTGTTCTGGCAAGTTGGTCCGCATTCATGATAACACTGGTCCCACACCTAAATTTAGAATGTTAATTCCGAATACATGATTGAAGAGCCAACCTCGTGTTCTTTATGACAGATTGTATTCTTTGGTCGGCAGACAGCCATTTTCTTGCAAGGATGAGCGAAGCACGGAACCTGATCAATCAACGTTTTCATTTCTTATAGAAAAACTTTCTTTTGACTCACTCTTTCCATGGTGCACTCCTCGCCAAACTTGCAACTCAATTGTCCGCAGTTTTCAGCAAATGGCTGGTAGACGGATCCGTAACCAGTCGATGCTGAAAAGGATGATTCATTCGGTGATGAGTCACTGGTATTCTCACGAGTTCCGTCATTTGAAGCAGCAAAGGAAGCGACAGTTGATGATCCCCCCTTGCACTTGGGAACGGGCTTGCAAGGCCCGGAGATGCATTTGACCTGCAAATAGGACAAATGAGTACTCATGAAACGATGTCTACCTCTTCCATCACCCAGGTTCCTCCATCCAGACACCTCACTTTATCGCACGAATCGGGGAGAGTCGGGTAGCGAAGAGTTGCGGTAGTATCTGATGTGGGAGGAGCGGCTGCAGCGACAGAGGGCTCAATCGGTGTGGTGTGGCCTGCAATACATCTTCTTATTTCTGGTGTACTCATTACAAAGGAAGATGTGCGTACTCGGAAAGAGCGGGACGCATTTCGCTTGTCCATGCTCTTCGACGCATCGACCAGCAATGCCACAGTTCTTTCGAGCACAAGGTGAAGTAGCTGGAAAAGGTGTAATGTTCCGATAATTTCATTCATTCCTATATCTTCTTGCACCAAATCAATCAAATGTTTACATGGAGAGGGGCACTGCTCTCTTCTGATGCATCTCATGGTTCTTCGATCTCTCACGAATCCCTGTTTACATTCACAGCTAGAAGGACGGCACTCAGTGGTGATCGGGCAGTTGAGGTCCTGTTGAAAATAAACAAATGTGGAATTTCTGATTCATGCATGCAACATAATAGAAAAGAGCTCATACAACAAGTTCATCTCCGCAGAATGGTTCCATGCATGGATTGCCGCAAAGTTTACGCTCTTCGTTAGCCCGACAATGAGCTGGAAGATGATATTCGATCAAAGAATTACATCTTATTTTGAAGATTCTATGTGTTTCAAATTGAGTTTAATGTGTTTTTGGAATCATTTTATGCATGCACAATCATTAAGGACGATTGTTAGGTTGGACATCTACGATTGATCTTGACCTTTATCCTTCTTCGTACAGTCTTCTCTCTTCACACATCCCTTAGCTCCATCCCTCACAAATCCTTCCATGCATTCACACTCCGGAGTGAGACAAACGAGAGCACAACGGCGAGCCTTGAGAAGTGAAGGGTTAGCAGTTACCAAGCCATTAAAAGCCCTCATATGGCGTTAGGGCAACCAAATGAGTCACTGACAAAGTTCTCGTCTCCACAGAAGGGCTCGTTGCATTTATTGGTGCAATTGCGAATTTCCTCATTTGGTGGACATCCTGTAGAGAATGAACTGAATGCAACACGTACCCATCACCATGTCTATCTCATAAGCATGTATGCAGTACTCATTTATCCGTAACGACGAGAGGTTAGTAAAGCTCGACTGTACAACAAGGAAGTTGAATGGGGTCATGGTTAGATACCAGGAGCGGGAGAAGAAGAAGGTCCAACTGAGATGGGCAGAATTTGAGGACGAGGACCACACTGAGGGCCAGTTGGAGTGTCAGTGCATGGGCCGGCACAACGGACATTGGCGCACGTGACTGAAAGGAATGAAGGTTAAGCCATTATCAGATCAATGGTCATAGAAAAGTCGTCTCTTACTTCTGGATCCATCGGGAATGCACTTGGGAGTTCCCTCAGGAGTGATCTCACAATGATGACCACCGGAACACTTGACGGTCATGCATGTCAGCTTGGCTGAAAATGAAAGTTAGAAACTCAGTCATCTATAGAAACTGAGTTGACTACATTGACTCAAGATACAATATCACTCACGCTTGACACAAGTGGGTTTTCCATTGTTCATCTCACAGACCATTCCACTTATGCAGTCGATATTATTACAAGTGAGGGGCTCTGAAAGGATGAAAAGGTTATTCTTTTCCACTCGTTGCCAGTGACTCACGATCAATTTCACAGTCCGATTTCTGCACACAGTCTCCAACGCTGTTTCTGAAGAATCCGACGTCACACTGGCACATGGGAGGACCGCACGAGGCAGGGCAAGCACGGGCCTGAAGATGGAAAGGGATAGAGTCGTTGAGAGGAAGGAAGACCAACCAGGGGTTCTCCACACTTCTCCTCACACTGAGAAGAGCATTCTCTGAAGAGTTCGTTCGGTTTGCAGTCAGATTGACTGGGCGTCTTCGGAGTGACTGATTGCTGAACGAGAGAGAGAGATAGTTAATCGTGGGTGGATCCTTCGAAATAGCTCACCGCCTCGCACTCTGCTCTGGTGACGCATTCTCCGTGGTTGTCCAGGTAGAATCCACGATCACACTGGCACTTGGGAGGACCGCACATCGCCATGCACGGACGCTGAAGAGATGTATTATGTACAATGCTGAGAGAGTATTTGGGGGAACTGATGGTAGTAAATGCGAAACCGTACCACTTCATACTCTCCGCACTTTTGTTGGCACACAGTGGAACACTGATTGAACACCTGGTTCTTCTTGCATTGAGTGCTCTGGAGAAGAAACAATTTGATTAAAAAATTTCCTTTAGTTACCGTTCCGCACTCTTCTCTCGTGACACACTCGTTCTTCGAATTACGATAGAATCCACTGGTGCATTGGCACTTGGGAGGACCGCACATCAGAATGCAAGGGATCTAAAATTATAATTGGAAAATTGTTCCAATCAAGGCAACAAACCGGTCCGAACTGTCCACATTGAGGTTCGCACATGGAAGAGCAAGAGGCGAATCCCTCGTTCTTCTTGCATTGAGGAGAAGCCTGAAAAGCATTGTAGTTCAGATTGATTAGGGAACAGAAAGGGAAGTGAAACTCACAGCGCACTGCTCAGCAGGGACGCAGTCTCCATTGTCAGCTCTGTAGAATCCATTCTTGCATTGACACGCCGGAGGCTTGCACATGGCAATGCACAACTGAATGAAATTGAGTTGAATTAGTGGATCTCGAGAGGAAATAGCTAAATGGACAAACCAAATCCTACCATCTCTTGGTCCTTATTCTTGCAGGTCTTCTCACAGGGATTGGCGCACTCTTTGTACTCCTCATTGGCACGGGAGCACGTAACGGGAGAGGGAGAAGTCATCTGAACGTGTGAATTCGAACAGCTCGAAGATCAAAGAACGAACCGAAGCAGTATCACAGTCGTTCTCAGTGACACATTTGCCATCCTTGCTTCTGAAGAATCCTTGACGGCACATGCAACGACCGGGTTGGCACATCTTGTTGCACATCTGTAATGGAAACTCTCAGAAGACAGTTCATAATTCCGGCTGCTCAAATAGTGAGATGACACTGACTGGGTTCTTCTTCTCGCAGGTTGCTTCACAGGTCGCACACTGTCTCCACTCCTCGAACTGCACAGTGCAGTTGTTGCCTTCATTGTTCGGGCCAACACATCTGGCTACTCCATTCTCTTCCACACAGGTCGTTCCGACGAGACAGGAAGTGGCTGCGCACGCATTCAGAGCCACCGGGCCTGGAATCAAGATCAAAGATTAATAGAAAACGTTTCGGATATGAAATGAAAGCTAACCTTCACTGTACTGTGCAGTAGCGATAGCCGCCGAGACGGCGAGAGTCTGCAGTTGAATTTATTTGTTTAGTAGTTCGGCTCTTAAGGCTTGCAGTGTGTAATGACCCTAATTTCATGATGTCAGCCTTATCAGCAAACTAAAAAGCTCAGCAAATCAAGGTCAAAGCCGTGTCTACCGGCGTGGCTACAATGGTCGATTTGCTAATTAGTGATGAAAACTGCTAAATACTTATCGGTGGATTTTGATACTTTAGAATGTAGTCGTAAAACCACTCACCAATAGAAGGATTCGACTCATTCTCCAAGATCGGAGAAAGTCCAAATGATGAAAGGGAGATCTGAAGGGAGATTTTATAGAGAGGATGTTTTGTTTAGGGAAGGAGACAAAATAAGAGAGAAATCTGGAGCAAAGAATGGAAAAGGAGTCAACATCTTTCAGAAGATTCGAGAATTGAGAGAAGAAGGAGCCCTTTTCAACGTTTCGGAGAAGCAATCAAAGCTTCGAAGGAGCGATCTGAAGCTATCAAAGTGTCGAATGCCACAACTAGAGCACAGAGAGAGGAATAGTCCAACTGAACAGAGCCAAGAGATAGCTCGACTTCTATGGGATAATCCCTCCACCCTCCCATCATAAGTAGGCGGGAGCGCAACGGGACATTCGGTGAATACGGAACGATTACTTCCCCTCTCCCTCCCTCTCACTGCAAAAACTACGATTGGAGGGGAGACCAATAGAACAAACGACCAGGGGATGGATGAGTCATTGGTTGAACTCTCCCTCTCACCCCTCTCACTCTCCTGCTACGTGGTTATCGTAGATGTGTATGAGATGTGTAAATAGTGGATAGAACACGAGAGAACAGAGAGAACGTTGGCGAGTGCATCGAGAGAGGGTAGATAGTTTACTTTTCAATTAAGGTGCGGGTTGTACGAGTGCAAAAACTCCCAATCGTGTTCGAACAACGAGAGGAAGAGGTATCAATTCATTGAATCGACACTGCTCAGCCAACTTCACGGATAGTTTACGCTTGTAAAGTGACAGAGAGTGATCATGGATAGAAGGAGAGATTGGCACAGAGATTCTAGAGGTGCGAGAAGAGAGGAGGGAAGGGGGCTAAATAGACTCCCTTCTCCTCCCTCTGACTCATCTTCAGTTCACACGTGGACTCAGAAGAGCAAACGATCGCCAGATTTATCTTGTGTTGTCGAGAGTCACGAGTTGTTTATACTCCATCTGTAGACGCAACCAGAATTAGACTGCTATTTCACAGATAATGGAATGGGCCATAATCCACGACCATAATATTCATGGAATGACCTTGTGTCACAACGAAATCATAAAAGAAAATGGAATATCATAGCATCAGCTTGTGTATCCGGTGAGGACAGCTTGAATATGATGGGAAGTCGTTAGATTCATTGGAAATGTCTGAAGAAACGCCAACGAGACAAGGATCGAAGCATGAGAATGAGAAGTCAAGAGTTCAACGAATATCGCTTTCAGATAAAAGTGCATTCCGCTAATCTTCTGTGATTTGGACTCTCGTGTTACAAGTTCTTGAACAGTAATCGGATAAAGACAAAATCCATTCGCGATGTCAGAAGAGTGGATTATGCTTTTCTACCGCTGCTCTATCTGTGAACAAAAAGCAAGAGAGATGCGGCAAAGTGTTGGCCCTTCCGATAAATCTGATCAAATATTGTGAATCCACTCAAAAGGGCAGATGCTTAGTCAGTTGATCTCTCGTTAACCTCTCCTGTCTACTCACTCAGGAGCAGCCGGAGTATGAATAAGTGTAGATTGCTCTTGTTACTCACTAACTGCGTGTGTGTACAGAATGGCATCGTTTGCTCAAACAATAATTTATCAATCACAAGTTGTTGTACACCAGTTCGAAAGTTGATGAGGTTAGGGGAAAATCAAAGTTTTGACGGTCCTTCATCATTCATTTCGTTAATTTATGCGTAGGAAGGAGAACAAGCTGACTGCTGGACACACTGTTTGGTAGCAGTGTCTCTCACGAGTCCATTGGCACATCTGCAGCCTCCCGGACCACACTGCTTAGTGCAGGCCTGTAAAGGAATTTGATATTAGCGAACATTCATTTGATATCAAATAATACGGGATTTGGTTGATCGCAAGTTCCTTCACATCCATGATAACATTTATCGTACACTTCGTTGGCTGCACAATCATTGGGACAGTCCTTCTCAGCCACGCATTCTCCTTCAAATTAGTTTCCTCTAATATGGAGAATCGCGGCAATACAAACGAACCGGTCTTCTCATCTCTAATGTATCCACTGCCACATGCGCATCCTCCCGGTCCGCATTGCATTGTGCACATCTGAAAGATATTTACCGTTTCTATCATTTCCCATTCGGCTGACCTTGATTCTCTCCTGGCAGGTTGATTCGCATCCATGGAAGCATCCGTCCCACACCTGCAATGAGTTAGTTTACTTTGTGATTGATCGATAAAACAATCGAACCTCGTTTTTCTTCGTGCAGGTCTGTTTGACAGGTTGACACGTGGGCTTCGGAGGAGGACAGGGAGCCTTCTTGCAGAAGACCTTGAAGTAGTTATTGTTATGTCCAAGATGAAAAAAGTCTCACCGTCTCCAATACACATGTTTCCCCGAAGGGACAGAATAGATCACAGATGGGAGCACCAGTGACACATTCGGGGACGGGATAGCACGGAGCACGAATACAGATTGCCTAGAATGAGTATCTAATCAGAGGTAATGAGTAGTCTCACAACCTCCTTCAGTATGCATCTCTGTCCATCCTGGCACGGGTGTCCCTCACAAGTGGGAACGATCTCTTCTCCAGGAAGATGGTCGGGGTCTACGATATCGATTGTGAGGGCTTCATATTATTGAAGTAAAATATGTATGCATTACTCACTGGGGTTTACGATGGGAATATCACTTGTTGATGGGCAAGCATCCAATCGAACGCATTCTCCTGATAAATGGAATCGTCGATGTTAATAGATCCTGTTAAACTAACCGGATACTTCGTCTCTCATATAGGGAACGCCGCAGATGCATCCCCCAGGACCGCAAATCTCAGTGCAAATCTGATAAGACTAGATGATGTTTAGATTTTAGTAGAACTTACGGGATCTCTGTTCTGACAAGTTGGTCCGCACTTATGATAACACTGGTCCCACACCTAAATACATAATTGTACTTCAGAATGCAAGATTGAAGTAACAACCTCATGCTCCTTATTGCAGGTTTTATTTGCCGATCCTCCCTTGCACTTGGGAACGGGTTTGCACGGACCAGAAACGCATTTGACCTGTAAAATGCGACTAATTTCTTGTGATAATACTCAAGCAGTAGTATTGTGCTATTTACCTCCTGCATCACACAGTATCCTCCATTCATGCACTTCACTTTGTCGCATGAGTTGGGTACAGTTGGGAAGCGAATGATTGTAGAGGCTGCATCTGCAGAAGGATTGGAAGGAGGGACTGCGACATCGGCTCCATTCGCTGAAACAATTACAGGCATAGTTGTTCAACGTTGAATTTCTCACTTGGGAATAGCGGTACGCATTTGGATCTTCCTCTCACTTCTACACAACGACCATTGATTCCACAGTTCCTGCGAGCACATGGAGAATTCGCTAGAAGGAAGAGTTGTGATCCTATAGGGCATCGCGTGTGCAGACAGGTTAGGTTAGTTTTTTATCAAAGAATTCAACAATTCAGGACGAGTGTTTGGCGGAACATTTACTTATCAACTTCACCTTCAACCTTCTTCGTACAATCTTCTCTCTTCACACATCCATTCTGTCCATCTCTCACGAATCCTTGCATGCACTCACACTCCGGATCAAGACAAACGAGGGCACAACGACGAGCCTAAGGAACAACGATGGGGTTAGCAAGCACTGGAGCCACTTTATTGCTCTGCTAGCTTTCACTCTTGAACCATCCTCTAAATAAAAACAAGACTGACAAAGTTCTCATCTCCACAGAAGGGTTCATTGCATTTGTTGGTGCAGTTGCGTATTTCTTCATTTGGTGGGCATCCTGTAGAGTAACTATTGAATCCCTTCACCCACAGCATCCAAAGCCGTTTATCATCATTTACGCATGGGTTAGTAACGCTGAACTGTACAAGAAAGAGAATGGACGAAGAGTAATGATCAGATACCCGGAATAGGAGAGGGACGAGGACCACATTGAGGACCAGTTGGAGTGTCTGTGCAAGGGCCAGCACAACGAACATTGGCACAGGTGACTGAAACTGTCGTGATTACAATGCCATTCCATAGTTAGGGAGCGCAAGCTCCGCCCACTTTCTGTGGACACCGCGCCCGGCCAGGGCGCGTGTACGAGGAAGCACAAATCGCATTCTAAACCAAATCACTCATTCTAAAAAGAAATGTGTAGCTATTCCCACCCCCTATCGATTAGGGAGGTTGCAAAAAATGTCTGACAAGTTTGAGTAGGTCAGAATTCAAGGTTTAGGTT
>LS517132.1:320547-331730 GCA_900490845.1 Pristionchus japonicus | reverse complement strand
TACCACTGAGGCTCCCGTGACCACTGATGCTACCACTGAGGCTCCCGTGACCACTGATGCTACCACTGAGGCTCCCGTGACCACTGATGCTACCACCGAGGCTCCCGTGACCACTGATGCTATCACCGAGGCTGCCACAAACAATGACAATCGAAACTCCGCTGAGGGAACCTCTTCCTCTGAAGCTCCCGGAGCTGTATCAACGGAAGATGAAGGTGCATCTACTCCGGAACAGACTCATCTTCAGCCACAGGGACAAGGAAGCGGCACCTCATCCGACACTCCCAGTAAGTGAATGGTGCCTGTTCATCACTAATCATTCATTCATTACAGCTACTAAATCTGCCGCCTCAGCCTCTTTCGTTCTGGCTGCAGCGTCTCTTGCCATGCTCTTGCTCTAATCAACTACAATCGCCATTTTCCATACTTCAATTGCTTATTCTCCTTATCTTGAGATAAAGTCTTGTAAAAAAATCATGCAATATTTGGTAAAAGGAGGAACCTCCTATTGGGCAGGTGCACCAACGGGAATAATTCCGATCGAGGTTCGATATCCGATCGTTCACGAAAACAGATTGTACGCAGAACAAGCCATCTGTGTAAACTGACAGTCTTTTGTTTCATGGGGAAGTGATTTGAGTATAAAAAGGGCGATCTACTACTCTGAACATCCTCAGCATTCGTTTTTTCTAATCCACTCTTCATTCAGAATTTCATTACTCATAATGAATACAATCCTCTCTGCAACTCTCTTCCTCACTCTCATCTACTTCGTCAATTGCCAGTGCACGGGCAATGATGATCCGAGGTTGGCTTACTCTGCCCCTACAAAGATTCAATCTCTTCTTCAGATGCACTGGTTGGGTGGGTAAATCCTTCTGCACCAACACTGGCTACACGATGGACATGAGGAAGCAGTACTGTGGAGTAGCGTGAGCAATCTTTCTTTCATTTTCTGATTTACATAGAACTTGCCATCGACGCTGCCCAAAGTTAGTAAAGTCTCAGAATTGTAGAACATGTCAATGCATTCCAGTTGTGGATTCTGCAACCTCGACGGCACTCAAACTGCAGCTGGAGGAGGAAACTCGTACACTTCCTGCACTGATCGCAACTCAAAGTTTGTTATTTTCATATATTTATGAGCTTACACCCATCATAATCCACCATATTTTTAAATCGAGGACTAATCATATTTCAGCTGTGCTTCAATGGCTGCTGCTGGATTCTGCACTAATACTCTCTACTCGAACGCCGTGAAGCTCCTGGTAAACTTTTTCTAAATATTTGAGTGAAATTTGCCATACTTGGCCGGCTCATGAGATGACCACTGTATTTGATCATCAGGACATTCATTTCAGTACTGCTGCAATACTTGCCGTCCAACAGTGCTTGCCACGACAACAACGACCACTGGATCGACCACCACTTCCACTACAACCACCACTACCACTGTCGCTCCCGGCGGAAAATAAGACCTTTCACTTTTGAGACCTGAATTTTACAAGTCTTTCATCACAATTGATCCTCATGAATTTATCATATTCGATAAACGTATAATCAGAAAATGCTCAATCTAGAAGAAAAATCTCCAATCGATCAGTTCGGGATAGTGAACTCCGAAGAATTCAATATGTGCATCATCTTGAAAGTCGAACACTTACACAATTCTTTCCCGTTGTTCATATTGTGCAGAATATTGGTGGGAATCTTGTCTGGTCGAACAATCCCAATGAGGAAGAAATAGATCACTGAACACATCGCATGCTATCCGGGACAAATTCCACAATATTGCGAGCATTTATCGATTTATTGGTTTGGTGTCTATTTTGGGCAGCTCTTCGAGTAAAGACGAACACTGCGTCCGTTTATCTTCGTGACGTGTCTGAAAATGAACATTTGATCAACAACAACAGTGAAAGAAAAAAAACAAAAACAAACCTATTGTTATGATCGATATTGAATTTATCATGATCGTGCAATTGTCTGAGGGCATCCAACTGAATCGAAACACTATTCATTCGTTCTTCATTGGGATTATAACCTCTGACTGCAACATTCCCATCGGTTTCTTGAATACAATCCAATGGACGTTCTCTTCGCAATCAGGAGTAGTCAAACTACCGTCGTATCTGAAGGAGAGACATTTATCTTCCATCAGCCATGTGGATCGAACTCACCTGAAGTATTCAGCATTCTTCGGCATTTTCGTACCTAGATTAAAGTTCTTATCGTCTTCGAATTGGTCTGAATTAGTATCCAAATATTTATTCCCATATGACAATTATCTTCACCAAAGTCGCCAACTCTCACTAGGTCTCGAAGAATACCCAGTTCGGCGCCAGGAACGACTTCAAGTAGAACACCAAAGACCTGAAAGGAAGTCGTCCGATGGAAAGATCAAAGATCAATACGTACCACTAGTCCGTTCGATTTATTTTTAGCTTTGTGGATTGGCATATCGTCTAGTGAGAAGACCATATGCATCTGAAGGGAACGGTGGAGGTTATTCGCCATCGAAGACTAAGTATTTTTGGCATAAGCTTTCCTTACAAAGCCACAGAGAATTGATGTGTTTTAGGCCAACTGAGCATGGATGCCCTACTAACCTCAGCAGCGCTCTGCTTTCCATCGACAGCATGCTCACTTCCCTTATTGTCCATATCCCAATGGAAGTGAATCTGAGAAGGAAGAGATTGCATCATCCCTACTCCATCCTCCATTACCTGCTGGAGAAAGTATCTGGACCCCAGTTCTCTCAGGAAGACAGGCCGTTTCGTCCAATTATGGAAACCGTCGATGACCCCTGAAATCGGTGTTCGATGGGATAATCGAGAGGGAACTCTAACCAGTCTCTCCATTGTTCGAAACAAGCACTTTTCCAATCTGATCGAAGTTCTCGAATTTGAGAGGAGGAATACTGCTTTGGCCTGAGATGGTTCTTGAAGGAGGAAGAGGAGAGGGAGGGTCTCACAGACGGCATGGGAGGTTACGAGATCGATCGGAGACTGTTTCTTCCCATTCTGAGAAGGAGATTCACTCAGTCTCTCCCCTAGTCCTTCCACTCACCAGACAGATCTTGGTCCAATTGGGATCCTTGTGGCCATTGACTCCTCCACTGTGTCCACTGGAGATGTCGATGGAGGGGGGAGGGAAGGGAAGACTCACCCGCTCTGCGTGATTCTCGCACGAGAGAGACCGAGAAGGAGACAGAGGAAGGAGAAGAATGGAAGGGACGAAGAGACCATTTATGATGAGAAGAGTGATTCACTCTCCCCTTTTATACTCGTTCCTCCCTTAATTAGACTATAAGAGTGGTCTCATAAGTACTTTATCTCGGAAGAGTTAGATAAAGCTCGAAGTGAAGAAAGTGCTAAACTCGCACTGGCACGAAGGAAAAGAGCTATGATTGGGTAGAATCAATCCAAATAATGAGCAATTGAAGTGACAGGATATTCGATCGAAAGAAGCAGAATCTCAATAGGGAATCGTTGAGCAGAGTGAGTAAATATCACGGGAGGTTCTATTCTTTGATTAGTCAATACTTTGGAAACTATGAACGGGGTAGAAGGCCACAATAAATTATTGCTATCGAAGCTATGCATGGTATTGCTGATTATGAGTGAATATTGATTATTATAGAGAAGAGAATGGTAGAATCAAGAAGTGGCCACAGTCTCTTGCACTACGGCAAATTCTTCGACAGCGAGGGCGACCACTGTTGAAGGTTGCTGAAATGGGAAACCTCCTTTTGAATTCCCTTTTCAATTCCACAGATACCATTAAGCATTTTCCATTAATGTCAAACAACTTATTGCTTTCACCCTTTACGATTTGTAACACAATACTGAATGTATTCGTGCAAATACATTGTAGAAACTCACGGGAGCATCAGTGTTGTTGTTCTTCTCCTCCTCTTTCTTCTCCTCTTCCTTCTTCTCTTCCTCAGTCTTCACTTCGGGGACAGGACTAGAAGAAGTCTCGACGGGCTGGAATAACAGTGTAACCACAGTTGTAAACGAGTAGTCTCTAACCTTCTCCTCCTTCTTCTCTTCTTCCTTGACCTCCACCTCGGTAGGCTTCTCCTCTTCCTTTTCCTCATTCTCCTTGACTTCATCATCCTTCACCTCCTCCTTTCCTCCATCCTTCTCCTTCTTCTCCCTCTCTGCACTTCTCTTCTCTCTCTTCTCATTCTGAACCACTCGATCGACGACTCGACGGAGAATCTGAAGGAGATCAATGAAGATTAACCATAATCTTGTCCTCTTCACCACATCTGATTTCCATTGTCTTTGCAACGACCAAACTCAAAAGTTCAAAAGGTTACGAAAGGAAGAAGCCTCGAAAAATGAGCGAACCTGTCGAATGACGTACTTGTCGTTCTGCTTCGAACGAGGCTACAAATAACATCAATTACTAATTATCATAAAAGACACTTTTTGAGAAAGTGAAAATATCCTTGGCAAAGTTGAAAAAATAGATCCGGCCCAAAACTGGTGTACAGGTAGTACCCCTCGAGTGTAGCTCACGTGCAGCTTTTGGAATCACCAGGGTCGCTCTCCGACAAATGGAGGCAATGACTACAAACTACCGTAACCCAATCGACTTTGCGCATACGCAACCGATTCAAACAAGCCAGGGTGCGAAAAATTCACAAAATTCAGTTGATCATACACACCAACTTTTATCCCGACCGCATTCAAACTCGAAGAGAAAAATCGATTTTTCGAAAAAAAATTACTTAGTTTAATTTCCTGCTCAGCCGGGAGTTATGATAACTACCTCTTTTATTTTATCAATCGAAAGAAAAACTATCCACATAGCTTACATTCGAAAACGAAGGGAATTTAAAAATACAAAAAAATGACTCGATTTTGGCAAAGAAGGCGCAAAATTTGAAATAAAATCAGTTCACGATAGTGCAAATTATCGTGAACTGACTATATTTTACACCTTTCAAGAGAACCAGAAAAGCTCAAAGTCATGTGAAAAGAGCCTTTGTTTTTTTCAGTCCTAAAAGTAATATAGAAAAGCAAAAAATTGGCTGCGTTGTTGAACGGGAACCTTTGCTCTGTTTTAGTTACGGTAGCGAAAGTTCGAGAACCTTATCAAGAACTGATTTTATTTTAAATTTTGCGCCTTCTTTGCCAAAATCGAGTCATTTTGTATTTTTAAATTTCCTTCCTTTTCGAATGAAAGCTATGTGGATAGTTTATCTTTCGATTGATGAAATAAAAAAGGTAGTTATCATAACTCCCGGCTGAGCACGAAATTAAAATAAGAATTTTTTTTCTTCAAAAAATCGATTTTTCTCTTCGAGTTTGAATGCGGTCGGGATAAAAGTTGGTGTGTATGATCAACTGAATTTTGTGAATTTTTCGCACCCTCGCTTGTTTGAATCGGTTGCGTATGCTCAAAGTCGGTTGGGTTACGGTAGTTTATAGTGATTGCCGCAATTTGTCGAAGAGCGAACCTGGTGATTCCAAAAGCTGCACGTGAGCTACACTCGAGGGGTACTACCTGTACACCAGTTTTGGGCCGGATCTATTTTTTCAACTTTGCCAAGGTTGTGAACAAAACTTTTCACTTTCTCAAAAAGTGTCTTATAACTGAATAATCACTTACCTTTCCCTCCCTCTCCTCTCCCTCCTCTCCTTCTCCTTCCTCTCCTTCCTCTCTCGTTGGTCTTCTCTCCCTCTGATTCCGACGACGAGCTGGTTGCTCGTCTCCGTTCTACAATTGAATAATCATGGCACCAGTTTAGTACACGATACCCTATTTTATAAATAAATCATGCCAATATTGCAGGATCGAGAAAATAAACTCACGCTGTCAAGGTTTCGAATCTCAATCTTCACTCCACCACCAGTCACGGGCTTACGCTCACCTCCTGAAAGATAATAACGATGATAGACGACTTTGATCTAAAGAAAGAGTAAATGTGAAAGTATTCATTAATTAATACTAACCATTTCTGTGTCCACCCCTTCCTCCTCTTCCATTTCCTCTCCTTCCTCCATTCATCTCCACAACTTCTTCTCCTTCATTCGATACTCTCGTCACTCTTCCATTCAATCGGCCTCCTCCTGAAGCATTTCCACGTGCTGCTTCTGAAAAAGTATGTCAGATTATCAAAATTAGCGTCGTCTCTTATTGAGGTACGGTGCACATTATATAGTTGGATAGTACTATTGCTTCACTAATTCCAAGCGATTTCTTAGATTGCTTTGATAGCTCACCTCCTCTCCTTCCTCCATTTCCTCCTCCCATTCCAGCTCCTCTTCCCCTTCCTCTGGCTCTTCTATCCACGTTCTCGATGGATGGGACATTCTCACGCCATTGTTCGACTCTGCAAGTGAAATGATCATCGATTTTCATGAATACCTATTGAACTGTCTTACAAGGCTCGTAGTAACAAAGATCATCTATGAAAATTGTAGAATGACCCACGGCGTTTTCCCCTTGTCCCATTCTCGATCGAAGTTCTCGTCTTTTCCCTGTCCACTTCTCTTCCTTCCATTCTTATTCTCCTTCGGAATCTAAGAACAACACAAATTATCGTTGATCCCTTCACAATCACATTTGACGTCTCTCTCGTTGAACAGTGACTCCTTAGTCAAACAATGCTTCTAAAGGGATGGTTCAAAGAGAGAGAAAGGGGAGAAGAATACCTCTCTCATCTGATTGCTCTTTCTTCTTTCCGTTGGCTGATCACCCAGAGCTTCGCGCTCTGCCTCCACCTCCTGCAATATCGATTATTGATCTTTCCTCATTTTCTGCAGTTCACGCTGAATAGATTTCGAAACGAATGACACGTCAACGTTTACTTCAAGACTGGTGGGTGGAATAGATCACCTTAGCCTTCTCGACGATCTTAACATTCTTCTCTCTGATCATGGCAATCTTCTTATCCAACTCTGCTTCCTCTACACTCGAACGACGCTTCTCTCGATCCATCTGCAAGAGAGACGAAGAGATTGTTGACTGCTTTGCAGTGTAGTGGAAATACACGCACTGTACACATAAACGTCCATGAAATACAGAACATGAAGAGTGTGACACAATGAGATTCAGTTCCTAAACCAGTGCCAATTCGTGTCAATTCACGTTGGACTATCCGGCTGTTCTTTCAATGATCTCTCTCTTTCTCCCTCTCTCTCTCTGGATGAGGGGGGAAGGGGAAGACTTGGGCTGGGCAGTGCAATAAATCGACCACGTCGGCTATCATTGAGAAGAATCGTGGAAGAGGGAGGGAAGAATGAGAAGGGAGGTGGTGAAATGAGAGGAGAAGAGAAGGAGAGAGGAACGGAAATAGTTGAAGATAAGGGAGAAATCACTTGAGAAAAGATGGAATAGCATGGAATCTCAAGTGGATCTCTCATCTGATTCAGGGTTGATATCGATTGATTACACTTGATTTGAATGAAGGGAAGTGAACCCTATCGAATGAGTGAGAGAATTGAGTGAGAGTGGATGGAGATTCGGGATCTAGAAGAGGGGAGAAAGGGAGTGGAAGAGAGAGGGGAGAAGAGTGATCGACTAAGCCGCTTTTCGGGGCGTGAAAACAAATACACGACACGATTAGATACAGGTTTATTGATTTTCTGACCATTTAGCATCCTTTTAACGTCCCTTTGACATTTCTGGAGGAATGAGTGAGTAATGGGAAGTGATAAGAGAAAGAGAGAGAGAAACGATGGAAAGTGAGTGGGATGAATGGAGAGAGATTGACCCCTCCCGGATCTCACCCTATCCGTATAGTTGCTGGACGAAAAGTTCGAGAGTGGTATGGATAGTGAGGGAATGGACACAGAGGGTATGAAAGAGTATCCTTTCCTCCTTCTCTCCCTCTCTCTCTCCCTTCTCTTCTCCATGTTTCCATCTTCTCTCTTCGATCGGTGTGATATCTCTCTCGACTCTCGCTTCTCTGCCACTCTCGCCTCTCTTAATGCACCCTCTCCTCTTCCACTGCAGTTTCGCCCCGTTCAATCAATCATGCGAAGCGAAGTGAGGCAGAGACGCAGAGAGGAACAGGTAGCCATTCGTTATTTAGATGGAATGGAATGATGACTGGAGGGGAAGAAGAGAAGGGGTGCAGTGGTTATTATCACTCATGATAAAGGGATCACTGTTTACGAGAGATTATGGTAATTTGTGAGTCGGCTGATGGACAGATGGAAGAAGTCAGTGAGGAAGAATCGAGTAGGAAGTGTGAGGCAATGCAGGCAATCTCCTATTGGCTGCTATCGAACTGAGAACAACGAACAATTGGGATGATTTTATACAAAATATCGATGCATAAGAATATAAATGCGAACGAGAAAGAAGGAAAGAGAACGAACGATGAATCTAAGTACCATCAACTATTGAGATCGGCAAAATATTTGCTCTTTTCCATCCCAATAATCTGATTGATAAGACACCGAGAAATAGAGAAACAACTAGTAAATAATGATTAGCAACAACACAAATAGATTGTATTCTGATCACTGCTCTAGACATTCTCCTTCAGTTTCTCAACGAGAGCCTTCCTTGCAGCGAGAATCTCTTCGCCTCCACCTGAATGAACGATAATGAATTCTATTTCAACCCCTTGAATGATAATCTTTGCATTCACCGTGGCAGACTGACAAATATTCGAAGGCACACAAAATTCCTCTCAATCCCCCCTCTCTCTCACCTTCTCCCCTTCCTCCTCTCATCATTCCTCTCGCTGCTTTTGCTGTCTTCGGTCGCTCTTGAGTAGCCGTAGCATTTGCCTGAGATGTGTAAACTATAATCAACTCTATCAATCAAAAAATAAAGATGCATTCGTTAGTAAGCAGAAGTTGAAGCATAATTGAAGAAGGGAAATATAAATCTCACAGCCAATTGCTTTTCCCTCTCCGCCTGTTTCATCTGCGTCAACTTGCTTCGTTGCTCACGGAGATATGCAGCTCTGGAATTAAGTCAGTACTCGATAGACTCAATCCACCGTACCTCAAAGCGAGCATCTCCGGATCCAATTGATCACCCGCTTGGAGAAGAGCCTGTAAGAGGCCTAGTTGATGAAATTATTCAGTGACTGTGATTACGTACCCTAATATCAGCGGCAGTTCTTCCCTTCTTTCCTTCAATTCCATCATCAATCGACTCTACTGATGGTTCTGCTGCACTCTTCACAGAGGAACTCTTTCGAGCAAGGGGCTTCTGAGAGGAGAGAAGAGATGAGATTATTACGACGATGAGAATAATCTAATAACGAGAGCAACGAGACTGATTGACTGAGACACTTCTTCAATGCCATCATTGAATCTGGTGCGGATGTTGTGTTTCATGCATCTTTCAATTCAAACTGAGGATTGATAAACTCACTTTAACCTTCGCCGTTCCGGGTCTAGTCGAAGTGGAAGGTCTTCTCTCTCCGTCTCTCGTAGGTACACGCTTCTCACCTCAACCGAATACGTTTCAGAATGCCCTCGAACTCATTTCCTCACCAGTAGGAGGTCTCTTCTCAATCGTAACTCCGCTACTACTCGTCTTCCTCTCCACTGAAATCTTCCTTTCTCCTTTTGCGGAAGGAGCACGAGAGAGGGGACGATCCTGAGAAGAGATCAAAGATCAATCTGATTGATTCCTCCCTTCTCACCTTATCTCTGCTGTCTTCTCTTCCTCTGCTCTTCGCTCTTTCTCTTTTCTCCTCTGGTTGAACGACGACTTCTTTCACTTCCTTCGCATCCTTAACTTCTTTCGTCTCTTTGAACTCCTTCACTTCCTTCACCGGCATAGTTTCACTCTTCTGTTGCACAACAGCCTGGGTAGGAATGGGAGGTCGGCTGTCCTTCCTCGATGGAGGAGGAGCAGTGGAGATCTGAGATGGAACCATCCTTCTCCGTTCCTTCCTCCCTCCACTCACAGGCAGAGCCAGTGCTGCTTCGACCTCCTTTCCCTCCTTCTCTGCTTCTGCAATCAATCGAGCTCGATCCTTCTCGAAATCTTCGGCTCGGAGCATCGCCTGAAGAGATCAAATTTTGAATTACAAAGATAGGTCTGATGCTTAAACCTCGATTTCCTTCTTCTCACTATGCTGCGCAGAGTCGAATTCTTCCCTTGACTGTCTGAAGAATATTCCAAGCATCAACATCAAAACATCAAAGAGCATCAACAAACCTAAGTACCGTCAGTAGCACGAATTTCTCCGCCTCTTCTCCACTCAGATTGTGCACGACTCTTCCTTTAAGAGAGTCGGTATCCTCCACTTTCAGAACAGTTGGGATGATGCCGCACATGAACTGAACAAGGCAATAGGTTACTGGCGTACTTCAGAAGTTGGTCGTGCAGTCGATTTTTGTACAGCACCACAAGCGCGTCATACCTCGATCATCTGGAGTGCCTGCAGTTGCAATTCGACATTCTTCCTCATCATCATTGGCACGAAGACTGCGTAGTTCTGAGCTGCAGCGAGAGGCTCGTACGCTGCCTGAACGGTCTTCGTAGAAGTTTCGAATCTCAGCTATTGTCTTTTCTCGTTCTGTTGATTTCAAAAGAATTACGATGATCGAAAGAATTCTCGCCATTTCTTGTGAAATTCACTAACGACTGTTTTCGCAATCAGAAGCTCAATCGGTTTCGAAAGACAGTCTTTCCTCCTTCTCCTCCCTTCTCCCTACCTTCGCTTTAGCCGATAACTTCTCCTTATCGATTTTCTCGAGGGCAGAAACGAGTTCCTCTGGACGAATTCCCGTGTCCTGAGGAGAAATAGACTCAATATCTCATTATCCAGAATACAATCTATCTATTCATGGATTTGTACTTCTATTCGAGCTTACTACAATGAAACACCTGTCACACGCAACTACGTAGGTGTTATTTTCGAAAGTCTAATCAATGGCCAAGCTTACCTCACAGAAACATTCGAGAAGAGTGTCAACGAGGTTCCCGAATTCGAGATGAACTCGCATGTAGAGTTCACTGTCATCCTGTTGACGATCGAACACTGTGAAAGTTAAAGAAGGAGTAAAGTCACTTTTTTGACCGCTATTCTGACATCATAGCTGAATAAAACCCATTCATCCTCGTACGTTCCCGCTAATTATAAGCAATAAGCTCATTAATTAGCCGCGGTAGGCGCATTTTAGTTTTCTACAGGGCACAGGGACTTCAAGATGCGCGGTGCAAAATTCAAATTCTGGCTCGTTGCCAAT
>LS517132.1:262969-315784 GCA_900490845.1 Pristionchus japonicus | reverse complement strand
TGGAAGCGCAAAAACGAGGATAACACATGATTACGATCACAAACCTTGTAAAATCCTTGCTTCCCGACGACTTCACGCCCTCGACGAGGACGTGGTAGCTGGAAGGGATACAACAACACACAAATAACCTCCGGAACGGATCAACAAGAGAAGAACATGGTACCTGACATAATATTCGCCCGTCCCGCTTCCATTTCGCATTGTTTCTTCTATCGTTGCCCTCCGACGGCTGCTATGGTGGTCTGCGAGCATAACGGGAATAAAAACGAACATGAAAACACGTCAAAACAGTGAGAACACAAAGGGAAAACAAAGCAAATGCCGAAAGCCGGAAAGCCAAAAATTGGCAACGTTCCAGACCGTAACTTTTCTTGCTAGCACAGGGACTTTGCGCGCTCGAAAATGGTTTTACTCCTTCTTTAACTTGTTGAATGCAAAAGCATTGAATTGTATTGATTTGAAGAAACGAAATCGACGAAACAGACTAACCGATGCTCTGCTGTTCGATGAAAGTCTCAATGGGAAGATGCCAGATTGAGGAATCGAGGAAGTCGAGCAGTTTGTTGAGGATCTTGTGCTGAGGAGTGGAAGAGGAAGATGAGGTGGAAGATGTTCGAGAGTTCCTTCTCGATCTCATCGGAGGCATGATGAGAAGAGAAGACTGAATGAGTCAGATCGAAGGAAGAGAGAGAGATTACTAGGGATAAGTTGTAAGAGGAGAAAGAGAGACAGAGGTACACTAGTCAGTTGCCAGGGGAGACAGAAGAAGGAAGGAGAAGAAAGAGAAGAAGAGAGAAAGAGGGAAAAGAGAGGCTGAAGAAGAGAAGATTATACTAGGAAAGTGCGAAAAATGAAGTAGTAAGTGGATTGAGATCAGAAGTCTGTTGATATATTTAGAACTAGAATCAATGAACCAAGTAGTGACTAGAAAGTATGACTCCTACGTAGATTGCCCTATTCAATAGAAATGGGAAAGAGATTCATTCTTCCATCGTCCAATTAGGGATCTCCGTCTGAATTTCCTCCCCTTTCCCAGGTGCAAATTATGTCTCGTGAAGCCTCTGTTTTCCATGAATTTCCCACTCTCGCGAGTCTGACTTACAGAGAGGGAAATATCAAACAACCATTTCTCGTGATGTTGAAAAAAAACTTTTTAAACTGTGATTTTTCATACTTCCAGTTGCTAATACATGCAGAAACAGAAACTTAACGAAACTTCACACAAAACTTACTGCATTGATCGTCTGGGTAGTTACTCTTGGGTTGAAAATGTTTGAATAATCCAGATTCTGATTCAGAAATCATTTCATTCGTAAAGAGACAGATGATAAGTCCCTGCAATCGTGCTGTTATCATGGTTCGATGCATGTAAAGAAGTTGCGGTGAATCCGCAACAATCTGGCAATAGCTAGCACGCTGCACACTCTTCGAATGAGTCGACTTCTCCGATAAGGTCATCCTTCATCCTTTCACTTTCTCCGTTTTGTCTCCTCAAGAGTACATCGATTCATCTTCTCTCACTGACTTCTCTCTTCTTTTGCATTCACTCAATTCTCTCTGATCTACTTTCCCTCTCGTCTCTCATATCTCCACACTCTCTCATCGTCCTTCTCATCTCTGACTCTCTCCAATTCCCGTACTCTCTCATCTCTTTCTGGGTCAGTCTCTCCTTTTCATGTGCTAGAGTGTGCACTGATCCTTCCTGGAACTCTTACTTTGATTAGAACTACTTCCTTTTATCCCAGATGAAGCTGAAGTAATGTTCTTACTTCGAAGTAAGTATCTCTTCCTTTCTTTCTTCAGTTGATCTTTGATCTCTGCAGTATTCCGCCCTCTTCTGGGATGGTCATTCGGTATCACTATTCTACTGACTGCTCTATTCGGCAACTACATCATTACATTGTTTCTTCCATTCATCTTACTAGGACGGTATGATTCTTACGAATCATCAACTCACTGATAACGAATGAATTCAGTCACTTGCAATGGCGTCAAATAATGGATCGAGCCATTTCATTCTGGATGTTCATTCCCATTGTAAGTTGCTCCCATTCACTCTTCTCCTTCTATCCTCACTCAATTCAGTCTTTCCTCGAATTGGTATTCCGAGTCCGTGTTCGAGTATCAGGAGAATTGATTGATCCAGAAGAGCCAGCCATCGTGATCATGAACCATCGAACACGGTGAGTTCGAGAGCCCAATCCGAAGCTGTTGCGTGAATGATGATCTCTCAGATTAGACTGGATGTACTACTGGTCTGCTCTCTATCAACAAAATCCGTGGTTGATCACTACGTCAAAGATCTCACTGAAAGCACAGCTGAAGAGTCTTCCTGGAGCAGGTATTCGATAGTTTCCATCTTCTGCCGTTTATTTCTTACATATCACAAATTCCATTCGTTCTAGGCTTCGGAATGGCAGCGTCACAATTCATATTTCTCGAGCGGAATATGGAGTTAGACATGGAGAGTTTCGATCAGGCTATCGACTATTACACCGGAATGGGAAGGAATTATCAGGTGAGAACTTTCGTTTCGGCATGCTGAGTGAAATCATAGTTGTTCAGCTGCTTCTCTTCCCCGAAGGAACTGATAAATCTCCATGGACAACTCAGAAAAGTGCCGAATACGCGGCCAAGAATGGATTGCGGTGAGAATCTGAATTGAAAAAAAAAATTGAATTGAATTGAATTGAATTGTGAATTGAAATTTGCTTGGTTCAGGATTTATCTGCTCGTTCATTGGAATGGTGATGATCAAATCCTTTTTCAGTCCTCTCGAGCACCTCCTCTATCCGCGTGTTACTGGATTCCACCATCTATTGACGAGAATGCGAAGAGGTGAGAAGAATACTTTTCGAATTGTTTGAGACAGCGCTCCTTTCAGCCAATTACATCTCTCATATTTACGATATCACCATTGGATATCCATACGATATTGTTCAGAGTGAGATCAATCTCGTCGTGCAGGGAAATGCACCCAGAGAGGTTCGTTGACCGAATCATCCGTTCACTCACTATAAGATTCGTTGTTGAATGTTGTTTGAGTAGAAACTGCTTGTCAGGTCCACTTCCACATTGAGAAAATCCCTATCGATACAGTGCCTAAGGAGAAAGAAGCACTGACGGATTGGCTGAACAAGTGAGACCCCTCCTTTCTTTTGTGATCCTTCATCCGCTTTCTCAGTCTATGGCAAGAGAAGGAGGCTCGTCTCTCTCAATACTACAGTGAAGAAAGATGCTCGGCTCGTTTATTCGACACTACGAGTGGACAAGGCGTATGGAGGAGCGTTAGTTCATTTAAACCAATCTATTTTTAATTGATGCTTGAAATTCGAATCAAAGCACTTGAAAAGTTGTTGAAACGGTCTCGTTCCAGTCTCACGAGCGTGCCTCCAACTACGGAGTGAAGGTCTTCTCGTTCTTCTTCTGGTTGACAGTGATCATCGTCTGGACGTATCATCTCACTTGCATTGGACCCGTTCAGGTATCCTTCCCTTCTCTAGTCTCCACTCAATCCTCAATTCAGTGCGGTCTCGCCTACTTCTTCATCGTCTCTTCTCTCATCAGCTATTTCTACGGAGGAATCGATAAATTCGTGTACCACAAATGGAAATCATCAGTGAAGACTACGGTAGTCTGATCGGGTACCGTACCCTCCAGACACCGTATCCTCGTTTCTGTAGATATTCGTTCGTTTCCCATTACGTGTATTGTTATACGATTTTGGTCGTCGATGAAATGGAAAAAGAATTGGATCACGAGGAACCGTGAATGGAACAGATTGAGGAGATCCAGCTGGAACGAGAGAGAACGGATTATTGAGAGAGTGCAGAGAGTGAGAGAGTAGTGAGAGAGTGGGCAATTAGAGGAGGGGAAATCGGAGCCGCGAAACGTTTGCCCATGCTCGCGTTGAGATGACAAAAAATGAGCTCGACCACGAGAGAGAACGTGATTAGGAGAGAGTGGAGACAGTGAGAGAAAGTGAGAGATAAGGGGTTTAGAGGAGAGATGGAGGATGAGGCTGGTAATACGAGTGGAAAAAGGGAGGGCAAAAGGAGCTCCGACGATAAAGATGACAAGCATTCTTTCACTCATAACGAACCACTTTCTGTGATTGCACTTCCTTCCCTTCTGGTTCATCTACGAAGGAACGGAACGTCATTTTCCCCAGTGAGGAAAAGTCACAAATTTCGAACGAAACGAGGAAATATTCCCACGTGGAACAAAAAGAGTGAGTCGCGTTTTACGATATTTGAAACTATCTGCTTGAAACTATCTCTTCTCTTTCTGCTGGTGGAAAGGCTCTCTGTTTGAAGTGAAACCCATCTCAAATCGCATCGTGAATCAACCCTTTTTTGGTTCCTTTTTCTATTACCGGATGTGTCCGGAATGGTCGGAATTCGATCTCTCTCCTTTATAATTTACACTGTGTTTTCCACAAAATCGCCTCTCCAATATTATGACCATCCCAAATGTCACAATGGTAGAGAATAATTAGAGATGACGGGCTAATTAGTTGTCTATTCTCTTCATTCACCATTGTCTCTTCCATTCTTTGATCTGTCTGCGCCCTCGCGGTCAATGTGGAATTCGATCTCGGTTGTTCATCATCTTTTTACTAACTTTCTTTAGCAACATCTTGTCTCGTGTAGTATGGAAAGGAACTCAAATTGGCTGAGTTGTTCCGACTCAAGAGAAGGTCATTCGATGCACCTCTTAGTAGGGGTACGACTTTCTCCCATTTCTTCAACTCTCTCTAAGTTGTCCAATCTCTCGATGCTATCAGTGCAAATAACATTTCACGAGTAATTAACATCTTCCTCTCGAGTCTCCGTTTGATCTTTCCGACCTCTCCCTTCATTCGTCGTTCTTTCCATCACAAAGAAGTGGAAGCTCATCATTCTTCCCTCCTTTTTGTCTCATTCTGAATCTCTTCGTTGACTCATCTTAGACTCTTCTCACCAGTTGTCTTCACTCATTTCATCTCAGTTATGTGATCTCAAGAGTGAGTTCGAGAGTATTTTCCTCCTCTTCTTCACTTCTACTCTTTCATCCTCCTACTCATGGAGGTTCTCCAGATTTCCCGCCCTTGTAACTAGTCTTCTTATCTCTTCCATCACAGAAAAGATCACAATCTTCTGACAGAGACTAAGTGACCTTTCATACTTCGTCGCCACTGACCATTACATTTTCTGTATTTCTTCCATTCATGAGTGAGTGTGTTATTCACCCTCTCGATGCAAATTCAGCAGAGAAATCATTCCCTCCCATCAGTCAATTCGACCTCGGCAGTAACATACTCGAGTATTTGCGACAGTAACTTTTTGTGTGGAGATCTCAAGGCTGCGCGATACTTTCGAGTCAATTTCAGTTCTTCAATCCCATTCTCTACTCAGTTTACAGTTGTGTTCTGCTGTTGATTCGAGGCTGAAACTCTGTCTCCTCCACTCTCTTTTCATAGCTGTTTACTCCAAAACGCACTCTCCATCTATCCACTCTCACATTCACTTGCTGCTCTCTTTTTGGACGAAACAGAGTTTCAATACGCGCTATCGATTATGGTTCGAGCTGAATTCATTGAATTGCATCTTTTGCTATTCTGGAGAGTGTCTCCGACTAAATCAAACTAATTCCATGATTCATAGTCTCCTTCCGAACACTAAAATGATAGCTTCCCCTTCTCATTTCCTCTCCTTCCTCTCTTCTACTCACAAACCCTTATCACTCTTGATCTTATCTCCTTGTTTCTACTCTCTTTCCTCTCTCTCTTCTCTTCCTCTCTTCCACAGTTATTTCCTGCATCCATTCTCGTACTTTCAATTGTTTTGCAACGTGTCTGAGGGTGTTTCTCTCTGACCTCATCCATCTATCCATCCCTCTTCTCTCCTCTTCTTTCTCTCATAACCAAGCCATTCGTTGCCTCGAGACTCCTCTTTTTCTCCCCCTTTTCCCTCCTTGTAAACCCTTTCTCTTCTTCATGATTTCACTTCATTCGATGTTCTTTCCTCTCTGCTAGTAGTAATCAAACAGAATCTCGATCGGGTGGGGTCGAAAGAGAGAATGGAGAGTAAATGGAGGGACAAATCTGTTGATGTGATCGTTAGAGTACAGCTAATCGTTCACTCACCAACTCTTCCCTCCTTTCGCTTGAATGGATAGATCATCTTCTCCTTTTCTTCCCCTTCACAAACCAAATATGGTCCGGTTATCGTCATTCACACCTCCTCTGCAAAGTAGTGTCGATAAGAGATGGGATCAGTGATTTATCCCCTCCATTCATCCTTCGTCTCTCTGGCCGCACGGAAGATTCCTCCAGAGAGAAGGGAGAGATCATTGACAGAGTTAGATAGAGGAGAGAGAGAGAAGGAGAAGAGAAGAGAATGGGAAGAGAAGGAGAGAGGGAGGGGGAGTCGACCAAGGAACGACCCCAGATGATAGGGGAAGAAACATAATCTACCCCTCCTTAGTCTGGAAGTTGGAAGAGAGGCGAGTACTGTGGTACAGTATGGTTAAATCCGTCTCTTGGTCTGATGATGGGATCCCGCTACTCAAGGTTTGAAGGACTGATTCGGTTTGTGATCAAGTCGAGACTTTCAGCGGGCTCTCGGATTCAGAACGATTAGTGTCACTGTCAAAACGGAGACTGAGGTATTGTTATTGCCTTGAATCTTGGCATATTCTCGATCTGTTTCATCTAAGATAGTGAAGATCAGAGTAGACTAGCACAGTTTGCACTTCGAAGGAGTAGCGTGTTCAGTATTCCCTCGTGTTCACTTGTTGACTTAGAAGATGTAGTCCATTCAGAACTTGATCTCAAAAAAGTGCATACGTTCTCGTGTTCTTCTCACTCCTCACAATTCTGCAGTTCTTCTCTGAACGAGAGCTATCGGTGTCCAATTTATTCCAGTTCACTTCTCATACCTCCTTTACTTATTGCTCCCATTCATTTGCCTACTTCTCGATCATTCGATCTATGAATTCTCCTTTCCTCATCCATCTTCGTTTGTCTCATCTTCTTCCACCAATCATAAGCGATCCTCCTTTATTTTTGACAGCACTTTCTCCATACTCTATACTAATCGACTAACGACTCGTTCATTCGTATATTTCGATTGCAATGTTCTCCTCACTGCAGGATTTCGGAATGGACGCACTAAGGAATTTCATTCTGGAAACGCGCGAGGAGGAGATACTCAAGCCGAGTTACAGCTACAATGCACCCGAATATGTGCTGTATGATGATGCTGAGCAGGTTAGATCCTTTTCTTCTAACTTTAGACCTTCCATAAGTATGTGATCATATCGTGAGAACAGGTCGAACTTTATGTGAAAGTGAGCCCATTCTAGTTAGTGTCACCTTGCCAAATCCTTTGATCTACTCCATTAACTGAGATTAATGATTCCCTCTAATCTGATGAAAGTTCTATTGAGATCAAATCGATTGATTCCAGGAGGAATCACTGCTCATCAGAATGATCTTCGCCTTCTCTCACGTTCCCTACGAGACTAGAACTGTCGAAGAGAGTGGAACTGATTTCTACGGTGAGATTGCATCATCCCTACTCAATGAGTGTAAGAGATAGCCTCTCGAAGTGCCTTGTCTCAGACGTTCTCATCTCTGATTCTGACTGATTTCACGTTTAAAAAGCTAGTCTCATCCCTGCTTCGACAGTTGTTTGAGAGTTTCCGGGGCATAGAGAGATGAGAGAATAGATGAATCTCACAAACGGAAGCGTCGCGAGATTAATGGGGCCTTTCTCTCCCATTAGAACTAATGAGAGAAGGGAGCCAACATTTGGTTTCGATCTATAGCATGTGCAATATCGAGAACTTTCAGGGTTCCCATTCGCTTCCACTCCCGTTCTCGAATTGAATGGTCTTCGTCTCTCGAATGTGAATACAATCTGCAGACATCTCGCATGGAGATACGGTATGAGACCATTCTCTAGATTTGAAAATAACCTCGACCACATGATCATTCCCATTTTTCCTCATAACTACCACTTCGAATAAAAATGAAACGCGAGTTATCAACCGGTTCTCGCAATGTTTCTCTTCGCTATCATAAGATAGGCAGTGTGAAATGGATTTATGATCGAACGAATGGAGAGAGGTCACCCGTTCTCAATCAAGGAGAGAGCACTATCAAATTCTTGAGCAATTCGAAAGAGTTGTCGCGATTGAGAGAGAGCAACACCGAGGGACTTTGGAAACCAACTCAGGAGGCGATACAGAATTCACCTAACGTTTATTCTGATGGTATCCGCAAAGACTTCCTCCTCTTCTCAGACCTCTCTGGTCGAACAGCAGCAGAGGATTCGATCGTCGACGTAGTCACAGATGCAGTGAATGATGCGAGGAAGAGACTCGGAAAGTGGATTAGAATCGCAGAATATAGAGAGTGGGATGATTATGAGGTATGCTTGATTTTCCGAAAAGAAACGGTCTATGAGCACTTCCATAATAATGAAATTCCGAATTTCAGATGGAATCACTGGAAGAGAAGGCTCGTCGTCTCATTGTTTCCTTCATTGGACCTGCCTTCGAAGAGATCCTCAGAAGAAATGGAGGAAAATTCGTGGTTGGAAACGAGGTGAGGTATACTATGGTATACCTAGTGTCACGTTTCAAAAATAGGTTTGAGCAACAGTTTCAGAATTCCCAGGCTTATCGAAAAATATTTGAATCACTTATTCAGGTGACATGGGCTGACCTCGCCCTCGCTTCTCTCATCAATCCCATTATCTTCCATCGACCGAATTTCTTCGATCGACTTCCCCTTCTCTACAATCACTGCAAGAGAATCGCTGATATGGAGTGTCTCACTGGTAAGAAACTTCATTCTTAGAAAATTTCAACGATGCTGAAAGCTTCGCTAAAATCTTGCAGGAATGTTGTACAACATCCGTGAGCGAACCTTCAAGAAGATGGAGGGATGCACTCTTCCTCAATCTCAATACGCTCTTCTCCCTGGAGTTCCTCGAAGAACCCACAATCCAATCTCACTGTTCTAGATGAAATATTTATGAAAATACAATCAAGAATCACATCAAAATTATTGTCTTCAAATTTTCTCTCCTTCTCTCCATCCTTTCCATCAACCGGTACAAATAGACCAATAGAGGTTATAGCTTGTAAGTAGAGCTCGAGTAGTCATTTCAATTTCTTCGAAATAATGATCCCATCGTGTCCTTTTCTTCTCATATTCGTAGAGTTCCAAGTTGAGCTCGCAGTTGAATTCATTGAACACGGTCAGCTCAGACCTATCCGAATATTATCTCGATTCAATATTGTAACTTCAGAATCATATTGTAATGATAAATATATTCTCTGCTCAGTGCTTACATTGACGGGGTGAAAGGTGATAGAGAGTGATAAGGGCTTTCACTGAATCGAATCGATTGTTTCGAAGATGATGTTTACTTTACTGATATTCTCTACTGTCTTGGTTTCTTCAGTCAATTCAAAACTTGGATTCGATGCCATTCTGGTGAATTTTCATGAGATTTTATCATTGAAAGGCCAATTCCTCAGCCAATTTCAACTCCGATGTTCCAATGCTTCAAGAACGTCAGCTATGAGTTTTACATTGCAAGAGTGTTCAGGTTAGTTTTGTTCTCATTAGCTCAAAACTACTCAAATTCAGATCAAATGGAAATATCGATAACACAGGAATTACAAACATTGTGAATGCACAGTTAGCAGGTTCTTCCCTTTCCTCATCACTTTTGATCAAATATTCGTTGAGGTCTCCCGGCTGATGCCTACCTTTTTCCCTGTTTCGCTTCTAGTTGCGGGAATGGCACTGACCAGGTAAAAATACGCCTAGATAAGTAATATGATATCTTCGTTACATTCGATACATTCATCTATCAGGTGACAAAATCAGTCTCCGCACTTCGCTCTGCCGGTGCACGAATCGATACTCTGTGGTTGGATATCGAGAAGTTCGCATGGTCAAATGACACAGACACGAATAGAGAGTTCATTCAAGATATGATTGATGCTTCCAGAGGATTCGGTGTGAAGGTGACTACTTCCCAATTGCGAAATTCTAAAAAGTGAGAACCATTCAGACAGGAATCTACACAGCTCATATTTGGTGGGCGGAGATAGTTGGAGATTGGAAGGGAGGAGCGGAACTTCCCCTTTGGTGGGCACGATACAATAAGGAAGTGAGTAGAGAGATCAAAGATCAGAGATATTATCTCGATTCAGGAGTCAATGGATCACTTCCGTTCCTTCGGTGGATGGACTGCTCCTACAATGCATCAAATGGACGGAGATGTTGAAGGGCCCTGTGGAGTGGCTGATATCGATCAGAACTACAAACTTTAGAACATATTTATCTAACGATAAAACAAATCCAACTCGCACAAATCCATGCGCAGTCCATCGCTTTTCACACGTGTTTGTGCAGTTTTGACAGAGGAATGGGGCGAGATGTTTATACCAGCCAAGATAGAAACCCTTTTTCAAGCATAGATCACTGTGTAGAATGGAGCTGATGGCTGATTCTGCGTGAGGAGAGAGATCAGAAGAGAGGAAGAATGGCCCCAGACTATCGCATTCCTGGGATGAAAACGTCAACGAATGGAGATAAGAGAGTACCATCTCGTGACTAGTCCTTTCCACGAATAGGAGTTGTGAAACACGAAGATTTCGGTGATCAATAATAATATACTGGGAAACGTTGTTCGGAATGGCAACAGAAGGAATTTCTATGTATTCGATCCATTCTGGAACATAGAAACAGCCGAGTGAAACTGACATGTTCTGTGTCCAAACAGGCCGAAGTCCGATCCCTCTTCTCCTTCTATCAAGTTTCTCGCAATCCTTCTGATAACACATCATAATCGCGCCAAAGACCAGAGAGATCTCCCTATAAAAGGCCAAAAATCCATTATCAGTCGTAAATGGTCGATTCCTTCGATCCTGTCTGCATCAACACTCCTAAAATCTGTCGCGTCTATCAGGCTCCGATTATTTCTGTTTACCAGCTTTGATTTCATGATTCTCCAATGCACTTCTTCTGATTCAGCAACAACTTTTAACCCATTCAAGGAAATGAACCGCCTAGTTCTCGTCTTTCTCGCTCTGGGAGTTTCCCTCTCCACCGCTACCACAGGACTTGATACCATCGCTGTGAGTGCGATGAAACAAGTGGTTTCTTCAACAAAATCTTTGAAATGTTACTGAAAATATAAACCTAATATCAGGCGATTTCCTCTTCTTCCTTCACTTGCCTCAAGAACAATGGTTATCACTTCTACATCGGTAGAGTTGGTCAGAGCAATGGAGGAATTGACAAGACTGGCATCCAGAACATCAAGAACGCGTGGTCCGGAGGTAAACATTCAGAAACCGCTCAGTCACCTAATCATTCCATTGACAGGAATGTCCGACGTCGATGCTTACCTCTTCCCTTGCCACTCTTCCTCTTGCGGAACTGCCAAGGCTCAGGTAGATTAGATTTTTTGGTTCAAACCTTCTCATTTTCGAAAAGTCTTTGCAAAATCCTATTCTCAGGTCCAAGCCACCGTGAATGCCCTGAAGAATGCTGGAGCTAAGTTCGGTATGCTCTGGCTCGATGTTGAGATCTACAACTGGCCCTCTAACCAGGTACGAGAGAGGGATCGAGAACTTATTATACTTTTTCATTAATTTGTGCCTGAACAACGAATTACAGGCCACCAACAGACAGTTCATTCTCGATATGGTCTCTGAGTGCAACGCCCTCAAAGTTTCGGTCAGTTCAGAGTCATTTTTTGTATGACCTTGTGATGATGCGACCTTCTCTTGCTCAGGTCGGAATCTACTCGAACAACAATAACTGGCAGTCGATCGTTGGAATTGACTGGAATGGAGTGAGCAAGTACCCCCTCTGGTGGGCCAACTACAATGGAGCTGTGAGTGCATGAGATATACTGGTTGATTTGACTATTCCTTGTCCAGGCCAACTTCAACAACTTCAAGCCTTTCGGAGGATGGAGCAAGCCCGCTATTCACCAGGTAAGAATTCTCATGAGACAATTGAGTAATCAATAATTGTGTTACAGTACTCTGGTGACGTGAAGGGTGCGTGCTCCGTTGGAAACGTCGACCTCAACTGGTACCCTTGAAAAGGGAAGGGAGAAGCAAACTAATGAATATGTATAAAGTCGTCTCATTCTCACATTCTCACAAGTTCACTCTCTGTCGAAGTCATAACATAATAGTTCAAACGTGAGAAATTCCGAGCTGTCTGAACCTTTGAATCTTATTTCGAGCTTCGTGGTCTCTTTCACTCTCTTGTCTGTCTCGTCTAGTACATGGGTACAATGAGCTCTAGCGTTTCCGAAGATTCATTCGACTACAAACAACGTGATGTTGAATGAATCAAGTCTGCCACTCCTTCAAATGAATTCCTTCTTCGTTTCTCTCCTCGTTGAACGGATCATTGTCACCACTCAAATCACCCTCTTCTGTCTCTCTTCGATACTCCACGTTATCGTATTTATCTGCCTCTTCCATCAAAGACCTGAAGATAACAAATCGCCTTATCGATACTACCTGATGTTCACTCAGGTTTGATTATCTTGACTTGCCCATTCCATGTACGGACTTCTTTTCAGATCATGGCATTTGCGAGTGATGTCAACTTCGAAGTTCTATTCAGTGCGATTCCATTGTTTCCAGCCACAGGAGGATACTGCAATGGAATCTCCTGTCGAATGGGAGTTCCCATGCAATACAGCATCGTTTGTTTCGGATTGTGTATCAGTTTCAAAAGATGCTTCAGGGCCTAGCAATTCTTCTCACTGGGAATACTGGAGCGTCCATTCTGTTGAGTGCATTCTTCCGATATCAAACGGCTGTTGGTAATTCCTTCCGTGTTACGATGGTTTGCTGGTGTATTCAATCCTGACCGAGTGTCTCGATTTCAGAAGACTAACGTCATAGTCCACATCTCAGTTCTTTGTCTTCACAACATTCCCGGAGTCATGGTCTTCTTCATAGACTTCGACGAAAAACAAACTGAAGAACTTCTGAAAAACGTCAGACTAACGAATTTTTTTTCAATTATTCAACACTGTCATGCAGAATGAATTCGCAAACATGGAATGGATTCGAGAAAGAGGATCGTATGTATTCTATCCAATGACCATTGATATATAGATACCGTGTTCCTTTCATCATTTTGACGGTGTCTTTAGAAATGAAATAGAAAAAAGCACGTTCATTACTACTTCAGGTCATGGCCCTAGCAGCAGCATTTCTGATTGTATCAAGCTTCCACATCGCCAATTATCTGATTGAGAATGTCGTTTTCATGACTGAAAATGTGAAATCTAATTATTATTTTTAGAAGCAGCGAAGTAGTCGATCGAAAGCTGGACACGCGGCTATAGTACTCATCGTTCAGGTTGAAACGGAAAAAAGGCTCACGAAAGATCTAGCAATTCTCAGACGATTCTTCCCATAACCCTTATCATTATTCCAAGCATGATATTCTTCTCATCCCTTATTCTCGGAAAGATCGTTCCCTTCGGTGAGAAAATAGCGAAGCCTCTTTCGGAGTATAACAATTATTTCCAGAACTCTGCCTCTCTTCATACATCGCCCTCTCTTTCTTCCCCATCTCCCATAGTATTTCCCTTCTCACTCTAACTCCATATCGAAACAGAATCATCTCATTCCTTCGTCTAGACCGCATTCATACTTCCACTGCAGACTCTAACTGATCATTATCCTTCAGTCAGTTCTCAACCACTGATCCTTTTTTTTCTTACGCACCGATGGTGGAAGTTCGGCGTTGTCGCTTTCAGAGTACATGCATAGCAAACAGCGTAATGTTAACCCCTGTCTCTCTCTTTCTCCGAGGGCATAAATAATTCTGATTTTCTGGAAAACAATTTACAGAGTAGCAGTTACTGCCAAAATGAAATGATTATAGACAATACGTTTAATATTCACAGCATTACATATGTCCAGAGTGTTGCCATTAGAAATTTCGTAAGTATTCTTTATGTACCGCAAAAGTCAGGAAATCACTATGAAAACAGCTGAACAGGTTTATTCGTGCACGGTTACAGTGGAAAGTTTGATTGATCGAGCAGATGGAGGGTGGTCTAAGGAAAGGAATGAGCGGACGAATGAGATCAGTTATCGATCGACTAGATTACGGTAGCCGCCTTGTATGTCTGGGATACGGTGGATGGATTGATTGATCAGAAGAAACCGGTCTCTTGAAGCTTCTGAACGAGGAAGCGGAAGCTGTTGGCCTCGTCCGATGTGAGACCCTAAATGGAGGAGGTTACGGTAGTGAACAAATCGATAATTGAGGGAAGGATAGAACAACTAATGCAGGAGGTTATTGGATAACAACACAAACAAGGTATGGCGGGATTGGCTTTCAAACTTATATCGGTCCATCTACCTTTCTGTGCGATGGAACATGCACGCTTACATCCAGCTACAATTTTTGTTTTTAGATAATTACTATATTTTTAAAATAATTTCAATTAGATGATAAACTGACATCTCCACTTCCATTCATGACTCCCTCAAGCACTTCGACCATTCTCATCAACTCTTCCTCGTCCATTCCCACTGCCTTCGCGAAATCCTCCGCTTGAGGCGTCTCTGCAAGATGCACAATTCTTGCAGGAGCAAGGGCTTCTTTAATTTCCACTGTTTTGTGATCTTCAGGAACAGAAATTAGAAAGGGAAGACATACGAGAGATGGCAACAGCCACTTTGTCCACTCCCCCCATCTCTTCGAAGTTATTGCGTGCCTTAGGGCCGAACACCTTAACGGGACTCATTACATTGCTTTATTCAAAGAGTATTCAGTTCGAAAATGGCATCATCTTAATTCTAACCTTGACGAAGAAGTCTGGACTATGAGCAGTGATGACAGCATTGAGGAATGCAGCCGTCTCTTCGACTGGAGGACGAGTGGCTGAGAGAGGAGAAGATCAGAAGAGAGACTAGCTCATTCACGATCTCTGTCCATCTGTCCACTCCCGAACTCGTCCCTCTGACTGACTGGGGATTCCCTCACGTCACTTCCATCCTCTCTCTATTAGTTTCCTCCTGTGGGTGAGAAGTCGACTAGCATTCCTTCCCTCTGCAGGCTAAGAGATCTCTCCTCTTCACAATCATCTAATGAACACCCACATCCGTCCCTTTCTTCCTCGTTACAGAACCCAATGACAACATTCTAGTGGTTTAGTGGGCCCATTGTTGCCTCATTCAAAGGGCACGTCATTTTACTTTAGACCGGAAACATGGTGGGTAAAATGCAAAAGTTGTCTGGCCTCGACTTCCAATTCTTTCCTCCGCCCACACAAACGAAAATGTAGGGCATTCCCGCAAGAATGGAAGGAGATATTGCAGATGTGTTCAGAGGAGAGAAGGGGGAATGAATAATAGAGTAGAATTCGCACCGGCAGTGCACATATTGGAGTCCTCGTCGTAACCATCTGCACAGTCCTTCGATCCATCGCACAGGTATCTGAATGAGGAGGAGTAGAGAGAGATTGGCTAGACTGACACACATTGGTTGTTGTGAACAATGGAGTGCATTGACTAATTTGGATTATAGACGTCAGAACATCGAATAATTAGAGGGCAAATAACGTAGAATATCTCACTTGATGGGGACACATTGTCCGGAAGGACACTCGAATGGGTGCCAAGTGGGGCATTTCACTGCAATAGATTAGTTATAATTCATCTGATGAAGAGTGTCTTGTTGAGTCATTTAGATTCGATTCAGCTCAACCCCTAACTCAGGTAGATTTATCTGCTCGAGATGTCAATCATCAGGTTTTTGCGCTGAATTTCATTTACTTCGTTTGACTTTGAATCGAATTACAGTTCTCTACTTTCCCGTGATTATTCTCAGTAAATCAGCACTACTGTTTTGTAGTTGGGTACAAATGACGAATCCTCACTCGATCATTAGAGGTCAATGAATATTTCATTCTCCGCTACTGCATCACAGATTCTGCAGCTTCTCTAGAGCAACTTATCGTGTGAATCTCTTTCCAGGAATACTTTGTTCCACTCTTCTTCTTCCCCTGTCGTATTTCCTGCGGTTAGCACCGACCTGGTTCATCAGCTGCTCGCTTGCCTCCGACTCGGACGAAATCGCGAATAGAGAAGGCGTCAGTGGCAACGGCGAGAAGACAGACCGTAGCACACACCTGCACATCAAAGGGAGATTTGAATGGGAGAAAGGGCGGGAAGGTCTCACCTCCCATCCCAGTCTGTTGTAGCTCGGGAGCATAGTGTGCAGTGAAGGGACACTACGATGCCCTGTTTGGTACCTGAGGAGAGGAGGGATTGAGTAGGAGAGAGGGAGGGAAGGAGAACCGAATCGAGAATTCAGGAAGCAGAATACAAATGGAAATTGGTTGGATAGGGAACTTTTCGCCTTGGGGGCGGAGCGATTCGTCATTTATGAACACTACGAGTTCCTTTTCTAGAGACCAGCTGGAATCAGCTGGTGAAACGTGGGGAATATCTGATCGACGAATGAATGAGAAGAAGACTTGTAAATGCAGAGAGAATAATGACTTGAGATGTAGAAGAGATGAAGGGAGAAGAGATGAGAACAGAGAAGATGCGTGATATCATTGAGAGAGACAGAGGGGCATCTAAGGAGAGGAAAACACTAAAATGAGAAGAGTGGATGAGGATGAGATTAGAAGGGAAGAGTCTCTTACGATATCGTGAGAAGGGCATTCGACCAAGGATCTAAATGGAGAGTATTGTGGGAAGAGGAGGAGATTCTACGAGTCAAAAAGGGGGCGTCTAATTGTGGAGACATTGTGTGATTGTGCAGCTGAAACATGGAAAGAGTGACGAGAATAGCTAAAAGAGGGAGTGAATTCGTCTCTCTCTCGAAGACATCCTGGGGGTCAGTACTGACCTTTCCATGCAAGAGGAGCAAGAGGATCAATTGAGAAGTGGGAAGTAATAAAAGTAAGCCTCGATTCGCATGACGTTTAGCTCTTCTAGTTCCCCTCCCTCTCCCATTCCTTCTCTCTCACCGATCTACTAATGTGAGTCCTCCCCCACCTTCAGAGAGGGAGGTGCAAGATGAGATCTCCGTAGTCAATCTTCGATCGTTCTCGTAACTGCTGATCTAACTGCTGATTACAGCAATGCAAGGTGATAATTTGTCTCATGCTTAACAATAGTAACGAGAACGAATGGGAGAACGAATTGCTGCCACGCATAACACTTCGTTTCGATCTATTCAAGAACTATTATTTCTTATGGAATATAGGCAATGACGTTGTCGATACAAGTGAGAAGGAGACAGACAGTCCATTGACCGAAGAGAGTACGAGGAAAGGAGAGAGAAGGAGAATGGAATCAGACCAAAGTGACTGCTCCCCTTTCCCTTCTTCCTCTAAACGGGCGGCCATGCATTATTTTATGAGCTAGCACGACCTATAGTGGCCGAATGGAAGGGAAGTGTCTCGATTGGATGAATGAGGAGAAGAAGAGAGGAAGGACTCCTTCTTGCACTGATCAATGCACTCAACGGATTCAGTGGACAGAGTACAGTCAAATGAATTCTAGAGTATCTCCTACACTCACTTGAACTCTCTCTCTCTATTTCCGGTCTTGACCATAACGGGAAAATAGAGAGGAGTTAGATATAATAGTCTCTGAGGTGTCACGTCATGCGCAAAGTTGAGAGAGTAAAGGGAGAGTAGATGAAGAAATGTAGTAGAGTATGTTGCATTCAGTCCGCTCAGTGACAAGGAATTCAATTATGCGGTACATGATATCAGTCTATTATCCATTGAGGGAGAGAATTGAGTGGGATGGAAGATAATGAATGGGTCTGGAGAGAATCACCTGTTGGCATGGATCTTAGAAGAATAACTGGAAGGAGACGAGAAATGGGTTCAAAGAAAACAGAAAATGAGAAAGAAGACGAGAATAGAGAATGTTTTGAGTAAATTCTGACGGCGTGAGAAGGTGTCAAGAATATGCATAGATTGTCGAATGAACTATTCATCGAGCTGTCGAATCAGAGAGAGAGATACGAAGGTTCCACTAATTCAATGAGTCCATTCTCCCTCCCTCTCAATTTCTCCTTCCTCTTCTCGCTAAAGCTCGCGAAATAATCAGGAGAGTCGATTAGGGATTTGCTTCCGTGTAAAAGCATTGATGGAGTGAGAAATGACGAGAAGATCGAATTAAATCGGAGATGGTGAGAAGGTGAATCAGAAGGAGAGAGAGAGAGAACTGATGAAGGTGGATGTAGAAATAGAAAGTGATGAAATATTGGAGGAAAGTGCGAAAGAGGAAACTTTTAATAGATTGGATAGCCCTTGTTTATTTGTTATTCATCGTGAGTTATTGGTCGGAAGGTGGGGAGAAGTTACTGGAAGGAGAGCGGAAGAAGAGAAAATGGGCAGAGACAATGGAGGCACGTAGAAGGAACTGTTATGATCTCATTGAGAAGAGTCAGTGAAGGATAAGAAGGAAGTTCTTCCATTCAGAGAGAGAATCGTTCATTCCATTGGTCGGAATCCTCAACTAAAGGTGACGCAGTCGAGATCCAATGGCCAATTTGCATAGCTGAGAGCCTATTTTTCGTCTACTCTACGACTAAAGTCAAAGAGGAGAAGTGAAATGGGAGGATAGAAGAGGATGGGTCGAAAGACTTATATCGAGAGTCTGAGAGGAGGGAATGCGAAGGTGGTTGAATGACTTTATAAGAGGGAGGGAGTTCAAGCAGTCAAGGGGAAACTGCGGGGGAAGCACTAGAGAAGAATGATATCAACCAGGAGACTAATATACGTTTGGACAAACAACCCTGTTAGGAAGAACCTATTCTAGAGTAAGCAGAGGATGGTTTGAAGTGCCAGTAATTAAATGGTGAATAACCATCGTGAGAGTGAGTATTGTGATGAATGGTTTGAGATGAGGAAGAGAGGGTCTGATGAGAGGAAGAGAGTACTCTTAGTGCGTGGCTGTGAAACAGCCAGATCTGGACTTGACAGGTCCAATGATTCAAGTGACTACGAATAGTAAATATTTGACGAGATTCCATTTACGGACAAAATGGACTTGTGTTCATCATAACGATTCCTTCTAGAACCGTCTTCGAGGCAGAGAAGAGATGGGGAAACGGTGGAAATGCGGAAACGAGATTTGGTTCGTGCAGACAAAAGAGGGAAATGGTACAAAACAGGAAGAAGAAAGGCGTTGATTTATGGAACTAACGGATGCATAAATGGGACAGTTCTCTCTCCAATTCTCTCTTCTAGAAAGACACACCTTTCCCTCTATTCGTGACTACTATTCATTGACTGAGAAACCGAAGGCGCCTAATGTCAACATTAATTTTGTCGGACCTCTTGGAATTGGAGACATGTTGCTTCCTCTTTCTACCTCCCATCAGAATTGAGTAATAACTAAATGTTACCACCCAGTCATGAGGAATGAGAGTGAAGGTACACTCCAAAGCACGGAAGGTACGAAGGATGGGAAGAAGGAAAGAGAGGAAGAACCCTATCGGTGCCTTCCTTCTTCTATTGAACGCATCATAGCTTTCAAGTGAATAATGGTCGACTGTCATTATTCGTCCTCTTGAAGACGAAAGAATCTCAGAGATTGAGAAAGAATTCGATTACGTGGACCAGAAAGGGTATTTGTTGCAGTTCAGTGAAGGGGGAAGCAACATCGAATTGAGTCATAAATTCAACCGCGTCGAAATTGCTATAGAATTAGCGAAATTCGGCGTGCGTCAATTTCCCATTGCGAGAGATGAGGAAGAGATGAAGGAACTGGTTGAGTCTCAAGGGAGAAGGATCAGGAGAGAGAGAGACTCGACAATTGGTGATTGGAAGGGGCGGGATACAGTCTTCCTCCTCTCTCTTTCTCTTTCTTCATCTCGAGATGAAATTAGTGTCTTCTTCTCGCTTCGAGTGAGATTAATCAGAGACGACGGGAGAAGAACGGTCAGAAGACGAAAGAGACGAAGAAGAAGAGAAGAAGAGGATTGAGGGGGATCCATCTCTCCATTCAGAGAATGATGTCAGAAGGACAGTGGAACAGAATGAGAGATAGATGAAGCAACCTTGGATGGGCAATATCCCCAATATTCTCAGAAATACTCTCCAGTTATGGTCAAAACACGACCAAATCCGGATGCGTGACTCATTCATGAAAACGGTGATCAACACGTGAAAGAGAGATTTGAATGACAATGTTAGTTTGAAGCAAAGGAAGATTGAGTGAATTGTAAACTTGAACATTCGGCAGACTCGAAAATGAGGCTACCCGCGCACAGAATTGTTTCGGCCGAATCGGAGAATATGTTGAGTGACATTCTATTATTTGCACGAATATTCCATTCATTCCGGGCTTCTCGACACTTGAATTGTGTGTTCACGAAGAGACTAGAAGTGGATGGGAGAAGACAAGGGAATGTTGTAGAGAATGAAGGCTATTCCGAGTAGGCCCACGCACAAAGAATGCAGTTAGGATTGCAGGGAAAGGAGTGATAGAAACCGATTAAATTCGATTCGATTAACGTTGTACGACCGAACAATTCTTGCGTTTGGACTATTTATCATGCATGTACAATTGATTAATTTAGGGTTCGTAGTTCTGGTCGAAGTTTCCGACGGAGCAAGGACCCTTGACGTCACCAGTGTACTGCAATAAGAATGGATTCCATGATGAACAGGTAATGCTTCTCAAACCTGGTGAATGGCAGGCTTGGTCCATCCTCCGAATGCCTTGAAGTTGT
This sequence comes from Pristionchus japonicus, assembly GCA_900490845.1. Lineage (NCBI taxonomy): Eukaryota > Metazoa > Nematoda > Chromadorea > Rhabditida > Neodiplogasteridae > Pristionchus > Pristionchus japonicus. The sequence goes on along the minus strand of LS517132.1, from coordinate 295,014 downwards.
TGAGATTGGCCTGAAAAGAGAAGGGTTAGAGAGGGAGATGTGAATGGCTACTCACAGCTCCATTGTAGTTGGCCCACCAGAGGGGATACTTGCTCACTCCATTCCAGTCAATTCCAACGATCGATTGCCAGTTATTGTTGTTCGAGTAGATTCCGACCTAAGGATGAGAAGGTTGCATCATCACAATGAAATCCCGAATCGTACCTTGTATCCCATGGCAACAGCCTTGTTGGCCATATCGAGGATGAACTGTCTGTTGGTCGCCTGCAATCACTCATTCATTCCCAATTCCCAATCAGTTCTTGATCCCCTCTCCCACCTGGTTAGATGGCCAGTTGTAGATTTCGACATCGAGCCAGAGCATTCCAATCTTGGTGCCTCCATTCTTGACCGAGTTAATCGCTGCTGCGACCTTAATGAATCACTTCTTTGTGACAGTGTTGTGTTTACTTTCGTGTCCATCTCTTCCCCATCACGAGACTAACACTCCTCTTTCCTCTTCCTTCTCTCACCTGATCGGCTGCAGAAGGACACGAAGAGGAATGGCAAGGGAAGATGTACGCATCGACGTGAGCGAGACCTGAGGAGAGAGAGGGTAGGGGAGAAGAGGGGGGGGGGGGAGATGTACCCACGGCACAACAACAGCACTACGATGAGTATGCAAACAGGCACTCATAATCGTGCATTTGGTACTAAAAGACAACACAATTCTGACCTGCAGACCAGGCGTTCTTGATGTTCGTCACTCCAGTGCTGTCCAGCTGAAAAGCAAGAGTATTCCCGGATGATTATTTTGTCCGTCTAGATTAACGATCGAATGTACCAACTTGTCCATTGGATCTGTAGACTCTCGAGATGTAGAAGGAATAGCCGTCGTTCTTCAGACAAGTGAAGGTCGAGGTGGAAATTGCCTGAATTGTTGCTCGTATTGTCCAGGCAGGTATCATCCAACTGAACTTCTTTAGTCAGTCTATCTTTGAGAACCTATATTTTAAAGTGATGTATTTCTAATGATTCTTCTATCCTCCATACCTGTTCAGCATCGAATCCGAGAGTGGCCGAAGCTACGGCGAGAGAGGAGAGGAGAAGGACGATGGATCTCATTACCTGCAAGTCGACTGTGAGAGATACCAAGACAATGAATACAGGAAGAAGTCAACATCAAACTGCGGCCGATAGTCACTGATCAGGTTCTCGTGTCGAATGATGCTTTCCCTCCTCAAATACTCTGCAGATCACGTCTGCATTCTTATCAGTTGTCTATGGGAAGAATGGAGTGAAGATGAGCTCATTCACGTCACGAGAAGAGGAGAGGAGAGGGCAGAGGTCGAAGCTCGAGTTGTGATCATTTGATGGAAAGAGCATTTAAAGATCAACCAGAAGGAGACATCAATGATCAGAGGACAATGTTCGAGAACTATGAAATAAAGGGAATTGTTCAGAGTCAGATGGAAATGTGCAACGGACAATAAGCATTACCCTGTCCAATAGATTAGAGCTGAGCCTCAAATGCGCCAAATGTGTCTCGATCTAGAAATTGCTATAACTAAAACAGCTCACTCATTTCTGCAAGAAGAACATGGTGTTTCTTGCATCGACAATAATTTCATTGTGAGGCTTTTTGCTTTATGAATCTAGGTTATCTCTCAGTCATCTCTCATTCATTCCTTCAATATTATCGAATCGATGCGGTCACTGCTCTCTTTGGTACTCTACTGTTTGTACTCGTTCTGGTTGTTTACATTATTAAGATAGTGGCAGGACGAATGATACGAATGGCTGCCATTTCTTAGAAGGAAATTGAGTTGGTAGTTCCAATCGAATCATCAATACAAGTGATGATATTTACTCTTTTCTTCTTCATCCATTCTTCATCATCATATAAATTCCTCGCTCATTCATCTCAATTTGCTAAGAGTGCAGTCAACTTCAATGCGAGAGTCTGTGATGTGCTAGTTGAGGCTGGGCATGAAGTGGTTGGAACTACGTCTTAATCCATTCCTGCATTCATTCCACTCCAGGTCATACTCGCTCCTGTCCTTGATTCGTCCTTTGGTGGCGTAGGAAAGACAAAAGCAAGAGTCATCGAGGTTTAACTGTTATTTCAAAATTAAGATGCAATTGTATTATTTCCCGATTCCACAATGCGAAAAGGCTCGCGAATTCGAAGAGTTTGCTCTGAATAGCGGAGCGAGTGAAGTGTGGAGGGAATCAAATCCTATTTCAGTACTTGCCGTTCGTTTTCACTTTTGTATTCGTAAGTTTCATTGAAATCACAGAGTTGGAGTGGAGTGATGGACACTTTTCTCGCTGAGTGCAATGCAACACTCAATCATCCTGGATTACTCGATCAATTGAGAGCGGAAAAGTTCGATGTGGCCTTTACTGAACCTTCCCTTGACTATTGTGGTCCAGGTTTGATCTTATCTTTCTTCTTGATAACCCTGATAGTTCAGGTCTATTCCACCTTCTGGGCATCGAAAGATGGGCAATAATGAGTTCACTCGCAATTGTTGATGGAGATTTTCACTTTTCTCAGATTGCATCAACTCCTTCATACGTTCCCAGTTGTGGAGGTACTCTCAATACTATCGGAATCCATTCCTATTGCAGCAATGTTCGGTGGAAATATGGGAGAAGCGATGACATTCAATGAAAGATTAAACAACTTCCTCACCCTATTGGCCACTAATTACTACTTCAATCCATACTTCTCGAAGTACACTCAACTAATGAGACAATTCGATCCAAATATGATGGATACTGAGGTTCGATTCACTTTCAATTATGACGTACACCATAAACTCCAGGAGTTGTTCTCACAGAATTCACTGGTCTTCTTCAATTCCGAACCATTGGTCGATTTTCCTCGAATAACTTCAGCTAGAATCATAGATATAGGAGGAATTTCTGTAGCTGGAGGACACAATCATCTCAATCAGGTCAATCCATCTAATCAGAGTTTCCGTTTTCTAATATCTCTACAGACCTGGTCCGAAATTCTAAACATACGTGCAAAGACGGTCTTTATCTCTTTCGGCACAATTGCCAAGGCATATTCGATGCCTCAAGAGTACAAAGCTAGTATTATTCAAGTAGCGAAAGATCTCCCAGACGTGACATTCATCTGGAAATATGAGGTTGAGCTTTCTGATTCAATAAAAAGAAGGGAGAAGCACATTCAGAAACCGGAGCATCGAATCTCCGACGGAGTCGATAATCTGATTGAATCAACGTGGGTTCCACAGAATGATTTATTGAGTGAGTGAATGGAATGGGAGGAATGGTTCTTCTCTCTCTTCAGATGATCCTCGTCTCTCTGCATTCGTCACTCATTGTGGCCAGGGAAGCACCACGGAAGCCATCGCTGCAGGCAAGTCAACCAGATAGTAGAATGACTTCAGAATATTCACAGGAATTCCTCTCGTTGTCATTCCTGTGGCTTACGATCAACTGAGGAATGGGCATCAAGTGAGAAGAAATGGGCATGGAATCATGCTGAATAAGAAGGATCTCGCTTCTCCAGAACTGCTGAGGAACGCCATCAAGGAAATTCTATCGAATGACAAGTTTCGTTTTCGATTGTGTTATATTCTCTATAATCTCTCATCAGATACCGTAAACGGGCATTGGAAATGAAAAGAATGACGGAAGAGAGGCCATTCACTATGAGAGAAGTTGGCATATTTGTGGAAGTGTGCGATAGTAAATCTTTTTTTCAGATTCTAGTCAAGAATATGGAATTCCTTGCCAAACACGGTCCTCTCCGTCAATTGGATCACTACGGAAGACATCTCAACTTTTTCGAATATTATCTAATCGATGTAATAGTATTCGGATTAATTATGTCCATGACAACCTGTTTCGCTCTTGTTTTTGCTTTCAAAAAAATTCTAGTCTTTTTTCTCCCCAAACCCATTGAAAAATAAATTATGAAATAAGACCCCAAAACACATGGTTTTCCATTTTGTAGCTTCACTACGAGAGATCATGTTTGAGGTCAAAACCCCACTGGGCACACTGTCTTACAAATAAATACCCAGTAGAGTTCCCTCTTCATTACCGACTTGAAGAGTATTTACCTTCTGGCTGCAGTAGCACGTCATTCCCAATTATTGAAATGAAGTATCTTCCTCTAACAACTGTCTATAAAGTGGATGCAACAATATCCAATCTGGAGGTTGTATAACTCTACCTCCTCGTCCATAACCACCTCTTCCTCCTTACTCCATTCCATGCCACCCAATGCGCCTTCCTCTCACACCACTTCATCCAATGAATCTAAGAAGAAGACAATTCGGTGGTTCATTCCTCGAGTTCATATTATTCGAGAAGAGGTCGCTATTTCTCACAGGAATCAACTTGTAGGAGAGTATGTGAGAGGAGAGATAGACGAGAGGACTTACACTGTCATGTTCAATTATGCATTGGAGGTCAGTCAATTCATGCTTCATTTTCTCTTTTTCTTCTTCGTGTTTGTTTCAAGGGTTTCAACTCAATTCAGTCTCAAGCAACAAATCGAGCACTCTGGGGAGGAAGAAGTGAAGATGTTTATGAGGAAGAATACGAGAGAATCTATTCTCGGCCTTCTCCTGTCAATCCGAGTCGAATCGATCTTGCTGCAGCTGCTGCAGAGGCTGCAAGAAGGAAAGTGAAGATGAGATTACGATCGGATTGCACACTTAGATCAGACAGGTTAGCGGCCTTTGCTTGTCCAATTCCTAATAGATCGTCCTCACTTCCAGTCCTTCTCCTCTCTCTTCTCCATCTCATCGTCTGAGTCTCTTCACATCTTGCTTCAATTCCTTCTGTCAGGCACAAGTGGATGAATTGGCAGTGGAAGCGGGAGCTCCGAGACGACTTCCACCCTGTGTATTCTGTGCGGAATACAAAGATCTCAGAAATGGAAATGTTGGAAATGAATTCTCTTTCGATAAATTTGTTTGATTTGATTATGAGAAAGCTTCCAGAGTGTTCGTATCAATACTATAATTCAATAGCCAATCAACGTTATCTCTCTGATTACCGGAGAAATCCGTTAATTCCGACTGAACTGTCCGCTCGTCTCATTTATCAATCTCTAGATACCAATAGTCCCTGAACAACGTCGACGTTCTCTTCTTCGGTGATCAACTATTTCTTACGATCATCTGATTATTGATCTCGTCTTTACTCTCTCCCTCTCTCTCCGACTCGTTTATCACTTCTCGGGTTTCGAAAGGGTCGGCAAAAAATAGGTATGAGGGTGTGAGATCGCACTCTTTCCTGCAGGGAAGATTCAGATCAACCCGATGGGTCTCTCATATTCCAGTGCTCTCTCTTCTTCCTCTCCTTCTCTGTCCTCTCCTCCACTACCACACTCTCTCCCTCATCTCTACCTTCCACTCTCTCCATTTCCCATACTCTCTCGTCTCATTGACGTCACGAGAAGCGCGCGCTGTATGGGTCCTGCAGCTCCGCTCTCCCACAGCTGACACTCTCTCCATTCCACCTACTCTCTCCTCTTCTCTGCCTTCTCTGTCTCTCTCCGTCTACCACAGTCTCTCCCCTCTCCTCTGTCTCCACTCTCTTCGATTCGTGCACTCTCTCATCAGGTGAGTCTTCCCGTCTGTCTCATCAATGGGGAATGGGAGATGGAAGGGAGAAGGGATCACACGTACCTTTAACCCCTCCGGGCTATCACTCATCCATTCTCTTTATCATCACTTCCACTATTATTGATTTTCCGTTGTCTGGTCTATCTCTGTAACTTACTATCGACTATAAGGTCTTTCTAGGATCCGAAAGTCTTCAATCAACACATTCGCGTTAATCTTCCGATGTTCAATTCTCTGTCGATAGATAATCGATCGATAGACGGATCCAAAGATTGACTATTGCATCACAACTAGGCAATCGAGTCTAGTGTGATAGAATGAGCTCAATCTCATCCAACTCATCTAGAGGAATGGTTCGTTCATCTCACGTGTACTTTGTATTGATAGTGCACTGATAGGACACAAAGAAAGAGTTTAATTGATGAAAGGGCAGTCGGAATTATTGATTTGTGGAATGTTCCAATCAATATTTGCAGGTCTCAAACAGCAGTCAGAACAAGGAACCGGCAGCGGCCCTTCGAGACAAGTACAGAACTTGCTGCGATTGCTGCCATATCAAAGTACGTACCTAATTCGTTATTCACTCCTCGGTATTTGATCATTGTGATAGTTATGATAATTTGAATAAAGTTAATTATGTACTAGTTATTATTTTCGATTCTTTACTGATAGTCCAAATATGGGATTGATCGATATCCTTGCAGACGGGTACAGCATTCCTGGGTGTTCTCGAAGCGGCAGTATTGGCAGCGATGCTATACGGTATCGTGCACCAGCTAATGTGGAAGTCCGAAACGTACACACGAGGAGCGTGCAACAGCAAGTGAGACTCTTACCATTCGTCGCCAAGCAAATATTGAAAGAATATTGAAGATCAAACATTATTCATCCTCAGTCTCTGCTTGAAACATAGTCGCACTTGTCAATTTCTCTAGAAAGAATCTTCTCCGATTTCGAGAGAATGAGAAAAGTCTTGTCCTACTCAACTTTTCCATGTCAAAACTGATCTCTCGTCTGACAACTGAAGGGTTCAGGCCATTGAGTGTAAGAACAAGAAAGTAGTCATCCAGAGATCCATTCGATTGTTTCAATCCGCTTCCATCTCTCCTTCTCTCAGTCAACAGTTGTCTCTTTCCTCCCATTGATAGGAGGTGATAAAGGATGGATTGGAAGAAGAGAAATTGAGGAAGTTGAAGAACGAAAAGAAGTGAAACAGAAGGGAAAGAACGGAACTCATGGATAATTTACATCTATTTCAGTATCCTTCGAGATTGTCTCCTCCTTGATTTCTCTCACTTCTCCCTCACTCTCATCTTCGATTATATCATCGCCCTTCTTCTGGTTGTCGTCCTCTTTTCCGTAAGTGTCAATCAACACTTTTCCTAAACTTGAAAACCAGCAAAAATTATCAAGATATCGAAGATATTATCCTCTTCAGATTCTGCTAATGTTCTGTGGCATCTTCTCTGATACATCGTGCCTTCTCTTCCCTCATCTCTTCGTGCAGGTACCAGTAATCAATCAATATCTTGAGTCATCAACTGTAGTCAGTAGAGAGGACGATTGATTAGTGGAGAAGAGACTGGGAGAGGGGATATTTACTCGAGTTGACTTGCTGGAGTGATGAGTAGCCGGAGAGAGAATAGGATTGATTACGAGAAGAGATGCGAATGACGAAATTCATTGTTGATTGAGGAGAACAGTGAAAGAATACGAATAGATTTGATACAGAAGAAGTATGTAAATTCCAAAATTTACAATTCGAATCGAAGCCGATCAAATTGAAGATCGATTCCAGGCGATCTTCCTTCTCTTCTCCGTTGGATACTTCGTCCTCTATGCTTGGTCATACTTCTACGGAGATCTATATACTCACAAACGGCATTTTGAGGTAAGTTTTGATTTGTTTCGGGCGAGGAAATGCATTTTGTAGGATGGATGAGATAAATTATTCGCCCTCCCATTGCAGATTCAATCGTTCATCGAAAGAATGTGGTTGGCCTCTCTCCTTCTCATTCTCGCGTCGTTCCAAGTCTATCTCTTCTATGCCGTATTCATGTGTTCGCTCTATCTGGCTGTAAGTCTACGTTATTTGTACGAACAGCTTGAGATCACGAATCAAATAGCTTCACCGCTAGACTTCACACTAGACTTTCACACTTTTGAGCAATTACTTCGAAAGATGAATGTGCTCAGATCTCATATATATCATCTTCTTCTTCAGAAAGTAGACTACTCTCGTCGTGAGAGGGAGACGGCCTTCGAGAGATTGAGTGAGAGAGTCAGAATAGCCAAGGAGAATGGACTATGGAGACAGAGCGGAGTGGGAGGATTCCTTTCGGTGAGAAGACCAATTCAGATATTTTCACAAGAAAGAGGTTGAACGTCCCAGAGACCGCTTCTTGCAGTACACTCGTCAAGAGGAAGATGAAAAGAGGAAGCGAGAGAGGAAGGAGAGACTGAAGGGGATGAATGTAGGGCACGTTCAGTGGAGTAAAGAGGTAAGAATACTTCAGTTGTTTGATCGAAGAATCTATGGATGCTCTTGATTCGTAATCACTCCTCTTACAGAACAAAGTGGTCCTTCTGGACGAGGATCCATCTCGATCAGAGACTGCTCCTCCTCTCTATCGTCCCACTGTTCAATTCCAACCACAGAAGAATCCCGTCTACGCGTTCCCTCCTGTAATGTAAGTGAACGGAAGAGTTCGATTAGAAGGGCCATCGAATATAATTGATGAGAAGTGCATCAATTGCAGTGAGGATCTTCCATCCGAACCTCGTCGCAGATCGACTGATACTATTGAGAGTAGAGACAACTCTCCTTCCAAGGGAGGGAGAACACCATCGGTTAGTTCATTCTTGAGACATAACTGGAAAAGCGAAAAATGTTCGAGATAGAAGCGAAGTGATTCAACATCATCCTTCATCTCAGATGGTTTCTCAATCGTCGAATGCTCCTCCTCCTCGTCTCGCGCATTCCTACAGTCAGAAGGCGCACACTCACACTGTCGCCCAGAATGTAAGCAGTCAATTGGCCATGCTTGCAAGGCTCAGTAAGAAAATGGTATGCATTTCAAGGTGAAGAGAAGTGAATCAGCACAGACTAAGAGGGCGAAGGGAGACTTCCCAGTGAGGATTCCGCTCGATGATGAGGTATGGAATGTCATTCCTATAGATTATTCAACCATCCCTTCAGTACATTCCTGCCACTCCTCCTTCACCAATCAGAAGGAAATCATCGAGAGAAGAGAAACTGAAGGAAGCCAGTCTCGCTGCCATTGCTAGTGAGTTGAGCTTGATCTTTGATCCATCAATTCATGGTGGTTCTCATTCTTCTAAGAACTTCTCAACTAAGTACATCCTTACAGACGAGAAGGCTCGTAAGGAGAGGGAAAGAGAAAGGGAGAAGGAAAGAGAGCTGAGAGAAGCAGAGAAGGCTCGCACTTCTTCATCTTCTTCTCCTGAGAAAGAATGTGAGTTTGATTAGGGAGATTCACAGAACTTAATGTGAATTGCAGGTAGACCAACAGGAGCAACGTTCAAAGTGACGAAGAGGAGTGGAGAGAAAGTGGTAAGGAGCATTCATTGTCTCACTGTATTAGTTTCTATCTATTCTCTTCAGCGAGAAAAGGCGTATCTCAGCATCGAAGCTCCCAGTACTTCGGGACAAGAGAAATACTCGCCCATTACTCAGGTGAGATTGCAGAGCATTGATTCAAAGAAAATGGAGAAACGCTATTTATAACCTTTTAGAATGCTTTGTCCATCTCACAGCATTCATTTCCAGCCTCATCATCACCATCATCATCATTCTCACTCGAATCCCTCTACAAGCTACGATCAGAATGAGGAGAGAAGAGAGGCTGAAGCAACTCCGGAGAGTAGGAGGAAGTAAGTGATGGCCTTTGATTGGCTAATTATGATGCAATCTCCAGAGGAGCTCGTGCCCTTCGTAAGCTACGATCCGTTGATTCGGGAGAGTATGATGTACCCGAAGAAGTGTTCGAGAGGAGGATGAAGGTTAGTGTTCAATTATTCATCTTGAATCAACAATAAACCTTTCTCCAACTGAATTTTATTGCATTTGTCTACGAAAAATAGTAGCGAAATCTCATATCGTTGTTCCAATGTGTTCCACACGTGTGGATAGGCGAATAACCGGACGCAAAAAACGAGCTGTCCCCATTCTCCATCCATCCATCCTTCCATTGCAGAGTCGTCGACGATCTTCCGACGCGGGTCGTGCGGCAGGAGCATCGAAACAGGAAGATCGACCCCATAAACATCATAAGAAAGAGAAGGAAGTATCTACTCCATCCAGTCCCGAGAGTAAGTGAGAGGGCGGGGGAGAGAGACTCTTCTCTCAATTCAGGGAAGGGACACGAATCATCTGTAATCGTCAAGAAGATCTCTATCTCTGCTACTGTCTCTCCATTTGCATGACCGGTCTACTCAACTGATACTCTCCGCTAATTACTCCTCATTACGATTCTCTCAACCGGTCATCTCTCTTCTCATCACACTTCCTTCTCCCATCGATTCTTTCTTACTGTACTGATTCCGACCTCATACCGTAATCTCACTCATATTCATTGCTCTGATAAATGTTGAAATATTGGCAGTGACTGGTTGAACATTGTGTGTCCGCGTCAGTTGGTGCGGGAGGATTGGTAGGATGGAAGAGAGGGGAGGAGAGGGGAGGAGAGGGGAGGAGAGGGGAGGAGGGGTGGAAGATGAGTGAAAGGAGGGGAGGAATCGGGAAAAAGCGCAGCAAACAAGTGGATGGACAAGGATAAATAATGTTCAGTGGGAGGGTGGTGGTGACAAGGACGAGATCAGATGATTATCCCATGAGAGAATTGAGAGAGGGACTCGAGATGTCATGAGGGAGGGAGGGCTTCTAGAACCGAAGTATTCGCATTGCAGACCTCATAGCTTTCTATGAGAAGTGAGAAAATTTGTACTCCTCATCCCACTGTTGTGATCAAACGATGAGAATCAAAGTAGGACAGTTTATCGTCTGATATGTACAATCAAAGGCCGCAATCACAGAATACCGTTCTTTCATAATTCGTTCATCTCCTTTATCCACAATACTCCAAGATTCCTTGTCGAATAAGGGGAGCGACGTCCTTTGTAGGCATTCGGAGCTGCAAATTGAAGATTATTTACTTACCAAGAAGCAATAATTTATATACCCACGGAAAGGGACACTTGTTTCTTGTAAACATAATCATGAGAATGATAAAATAGTAAGGAACAAAAACAGACGATGTTATTCTTCTTGAGTAGTAGATTGTCTCCTCGACTCGTCTCGAACTCTCCATAGTCTTGCAAAACACGCACCTCAAATACAAAGATTAATGAGTGATACACAAATCATCAGTATATATTCAATGTCGATCACAACGACGACATACCTCGACGAATCGATTCTGAGGCGGGTGCATGTTCTCTGCAATGTCCACGGGAGCTTCGTCACTGAAAGAATCATATTAAAAGTAAAATCCGAATATATACTGATCAAATTTTACCTCAAATCGGTCTGGAACTCAGCAAGGGAGTTAGCATACTCGTTGAAGAATTCGAGTTCAGATTCAGTTAGATTTTGCTGAAATATTATAACCATGATATCAATCAATGATAAAGTAAGAGTTTAAGATTAGCGCCTATAGATCGAATCGATTTCAGTTCGTAGTAGTGATAATCACCTTGATATTAGGAGGAATCTGGCCGAACTTCCATCTGAGTGCCTTCACTCTCTTCATTCTCTCGTGAATGTATGCGAGACAACAACGACGAACGAAATTTATTGTCGTTTGACGAGTCTGAAAAGCAATATATCGAATTTACAAGTGAACTAAGAAATTGATCAGTGTTATACCATCGAGAGCATTCAAGACACGGTTTCTTACATACGAACCTTTGAATATGACTAACCTGAACAACAGCAGTGAGGTCTTCGCTGTCTCCTGCTGTGCTCGAACGCATTGCCATCCTAGAATCAGATATTTGCCTCATACATAGATTTTTCAGAAGTAGTTTGATCTAGTTGAACTCACAGATCCTGGTAGTTCTGCTGATATAGCTCATTCACCTTGTTTGTGCACAACTTCATAAGCTCGTGCTGAAAAGATACCATTAGGAAAACACGAATTCACTACACGCCTATAGTATCTCGGATCATGAGTGAACAGAGAAAAGAGATCTACGACTTACATGAAATGGTGGGATCATATCGGGATTCCGCTTCAGTTGCTGTACCAGTTGAATGGCTAGATTACCGGGAGGCTGGTTGTTGAGATTGCTCATGGCCAATTACGCTGGAAAACGGAATTTACAGCCTAAAATAAGCAACAATCGGCAAAAGGATAAAAATTCGAACAAGGCGCGACAATGGATAGAATCAAGGTATACTGTAAGTGATTTTGTCAACCTTTTTCGTCTTTCAATTCTCCTTTCTCTTGATATTTAACTACTAGAAAAGGGTTTTCATTCCAAAAATCTGATAAACCGATTTTCTAAACGATGCATAATATTACAGAGTTTGAAAATCAACAAAATTTCCAAAGTGGTTGACCAACTGATAATATTCGCTCCAACTCCTCTCGCGTTGCGTGCTGCGTGCGGCTGTGCCTCGTTTTCGTTTCAGTTCGCGAGTTCTTCGAAGTCTCGATTGCGATTTGAAGTATTCGTGTTATTGTCTTTTTGAAAGTTGCTAAACATGATCCTCCTCCGTTTGGCGAGGATCCGAAATGTTCCCTTGAAATCAAATATTTAGTTTTTCCTGTTTAGCTCGAATTTTGCGCGCTACCTCCGTTTACACTTTGTGGCATTGAAGATTTGAAAGCTGTCCTTTAAATTATCCTTTCAGAAGATGACTACCGCTCATCGTCCGACGTTCAATCCCGCCCGGGGAGGCTCTGGAAGGTGAGCAGTTTAACTGTTCAACTAGAAAGAACGACTCAATGTACTCAACACCACTAAAATGATTTTTAAAAAAAGATCTCAAGGCAATTGTTTCAGAGCCGAGGGAGATCTCTCGAAGCTCTCTCAGCAGTACTCGTCGAAGGACATGCCTTCTCACAAATCGATGAAGTACCGTCAGACGGGACAGGGAACCACTGAGGAGCTCAGAAGAAGAGTGGGTTCATTAATTTATTTATTTAATATCTTTCCAGTACTGTTATTGTTCACTTATAAGTGTATATATAAGATCTAAGCAATCTCTTCTTCAGGATCTCCGCCGTGAGCTCGAGGATAAGGAGCGAACCTCTCGCGACAAGAAGACCAAGGAGGGAGGGTACGCCATTCTCAAGCATTTGTTATTCGCACCCTCGTATACATACTTTTGTGTCTCATTCGCAGAATATAAATGTTATTTTTCAGATCCTCTTCCTCTAAGCGCCCTCGCATGGAGGAGATCGAGGCTAGCGCCATAGATGCCGATGAACCCTATGAGGAGGTTAGATTCACCCTCTGATTCATTGAATTGTGTTGTAGAATGGAGCTTTGATAATTGAATCGTTCCTTTAAAAAAAATTTTGTCCACTTTTAGAATTCTGGATCCGACTCTGATTCGGACGAGGACGACACTGCGGCTCTGATGGAGGAATTGGCGAAGATCAAGAAGGAGAGAGCAAATGAGAAGGCGAAGAGAGATGAACAAGAAGAGAAGGAAAAGGCACGTGAAATAATGATACCGTTTCTATCTACATCTTAACAACAACAAAAGTGAAATATGCGGCATTCTTTCGGAGGACAAGACGAAAGTGAGCAAACCAGATTGTCAAGTATTACTTGAAAATTAAGATAAGAAAATCTCAAACTATTTTGAGAATGACGAATGAAGAACCAATCTTTCGAAGTGTGTCCGCACCAGGGCTGGGATTTGTTTAAATTTTCTTACGGTTTAAAAAAAAATTAAAAATCTAACTATTTTTGAAATTTTTTTAAAAAATGCAACAAAAAATTGTCAGAGTTTTTTAGAACATTTTTTCGACAAATTTGCGTGAATTCTGTCAAATCATGACGAAAATCGTCTAAAATTGACTAAATGAGTTATATATTTGAACAAATTTGCCATTTTTCTTTCCTTTCATGCATCTTTGTTATTCGAAAATTTAAGAGAAATTTTGCGCTGGCGAAAATGACAATTTTTGATAGTAATGTCGCTAGATAATAGCTAAAATATTGCACTTTACGCATTGAAATTCGCTTGCAAAAAGGCCCTCAAAAAATTTTTTGACCCGCTTTTTAAATTTTTTTAATCAAAAAATGTTTGAAATTATTTTCAAAAATCCCAGCCCTGTTGCGCATTGCTGTACCTACATATCTTATTTTATGTATACCAGTTGACATGAATATATTTTATTGTAAAAAAAAGAATATTATTAACCAGTGATCATTTTCAGGAGCAGATTCGACGAGATCAAGTGCTGGTTGGCAATCCCCTACTCAATCTGACGACTGCTGCTGAGACAGAGGGAGGATTCAAAGTGAAGAGACGATGGGATGACGATGTTGTATTCAAGAATTGCGCCAAGGGTTCGTTCATGCATTATAAAATTTCGTGTGTACTTATTCGTTTGCATTTTGGTCTCACTAATTGGGGAGATGCCAGTTCTTCAGTAGTAAGAAGCAAATAGGACGCCTGTCATTTGAAAATATTTCTAAGATTACAACTATTAATATTTTCTTTATTTATCGTATGTTTAGGTCAAGACGAGAAGAAGGAAGCGAACTTCATAAACGATGCGATTCGATCTGAATTCCATCGCAAGTTCATGGATAGATACATCAAGTAATCATGAGATTGTAGTCTTTCATTTCATCCCCTGATGGCCTCTCCCTAACAACTTATTGTTCCACCCTTGTACTTGTTCACGTTCGATCGATATTTCGTCGCCTGTTGTTTGCATATTCCCCTCTCAATCATTATTTCGATAAAGTACATTCCCACTGACCTTATAATTGACAGAAGAAGTACGGTTTCATCCGACATGTAGTTATCCTTCTGTATACCCAACAGTGGTCGGTGATTTGGCCACAGCATTTACTCCATTCATAAATTTTCACCGATGATCTTGTGAAATAGCGGGAAGACTCAGATCCTTGGGGAAAGTACTCTTCTCTCCACACTTGATATGATCCATTCCTTTCCAGAGAGAAAGAGAGAGAATGATAACGATAGTGTGCCTCCTTTCTATTCAGAGGTGCGTCGTTGATAAACTTTATCACTGAGAGACGAGATAGACCCCAACTGGCCGTTTTTGCCCGTTAAATTACATTGATTATAGTAGAAGTTGACGGATTTTTCTCCTCTAAACGGTTCTTGGCGTGATACGTGTCTGTTTATAGCCAATTGCTCTTTCTCCGGCAACATCTGGATAGTCTCGTATTTCTACCATTCGATCTCTACCCGATTGAAATAAACTGTCCGTTGAGAGCGTAGAGAAGTTTCTAGAGACGTTGTTTGTGAAAACAGAAGGGATTCCCATTTGCCCTTTCCTCTTCTTTAGTGCCCTGCGTTGGTGTGTCTTATCGTATTCCATCTAATGTTTCAATATAGGTCACTCTCGATCCCATCTGACTGGAGTACGAACTCGAGTTCTCACTCTTTTTCTTACGATTGCATTAGATGTAAAACACAGCTGCGCATTTAGCGAGCTTTGAGCGCGAGCGCTTCTTCTAAGTGGAAGGAACGTGGTAGGAAAAAGGTGCGGTCCTCCTTGTTTGTGCCACCTGTACGCGTCTCCTCTCTTCTGAATCGTTGAGCAATCTATCCCTTTCTCTCTTCCCTTTTGACTGCTCCATCCACTCTGCATAGCAACTCTCTCCCTCCTCTTGCAACGTTGCTTCACTCCATGATTCATCCATCCAATCCCTTGCCAATTGTAGGTCCTTGTTCTGTTGATGATCAAATATATATCTTTTTTCATGTTCCCTTTCAGACCGATCCATCCATAATTGTCTTTTCATTAAGGTGCCTTCCCTTCTCCATCCTCTCTCCCGACTGCTCTCCTCCCTCCTCTGTCTCCTTCCCTGCTCCTCCTCCTTCTGCACAATGCCACGATGGAGGATCAACCAGAAGATACTCGTATTCGCCGTCACTTTCGTCAGGTACGAGATGGATCCTCTCAGTCCATCCTCTCAGGGACCTGGAAAGAGATGTGATCGATACCTGACTCCATTTCAGTTATGCCCTCTACCACTCTGCCCGTAAGGCGATGAGTGGAGTCAAATCGACGATGACTGCAGATTGGATGAGGAATGATACCCATGCGGTGAGAAGGAGAAGGGAGAAGTCAGGCAGAATAGAAGGATAACCTTCCCAATTGCAGCAATTCTTCTCAAACGAAGCCGATGCCAAGTCTTTCCTGGGAACTCTCGATGCACTCTTCATGGCTGCTTATGCCTCTGTCAGTACACGCCAATATCGATTTATAAAAGAAATAAACAAATATGATGCAATGCCGTTTCGTGCATTGGCTGTTCTATTCATTCGTTACGTCCGTCTCTCTCAGGCTCTCTTCTTCTGGGGTTGGCTGGGCGATCGACTCAATCCGAAGCATGTTATTGCTGCTGGAATGGTCGGATCTGCCATCACTGTGAGTCTATTTCATCTCTCCCACCCTTGTTTCACTCTTCTCCTCTTCCAGTTGACATGCTTCGGTGCGATCCCAGTGTGGTTCCATCTCTATTCCATCCCTTACTACGTCGTCACCTATATCCTATTCGGTCTAGTGCAAGCATGTGGATGGCCCAGTGAAGTCGCTATTATGGTACGTGACTATGGAGGAACAGAAGGAACACAGAAGTGAAGCTGAATACCCACAATAGGATGGTTTCTTATCGATGCTTACACAGATATAGTGACAATCCTAGAATCACTCACTTGAAATATAATAATCTCTCCGCAGGCGAATTGGTTCGGAGCGGGTAATCGCGGCTTCATCATGGGATTGTGGGCTGCGTGCCAACCAGTGGGAAATATATTCGGACAGATTCTAACTGGCATTGTTCTGCCGTATGGATATGAGGTGAGAAGGAGTGGCGTTTCAGCGGGTGAACATTCGAGATGAGCGCGTGATAGTTTCACAAACTATCCTCATGAGACTTGCAAATAAAGGAATAAAATATTTCCATTGCAGGATACATTCTTGCTCAATTCGATTCTCATTGCACTGGGAGCAATAGTCGTATTGACTGCTATCGATGAGAGACCATCTCATTGTAGGAGTGAAGATGATGAGGAGGAGAGGGGAGAAAGGTAGTGGAGGGAAGCATTGAAGGGAGAGATGAATTCTTTTCTTCAGTCACTCATCTCACGTGGATGAGGGAGAGCCGATTAGTATGTGGAAGGCACTCCTTCTGCCAGGAGTACTCATGGTAAGGGAGGGAGAGAATTGGGAAGACAGACAGATGGAACACTTTTAATCGAAGAAAGCAAATGATGACAATTAATGACACCGCATAATTTCTACTTGAAACGTTGTCTGTATTGTGCATTGATCCTCCACTCCTTCAGTACTGTCTCTGCAATGCGTGTCTCAAGTTGGTCAACTACGCATTCTTCTTCTGGCTGCCAATGTATCTTACTGAGGTACGAGAGGGAATACAGATAGTGAATGAATGAACATCGTCGAAACTTTTGAATGTTCAGGCGTACCACTGGAACGAGGCGGAAGCGGACAAATTGGCCATTTGGTATGATATTGGAGGAATCATCGGAAGTGTCGCTGGTGGATATATCTCGGTTTGTTTATTACCGTTTCTTGTTGTAGGTTTGGCCGAATGAGCAGTTTTTGCTCTCAAAACTATTTAAATTGGGGATATATATATATACTTCTTCAACTAATCATAACGATATTCTCAGGACCGAATGGGATGCCGTTCTCCACTCATCGTTGCTATGGTTGGATGCTCATTGGGAACACTCTTCCTATACTCAAATGTCAGTTATGAGAATTTGCATTACACATAAAACATCGATAAGAATTCGTAGTGAAACTTGAACAAGTGTTGAACTTTTTTTGGATAATCAATTTCCTATAATCGCAGGTTGGTCCTCACATGGTTCTGAATGCCCTCGTGATGACAGCAGTAGGAGTGTCAGTCTCTGGTCCATACAATCTGGTTGTTGGATCTGTCTCCATCGATCTGGGCAGTCAACCTTGTCTCGCTGGAAATAATAAGGTAAATGAGCAGCGTTTGACTTTTAAAAATGCTCCATACATGACAAACAGTTGAATTTCTGGCATTTTCCATTCCGTTGCTTGACCAATCTTCTCCTCGCAGGCGATGTGCACAGTCTCCGGTCTCATCGACGGTTCCGGCTCCGTTGGATCTGCTCTCGGTCAATTCCTCATTCCCGTCGTGCAACTCGCCTTCGGATGGCAGGCTGTCTTCTATCTATTCATCATTCTGGTGAGTACGATGGTTCTGCTTTCTGTAGTGATTACGGTACTCATGGCGACTCCATCAATCGATATCCTCTCCCTTCTTCCAGAATGCCCTCGCCTGTCTCTGCATCCTCAACCGTGCAATTCTGGACGTGAAGGCGATGCGTCGTCGATTTCGCCCGGAGGCCGCTCCCTTGCTGGTCGGAGGAGACGCCGAAGATTCCCATGAAGACTAGATCACATACCATACTCCATTCAGTTACAGTAATCCTCATCGATACACCGTCTACCGTATCCCTAGCCAGCACCCAATCTTCCCTTGTTGCAATATCCACGAGCGATCCCCCAAGTACCTCAGGAAGCCAGACCTGATTTATCTTTCACATTTCGTTCATTTCGTTTTAGATACAGATTATTTGTAATAAGCTGTAATAATGTATCTTGTGAAAGCGAGTCAAATAGCTTTGCAGAGTATTATCCTTGTATTTCGGGTTCGAGAATGAACCGAGTAGAGACAGATTATTTATTTGATTGTTGCACATTCCTTGCTTTGACTCTTTCTACTTGGTCGGTAGTGCAATTGACACACTCTTTCCTCTAGTTTTAATTTTACTTTGATTCTATTCGTTACTAGTGTTTGTACGATGAATAAAGATGTAATTTGTTACAGCCTGTAGATGGAAGAACTACAAACTACTGAAGACAGCATGAGGAAAGAAAGGGTTTTGTCTCGAGAAGTGCTGTGTATAAACAAGAAGCAATTGTTTGCTGATAAGACCACGTTTATCACTAGTCTTTCTCAGTTCTTCGGATCGACATCCATATCAAAATGGAATTTCATCTTTCGAATGTACTCAATTGCTTGATCGTGGTCGTCCAATTCGATCTACAGATGGAAGATCAATTGAGATCAAAGACCATCGTTCTTACCGATAGCTGAATCTGTTTCACATCTCCATCAGGAATGGGAATTGTCCCAAAGTCGATCATCTTCGTTTCATAAGAAGTGAAGGAGCGGGAACTTGCAGTGGATAGAGAGCGAGAGGACTGAAGAGAGATGAGTGATTGAAGATAAAGGACGAGTAGGAACCTCAGTGTTGTCAGCACCCGCTCCCATGCGAAGTCTCTCTTCTGCCAGAGATCAAAGATCAATTGAGGGGCATGGGATAGGGGGAGGGGGAATGGGAAAGCGAGGTAGGGATGGGGGAGTTCCTCACCCTGGACGAGATCATCGAACAAACTCTCATTGTCATCTTCCTCAATTAGTGAATCTCCAATCGATCCTTCCATCTCAGAATAGACTTGACCAACTTCAGTCAATTGAGAATTAACTGGAATAGAGTATGCTGCGATGGATACTCCTTTCAACAGAGTAAACCCGCAGTGATATTCGTGTTAGTCAATGGTTCTTCGTGTTCGGCAATTACATCCACAGAAGAAGAGATGGAGAGATCAGAGAGATCGGTGCAAGTTGACCAACTAGAAGAGATCAAAGATCAATCTGAGAGATCAAAGACCACTCACCGACGAGGGACCACAGCCTTCTCAATGAATGGAGTCGTAGATCCAGATAACTGACTCATTGCAAAAGAGACACCATGGAGGTAGAGATCGGCAGATCTGGTTGGATTGAGGTAGAAGTTGAGGATGAGGAGTTACAGTATGATATCGATGCATACTGTAGATACAGTACCTCTTTGCGAAGTGCTCTTTCTCAGTAATAGTCATTTCGTGAATATTGTAATCACGGAGAAGGGAGCACGCACGCTGATAGGAGATATCAAAGATCAAGAATCAGAGATCTCTGATTTACAGTCTGATCGTGTCGATTGCCAATGATCCATTTCAAGAATGCATCCATGAATACAGCTGGTGGAACAGAGCCGGATGAGTTCTGGACTAGGATTACTGTAGTCAGTCGATCGATACTCAGTTACCGTACCTTCATCAGCACTTCGAACGTCGGCCATACGATAGTGACAAAGTTGCGATGATTGCACACAATTTCGAGTCGATTGGAAGCAGTCTAAAGGGCCACACATCGTTTGAGAAGAAAGATCAAAGATTAGCCTGGATGATGAAATTGCGAATTGGAGATTCCTCGTTGATATTGAGAACAGCGTGTTCAAGAGAGAACAGAACCGATTCCTGTATGGAAGAGCGTAATGCATTCCATTTTTATAGTTCAAATAATTATATTCAAATAATAACATTTTCATGAATGAATTATATATTTCTGAAAGATTCTGAATACACATTATCGAGGGGAGAGGGGAAAGGAAGGGAAGGGGAGGGCATAAGGAAGATAGGGGAAGTGGGGAGGGGAGAAGAGATGGTGGAGGGAGGGTGAGGGGACGTAGGGGAAACTTGGGATTCTCGAATATTCTCATGGAACACAGTTTTATGGTTATTATCATATGCGAATCATATATTGGACATTCGGGAGGTTTACGGTATTCCTACTCCATCTCAGCGTGTATTAGGTTGATTCATAGGTACATTTATTTTTAGTATTCTGAAAGACCTATAATTTCATCTAAAATATCTCACATCATATGCAGCGAGTCTTCCTAATTCCATTTCAACTTGAGAGAGAAGATCATCCATATGGAGAGCATTTGCTGCTGCCAGAACATCGACAACCTAGGAGAGATTAAAGATCAAAGATCAAAGTTCGCTGATTACCTTCGGAGGTACTATGTAGGCCTCCTTTCCATTGGCGAAATCAATAGCGATTTCTACACCATCGGCAGTGAGACACGGCTGGTGTTTGAGAAGAGGCGAGAGGGAAATCACATTGTTCGATTCTGCCAAGGATTACGGTAATCCATCAGTTGACGATCGGGATACCGTACCCTGCTGCTCAGATAGCTCCGAGAGCACGGACAATCTCTCGATGATACCATAGTGAGCCCTGGAGGGAATCTCAGTTATCGATCGATCGATCTACCGTAATCCTCACGTGATCAGATGATTTCCGAGACGCAGAGTGCAGGGACGAGCCTCATTCTCGTTGGGATGAGTTTCAACTGGCTGGAAGGGATACGGTAAAGTACTGGGGAGTACCGTAGAATGGAGATGATACCGTACCTTTTCTGATTTGATGTGGACATCGTATGGACTCGGCATAGACGATAGTGAAAAGAGTGAGTGACCACTCTCGATGGACGAAACGAGTAAGAATAGATGGTGAAGGAGGAAAGGAGAGGAGGGAGGGGGGAGGGGGAGAGGAAATTGATTGAATGCAAATTGAGAAAATCTACTTGTTTGTGAATTGATCCATTCTTGATTGAAAATTAGTGTAAAATGGAGATGTTCTGCAGAGACATAGGCAAACGAACTTTATCTGTGATTTAGTACAAGGAAACGATAAGATTTTGGTAGTCGTACGAAGTAATGGTGGAATTTCTTTAGTAGAGTAGAGACCGTAGATGAGAGGAATAAGCGAAGATTGAGAAAGAAAAGAAGACTTCTCTCCAATTCTCTCATTATTTCGTCGATTTCGGACGATGAGAAGATGAATGGAGAGAAGAAGGAAGGGAATCGGGACGGAAATGAGCATGTGAAGATACCTCGTTGAATGGGGGCAGAATGGGGTTGAGAAGGAGTATACTGTATTCTCGACTATCGTGGCAAGACCCAGAGAAGCAATCGGTTCAAATCGAGAATGTGTTCCTTATCACTACTGGCTATCACTAGAATTGACCGTAGATTACGGTCGATCACAGAAAGAGGAAGAATGAGATAGAGGGTGAGATGAGAATTAGAGGATGCAATACGCATCGAGAGTGGAGAAAAGAAGGTACATAACCCAGACTGAGAAGAAGATCTGAAATGGAGATTGAGTGATTGATGAAGGAGGAGAGAGTTCGTACCAAGACTGAGATGATCTTGCATCCCATCGGTCCTCCCAATTCTCCGCCTACTTTTCGATTGAATCTGCAAGACAATTTTCATTTCCCTGCCTGGATGGAGACAACAAACCGTCGGAATTGGAGTAATCCAATGCAGATAATCGATCCCATGATGAAGAGACCGACTGAGAAAGCGAGAGATCCAGCTGGGACACTGCAATCGGAATATATGAGACAGAGGCACGAGATAATCAGTAAAGAGGCCAAGTGTCGTACTTGAAAGTGTCTCCTCTGAACCAATGGACGATGGCTGCTATGGCCCATGCAATTCCGATTCCGAGGAAGACATTGACTGCATTCGAACCTGAGAGAGGGGAGGGGTTGCATGGGAGATCGAGGGAGAAGAAAGGAGGGAGGGAGGGAGAGAGGGAACTGACCAGTGACATTGACGATGGATGAATCAGCTGTCGCATCCTGCATTGCAGCTGTGCGAGAGGCGAAGGTATCTGAATGAGAGGAGGATTAAATGGCTCCTTTGCAACACTACACCCCTCTCGGATTCGCACTGCGAGATCTCTCTGAAATCTAACCATCAACTCACCAGGAATAGAAGTTCCCATGGCCACCAATGAGATCGCAGTAACTGCGTCCTGAAAGTCATCGATATTGCAAGAAAGTTCAACATGGAGTGGAATACGCGTTGTGAAGTACGCTTTGAAAGCGAACATACCTTGATTCCGAGTGTGCATCCGAAGTGGGAAGCGAGATCTCCGATGACTGCAGTCAGCAGACCAATCATGACGATGGCTACCACGAAGCACAACCAACCTGCAATGGATCATGCAATTCAGCTCATTATCTGTAGAGAGTAAAATGCATGCACTCACCATTGTAGTAGTCGGTGGGAGGAATGGTTGCGAAGATCAGCTTCCAAGGGAGAGAAATGAAGTGCATGATCCTCTCGCGATTAGTGATCTCTCCATCACCATCTTTAATTTCAATTTTGAATTCTGATTAGCCCTACGGGAAGTCGTCGTCGATCGTTGACTGACCTTCATCCATATTGAATGCCTCTTCGAATTGCTGCTTCCACGACGAAGTTCCCACCATCAGAGAAGTATTCGCATTCACGAGCATCTTGTCCACGAAGGACTGGAATGAATGATTCACGATGATCTCAAGGGGTTCGAATCAAACCTTGAACTCCTTATCCTCAGTGATGATCACTTTGCATCTCTTGATCGAGGAGAGAACCGGACGGCCTTCCAATGCTTCCTGAATTGATCCACTTATGTTTATGTACGAGACAAGTTCTTACCTTATCATCCTTCAATTCACTCTCATCTCTATGCCAGATTGGCTCTCCCAATTCAATCGTGAAGTCTTCGTTCTTCTCGTATTCATCGTCGTTGATGATCTCGATTCGAATCTCAGCACTGTAATTGGATTCTTCCCCTCTGTCCAACTATACTGATTAACCTGCTCTGATTATCCTCGAATCTCAATAGTCCCTCCTGAGGGAGATAATCCTTCACTGCCTTCGCCATTCCATCAACGGTCTTGTATGGAATGGACACTGCTCCTCGAGCTCCACGAGTTCGCATCACCTAGATAAATAGGGATTTTTCAGCCGCTAGAAAGTTTGTATACTCATCTTACCTCAACAATGAACAATCCCTTGCTTTCAGACACTTTGTACTTCTCATTCTCGAATCCGAAGGCTCCTGCATGATCATCGTCTACGATCTGTAATGGAAATCATTAGTAAGAGACCCAGAATCAAAAATAATTCATTCTCAAAAGCGCCCCCTCCTCCACTCACCAGCACAGTAGCAGTTGCAGCAGCTCCCAACTTAGCCTGGATCTCTCCGGGAGGATTGGAAGTGAAGGCACGGCATTGACTCAGTTTGACCATGAATTGCTCGTCATCTTCGTAGATATCGTTGTCCACGATTCCAATCGAGATCTCCTTCCTGAATATGAGATAAGTGTTATCGACTCGTAATCCATGCAATCAAGGCTATCAACGAAGACTACTCACTCCGTCTCTCCCTCAGCGAAAGTGAGCACTCCCTGCACATGGGTGAAGTCTGTTCCCGCGTTAGCAGTATCTTCCACCTGCCACTCAGACATTATTTTTAGCTCATCGTTCATAGAATAATCACCATCTTCTCCTCCTCCTTCAAACTCACCGTCTTGTAGTGAACAGTCACGGTGCTCTTGGGATTCGTCGTCCCTCGATCGCACACCACTCGCACCTTCACATCTCCCACGTTCTCCAGACACATGTAGTGTCCGGGATCGAATCTGAATAGAGGAGATTCCATCCATTGCGTCGTTTTTCCAATCACTCACTGAATGGAGACGAAATCGTTCTTCTTCACTTCAGATTCAGCAAGTTTCTTTGCCTGAACAGCATCTTTCGTATCTTTATCAATCATTGAATATCGACTAACCTTCTTCTTCAGTTTGCTCTGCGTGATATCTCCCGATCCGACCAATTTCCTCGTCGCCTAAAGATAATCATCTCATCCTCCTATTCATCTTCTCAACTCCTTACCTGGATTCGATAGAATGCTCTACTCTTCTTCGAGTTCTTCACAACTCTCTCAGTGGCCATCTTCTCGAGTGCTTCCACGTTCGCATCTGGATGCTCGGCTCGAAGTTGACGGAACACCTGAAAAACGAGTACTTTTTTGAAGTTCGTGATCAACTCTTTCTACAACTCTTTTTCAACTCTTTCTTAAGCCAAATGGAAAGATAATCCTATCACAAACCTCCAGATATTCTCTTCGATGCTTCTCGAATGCAATTGCATCAGGGTCGATGTTCTGCGAGAGGAGCGAGTGGCTGAAAGAAGATTGATGAGGGAGGAGATCATCAGTTGACCCAGTCTTCTCCATACCGATGGTCATCTCCATTTCCATTCTCCATATTCGCATCGGCCTTCGTGAATTCTCTAATGGGAGAACGAGGAGAACGACGATCTGTTCGACGGAAGGAATTGATTGCTCCTGAAGAGGAGATCGATTGAAAGTCAGATATTTCTACTCATCTTGGAGAGAGAACAGGGAAGAACGATGAAGAAAAGGTCTGCTAACCAGTGAATAGACGCTGTCCGAATGATCCGGAGTACTGATCCATCAAATAGGCAGAGAGGACAGTCAGAGGGAAGAACATGAAGGTTAGAACGCCCTCCCACACCTAAACAGATGGTTTAAAGTTGCATCGTATTTCGATGGGTGAGCCAGGATGATAGAAGGAAACGGACATCGATAACGTCGGGAGAGATGACGCATAGAATGAGATAGAGCCAGAAGTATGCGAACGTCGCCCAGATTGCTGTTACCCTGAAGGAGAAGAGGATGGAGGACAAGAGAGAGAGAGAAAGAGAAGGGCAGAATGTAGACAATGACTGACCAGAATACATCGTTGTGCTCGATCCTTCTCACTTCCTTCGAGGGAATCGACTGAAAGAGAAGAGAATCGATCGATAATTCTCAACTACCGTACCCAGATGCAGATAGCAATGATAATGAATAGATTGAATGCAGCTGAACCGACGATTGTACTCGGTCCGAGATCGCCTGTGGATTACCGTAATTTATCGATCGATTACCAAGATCAGAAACCTGCTTCGAAATCGTTTCCGAAGATTTCGATGACAGACAGGAGAATCTCGGGAGCCGATGATCCTGAGAAAGAGTATTATGAAGGGAAGAGATTGGGAGTGCTCACCCAATGCCATGAGAGTGAGATTGGATACAGTCTCATTCCAGACTCGAATGAGAATCGTGTACGACTCCCCTGTCACTTTCTTCATCTTCACTGACTTCTCTTGAGATGTAATCACTTCGATGGCTGACATGAATCTGCAATGATTCTACGTTCATTATCTTGAACCCCTTGACGTCAATCAATCAATCGCATACCTATCCGCAACGATGGAAACACCGAAGAACATGTAGAACATGGCAAAGAGATAGATGGCCGCCCTTATTCCCTTCTCCGTCGCTGAGAGACCGAACTGAAATGGATAGATAGGGTCAAGATGGAAAAAAAATGTATCACTAATCGTACCTGTGGCTGCCACACAGGCAGAATTAACCCGGCCTTGCATTCTTTCGCTTCTGAGCATTTCTCCTCAGTCTTTTCCTCAGGAGTAAATTGAGTAGGAATTGTTCCTTTTTGGGAGATAGATACTTTGGTTATTTGTAGATCATTTCCTTCTCCTCGACCTTCGGAATAAGAAATTCCAGCCTGAAGGACGACTAAAATGAGGGGAAGAAGAAGTTTCATCGTGATAGAAGAGATTCGTCAGGAAGAGAAGATGGGCATATCTCTGAAAGAGAGAAGAGATAAGTGATGGAGAGAGAAGGGAAGAGATCAGGGAGGGAACGAATGAATCGGACACTTCAACAAGGCTATTCCATCGAATTTAGTGCATTTAGACCCGACAAGCGAAGTGATTGGGGAGGGTGGAGAACCTTTTTGCGGTATGCATTGAATAGTTTCGAGAGGAGAATAAAAGAGAACCACTAAAGCGAAAATTGAGGCTGATTTAGTCGCCGGAAAGGAAGAGAGAAAGTTGTGTTCAATCACTGATCAGAATAGAGAGAAGAAATTATTGAGAGAATGGGAAGAATCGAGAGAGAAGAAGAGAGAAATGAACGAGTTGAGAGATGGAGAGAACATGCAAGAAATTTAGACAGAATACGATTAGATACGAGTAAATTGTGGTTCGAGAGAGGAGTTGTATTCATTCTATCGAGAGAGAGATTGAATGAATGAGGACGGGAATAGAACAAATACATGCTAATTCTTGTTAGAATTGCCCTAACAACAAGCTTAGACAGCTCAACAAAAGAGTCCAAAGATCCACGAAAACAAAGGTTTAACGGGCGAGATTGGAAGGAGAGAGGGAATGGGTGCATTTCTTGCCACTAAACTCTCTACTCAACTCTCGAATGGATAATGTGATTACTCTACGAGAAAGAGAGAGGCAGAATTCTAAAGAAGGATAGGACTAATCGAGAATAAATGGCTGCTACCTAGAGGAGAAAGGATGAGAAGAAGGGTTGGAAGAGACTAGAAAGTGTCCAGGATGAAGAGTTTCGTCAGTTTCTAAGAAGAACGTCCTCCTCTTTTTCAAAGATAAGATGAGGACTCTAAGAAGGGAAAGAGAAGAGACAATGAAGAGAAGAAGAGAAGAAGAGAGGTCTGGATGGACAATTAGTCGACCCTCCACTGAATTTCCATTGCACGCATTGCCACATTCTATTTGAATGGAAGAGATGCAAGAATAGAGTTGGGAATCTAGTTTATGGGTACGTGAGGTATCCTGAGGAAGGGAAGGAGCTAGAAGTGAAATAGATCTCGAATGGAGGACTCACGAAGTAAGATTAGACAGAGAGGGAAACGAATAACAGGAAAAGCAAAAAAATGGAAGCGGATATTCACCTAAATAGCGAGAAAAGGAGATGGACCGTGAACGAGAATGGAATGAACAACGATCGAGGAAGGTAGATGACAGTTCTCCCTCTCTCTCAGTCATCTCCTTCTCTATTCTTCGGTCGAAGAACGAAACATGATTATGTCAGGAACAAAAGAATACGGGAGAGAGACGCGAAAATGGAGAGAGAAGCCCGTTGGGTCTACACGTTTCCCCTTCTCCCTTCTCCCTTTCTCCCTTTCGTTCCTTCTTATTGAATCTACCTTGGACGAACGGATTTCGATGCTGCAGGAAAGATGATAGAGTGAGAATGAGAGGAATGGAAGGAAAGGAATAAGGCAGTAGTAGTTCTACTACCAAAACAGGAGAAAGGGTAATGATATCACACGATAACTGCGGGAATGAGATCTGACGGGTGGAGATGGAAGGAGGGAATGAGAGAAGAAGGAGGATGAAGGGACGTGGGAAAGACAGGTGAATAGGGAAGGAGGGAATTGTAGTGAAGGGAGTACATAAGGACGGAGAGAGGAGAAGGAGGGAATCATGGATACGAGAGGAGAAGAGATCAGCAACTAGGGAGAAGAACTGATGATAGAATAGAAGAGAGAGAGGGAAACAGATGACAATGAGGAGGAGGAGAGAAGGAGGAGGAGGAGAATGAGGACTAATTTGGTTTGTGAGAAGGAAGAGCTACCGTCGTTGTTTCTCTATGAGTCTTCTCAGAATGAGAGAAGATGAGAAACCGTTCGTTCCCTTCAAAGATCAGACAACATCGACCTCTGTCTGACTCCCAATCCAAGGACGAAATTCAAATTGAATTTAGTGAGACGAAGCTGAGGCAATTTTAGTGAGAGACGAAGAGGACACACGGAATGCGTTCAAACTGAGAGATCTGTCCATCTATGGGGAGATCCCATGGGGAGAAGAAGATAGTAGAGAGAAGGAAGGGAAGGAGGACCACTATGAGAGGACCAGTGATTGAAATTCGATGATTTATGCTGTGAAACAGGGAAGTTGTGGGTGTTTTGCTGATGGAAGAATGGAAGTTAGAGAGGAGTCTTGACTATGGATGGAAGGGAGGGACGAAGGCAAGGAGAACACACCTGTCTCTTTCCCCGAAAGAAGGAAGAGAAATGGAGCATGGAATCTAAGGAAGGAATTGAGTGTTGTGAGAATGGAGAGAAGAAGGAGACGAAAGAGAAGGTGGAAGAGGTACGGAAGCCATTCTAAATTCAAAGGCTAGAGAACAACCTTGGAGAGAATGAGAGCACCCAATGTCAACAACCAATTTCTTATCGATTTTGCGATTACGATGGAACGTGATTGGATTGGAATTGGTGGAGATCAACCCATTCTCGAGTACTGCCCAACCAAGGGATCGAGATACAAATATTGTGATGATTGGGAAGGAAAGATGAGACTTGTGGAACCATGGAATCTGATGCTGAACAATGAGTACAGAAGAAGAATAGAGAGTAGGCGTTGAATGATGCAGTGAAAGGAGTGAGAGACAATGGATATTTACTCCATGGATACAATTTCACACACTTCATGTTTCACTTCTCGCAAAGGAGAGAAAGGAAGAAGAAGTGATGTGAAGGAGCGTGAAATGGCCATGTGAGAGCTAATCAAGAGGGAGAATGGAACAGGGAAGTAGAGATGGAAGAGGGGTTCGCCCCCTCTGAGACCATTTCGAGAGTAATCAACGAAGGTTTATGAGATAGGGAATTGATGTAAGGGAATTGGTGTTCGATAAGGGTTATTCCTGGTTCTGGAAGTGAGAAGGGAGAAGGGGGGAATCTACGGTCGAATGGATGTTCATTGACCTATGCAGACACGCGATAGAATGGAAGAATCACAAGCACTTTTCTGGAAATGAAGTGAGAATATCTAAGATCTCTTCTCTGCATGCGATTCGATAGCTGAGAAGAGATTGAGTCTGTCCGTTCATAATCCTTAACTGGTCAAGAGGGAGATTGAGATTGAACTCGTGGGTGGATAGACTACTTGAGATGACGTCGAATAGGTCAAAAGAGGATGGAGATATGAGAAGAATAAGAGGGAGGATAACACGAAGAAGAAGGAGAATGGACAATAAAGGAATAGAGACGACGTGTTCATTGAACGAGATAAAAGGAGGAGGAGAAGGAGAGGAAGAGAGACATTATTCTTCCCGTCTCCACACCATTTTTGAAATCTTCTCGATGTTTAGTCGGCTTGTTTTCGAGAGCGACGAAGGGAACTTCTTCCGGTATCGCTCTCAAGGGGTTTAGAGTGAGTGGGGCTTATTATGAGAACCCCTGAGGTGACTGTGTTAGTAAGGAGGATCGGAAGAAGTTCCAGAGAAGGATGAAAACTACTTGAGATGGCGGACCAGAGAGCGAAAGATCTCTCTGCCCGTCACTTGAAAAGGCAAAAATGTGAGGTCGGGCAGAATTAGTGTGTGAGAAATAAACAAATGAGGCCATTAGGAGAGGGTGGGAGAGGAAACGAGGGAGATGTGCTTGGAATGAGTGGGAGGAGGGGGAAGACCCGTGCTAGACCATTCCATATGGCATCTATTTAGTGAGCTGCCATATGATCTCAAGCGAAAAGTGGGAAGGAATGGGAGAATAACAGGCTGTTTTTCTCTCCCAGATTCTACGGTTCCCAGCTTTTGTCTCTTTAGAATCTGGAAGAATAGAGAAGGTGAGGAAGGAGTTGGTTGCTGTGACAGAATAACTGAAAGGAAGAAGAGAATTTGGATGCGTCCAATCAGAGTTGATTACTTTTACGAGCAAGAGAACCGTAAATACGCGTGATTCTCCATTTTGAACTGCGTAAGAGAAAGAGTGAGACGAAGTGGGACGGAACCTCTCTCTGATAGAGAATTGTTCGAGATCAGTCGAAGGTTCTTAGATGAAGACCAAAGAGGGAAAAAAAGAAGGGACGAAACTACTTAGTTCAAATTAGACACAACTTGGAGAGTGGTAGAACAAACTCTAAATGGAGTGATGAAACGGAGAGAAACATTTGGATAGTCTGCGATTGAACTCATTTGAAATGGTCGGACTAACTCAATTTACTTGTAGAGAGATTGATTCGGCATTGACATCATTAACATTTGCAGTACAAAGATCTGCACCGAAAGTGAAGTAGGAGAAGTTTCACATGACTCCCTTTCACCTGCATCAAATAGGTTTTCAGTTACATCTCGAACCTTTTCTTCTTTCAAAAAATCATCAGTCTTTTTTTAAAGATTTTTCAGAACAAAAGAAGGAGAAACGTTCCAAAGGGGATCCACCCTAGTGACCTCTGCACCTACCCTCCATGCACCCATTCTCGTCCTCTCCTCCCATTCAATTCGCTGAGCAGTGGGTGGCTCAAACTCGTAAATGACGGCATTTCCTTCCCTTCTCTCTCACTAATCAGTCGCCTATCCACCCTCACTCTAATCAATTACTAGACACGGCGAACTGTCCAATTGAGAGTAAGAGAGTGGTCAATATCGAGAGAGAAGAGAGAGATTAACTTCGATTGGATTGATCACGAGGACGGAATGGGTCAGAATAAGGTCAGATTGAAGGAGAGAAAGAAGAAGAAGGAGATGGGGGAAGATGGGTTGAAGGAGGCGAACTCACAAACAATAGCGTTCGTGATGAGTTATTGAGGGGGAGAAAAAGGGGTTGAAGGTGGAGGAGATGAAGGATGAAATATGATGCCCATTCTGAACAGTGAGAAGAAGAAGGAGGAAGAGAAGAAGGGAAGGATAATCGAGAGGAGGAGGCAAGTGTCACAATGGAGAAGAGAGATACGAGAGAGCATGTGCACTCGTCGATTAATCAACTGAGTGATTCCATCGGATGAGAAGAAGCTGCTTCCACCTTCATTCATCCATTTATCAGATCAGAAATAAGCCCAAGTGCGTCACAGTAGTCCGTTATCAGCTGATTTTGATCAGTCGTAGACCCTACTGAATCATTCCATCGAGAGAGGTAAAAGAGAGTTTGAAACACTCAAAAATAATGAGTGGAAGCGGCGTTTTCTTTGGCTGCGACCGCTTTTCGTCAAGTGGAAGAATGAGATTGATGGATTGGAAGAAGGAGAAGGAATGATAGAGGAGAGGAGATGAAGGAAGGGAAGGATATGAAACGTCATAATAACAGCATCTCAGAGAAGGATTGGGTCTGCACGGGGAATGAATTATGGGGAATTTGGTAGGAAATGGATGGTAGATGGTCGAAAGTGTGAATGGAATGGAATTGGATATAAAAAGCAGAGATTCGTCCTCACAAAGTTTGTGTTTGATTTGGGCAAGTGGAAATCGGAATGGAGGGATGAAAAGAAGAAGAAGTGTACGGAAGAGAAAGATGAGGCATTGCTTCCATTGGTTCGCTCCTCTCTCTTCTCAATTGAGGATTAGATGTGTGAAATTGGGAATCTAAACTACGAAAAGTCAGTGGGAAAGATTCCTTCGTCACTGTAAAAAGAGACTGGGGAGAAAGGGAACTCGAAAACAAAGGAGTAAATTCGGGGGAAGAATTATGAGCCCATGAGTAGGGGCAGCAAGCTCCGCCCACTTTGAACGGGCGTGGTGTGCGGCCAACGAGCGTGCGCGAGAAAACACAAAGCTCATTCTAAACCAAATCGCTCGATCAAAAGCGCGTTTTGTAGCTAACACCACCCACTATCGATTGAGCACTGTAGACCTTGAAAAAGTTTTCACCTTTTTGGTCAAAAATCGATGTGAAAGTCG
>LS517132.1:239847-261008 GCA_900490845.1 Pristionchus japonicus | reverse complement strand
CCGCCCCTTTTCTCTCTCCTCTCGCCTCTCCCTCCTCTCCCTCCCTTCGTTGCGCGCGCACGTATTGGGCTCTAGCGCGCCTCAGAGACAAGATATCGACTTTCGGTAAAAAGTATGATGTTATTGGGATCACGAGGGACTCCTTGAGCACACATTTGGCATCATAGTGATAACTATTGAATTTACGTTGCGGCCCCTACCCATGAGACTCGTGTGCATTTTCAACGTGGAGGAGCACATCTCTGGAATTCCAAACGAATTTCCATGAAAATGAGAAGACGAATGAATCATTGAGAATTTATCACGAATTGAAACCCGCGTGTGTGCAAACATTTAAAGAGAAGAAGTGAGGAAATGACGATAAATTATTGAGAGGAAATTGAAAGATTAATCGCCAGTATTGTAGATGTACATCTTTCTCTTTGGAACGAGTCGAGTTGTGAGAACGATGCGACCATCCTGTGAGAAGAATTCATTAGTCTCTAAGGCTGTTGACTAATTTGTATTTTCCATGCGTGAAATTTTGTTCTGCAATTGTGGACGATGAAATGCGGTATTTTTCTGTTTCATTGTCGTATCGAATGAGTATTTTTTAGAAAGAAAGTAGTGCACCTGAGTAGTCGTGGTAGTGATAACCTCCTCCTCTTCCTCCTCTTCATACACTGGCTGATCATCTCGATCCTTCGTCTGCACTGATGCTACCTGAATTCTTCCAATTGATTGCATATATTTCGAATCGATCTCCTCCGTTTCTATGCGACTTCCTTCCTCTCACTCACTCTAATCTGCACACTCGTCTGAGTCGCACTGTTCCTCATCTTATTCCTCTCCTCGAACTTCTCATTCAGCATCTTCTTCCTGCAGTTATCTCTCTTTCCTCTCATCCTTCATTCTCTCAACTCACTGATGGTTACTCATGAACTTCATCAGCAGCTTATTCGTGCCAGTCATATTCCTCTCTGTCTGCTTCATGAAATCTCCGTCTGAGTGAAAGAAAATTCAAGAAAAGCTACATAAATAATCCACTGCTTGAGCAATTCGAATATCTCACCATCATGTTCACTCGTCTTCGTAATCGTCAATCCTTTTCCTTCGCTCACTTGAATACCGATTGTTCCCTCCAGTGAGAGCTTACGCATCGTCTCAGAATCTGGAAATAAATTGTTTTCTGTTATTTTTGGTTTCTAGTCATTGGACGATTTGTGGTAGATTTATGAAAAAGGTTCGAGCAGCCATAGAAAGAAACTTACTCTCAGTCATTTTTGTCTTGAAGTCACTGTCGATTCCTGCGACGATTTGAGCGAAGAGATTCTCCAATTGCATCTGAGAAAGGAATATCAAAGAATCTATTCATTCAATTTTTCCAACCTGGATGACATTGATTGTCATCGATACAACTGAGAGACCGATGAGAATGAATAGGAAACCAGCGACTGCGATGTGATGACGGACTGTGAGGTCACCGAATCCTGAACAGAGAATAATTGCATGCTTCGATCAACTATTCGAACGTCCAGAAAATACTCGAAGTAAGAAATGTACCAATAGTAGTGAGTGAGATGAAGAAGAAGTAGGCAGAATCGAAGAGAGTCCATCTTCAAAATATGAATTTGATTTTCCACTTCATCGAGCCATGATTTTCCAACTGACCCTTCGACGAATGCGAATATCAAAGTGCACGTAGTCATCCAGAAGATGAAAAAGATGATGACGACGTAGAGAGGAAGAGGAACTTCTTTCTCTGAAGGGAGAGGGGAATCAAGGATGAGGATAGAGTGGCTTACCATCTTCTGATTCCTCCGAAGTAGATTCACAGTGTAGAACTGTGTCCTGGAATGGAAAAGTCATTTACCGCTTTCACATAATTTATCGATTTGAGAGTTCTAATTCTCTCGTCCTGCTCAGTTTACTCCATACACGCGAAATTTAATAACATTGCCCTCCTCCACCCACAAAAAAGTGCACAAGAACCGAAGGGAGTCGTTTGATTTCTACAAATCTCTCAGAGATCTTGTGAGTAGAGAGGAGACTCCGTTGCACAGCTGTTTTGATCATCTATTTCTAGATGGGGAATGGAGGTGGAGAAGTCGTGTTCTTTCTAACAAGATGAGCTTTGTTCATCTCCGGACGTCTAAAGTTTCCCTCCTTCAATCCTTCTTTCCACTCTGAGGACAACCCTTCGACATATCAGTGCGTTCGCGTAAGGATCGCACAATCTCTCAGATTTTCGGTACAGCAAAAATAAGCACCTTCTGTTTTCACTGGATTATGGTAGGCCTAGGCACCCTACATCGATTTCTGAGAACATGATGCGTCCAATTATCTCATTTGCATAATTGCATGCGCTTAAAGTTTGCCTCCATTTGTAGTTTTGTGGCTGCAATTCTGCGGAGAGTGATCCGATTCTCATGAAAACTTGGCAAAATAGCTCTCTCTATGTGCTCTACCAGGCCCAGTTTTCAGAATATGCAATTTCAACATTTGATTTTTTTGCTCATACTTTGAGCTCAAGTTTCTCGAAAACGAGGCAAAACACATTCGCAAATTTTTGATATGTTGTGAGAATTGATAAGGGCTATCCAACAAGGGTAAAAGGAGATTTTTTGGAGGGCGCAATGAGAAGTTGTGATTTTAGTTCGGGAGCCATTATTCAAAGGAAACAGTTCATTTCGACCCGCTTACCCCGACCGCGCGGCGAGGAATGAGAGTGGAATGAGAGGGAGACATTAGAAATGAGTCGAAATGAGGGGGTTTTTCACAAACTAACGTCCGGTTTTTTCGTCATAATTCCTCATTGCGCCCTCCAAAAAAGCTCTTTTTACCCTTGTTGGATAGCCCTTATCAATGCTCACAACATATCAAAAATTTGCGAATGTGTTTTGCCTCGTTTTCGAGAAACTTGAGCTCAAAGTACGAGCAAAAAAAAACAAATGTTGAAATTGCATATTCTGAAAGGGCCTGGTAGAGCACATCGAGAGAGCTATTTTGCCAAGTTTTCATGAGAATCGGATCACTCTTCGCATAATTGCAGCCACAATCCTACAAATGGAGGCATACTTTGAGTGCATGCAATTATGCAAATGAGATAATTAGACACATCATGTTCTCAGAAATCGATGTAGGGAACCTATGCCTACCATAATCCAGTGAAAACTGAAGGTGCCTATTTTTGCTGTACCGGAGGGGGTGCGATCCTTTCGCGAACGCACTGATATGTCATCTCCTCCACTAATTATGATGGATTGACCGAATTTCCGGGCTGATTTTTAGCCGAGAGAAGAGGAGAGGAGACTCTTTCTCGAGCGATTAGAGAATACGTTGAGTTACAACGGAAGATTGAGGGCAAACACTCAAAAAGAGAGAGAGGATAGACCGATTACGAGACTCATTTGATTGATCGTACCGAATTAGAGTTTCCATCCTCTGAATCGTCCATTCTCCTTCTCCCTTGTCTCTTCCTTCTCACGAACCATCGAAAGCCACGAACGAACATCCGATTCCAGACAACTGAAATTATCGACTTGGCAATTTCAGGCTTCTGGTTTTTGAACATCCGAAACTCGTCAAATGGATGAGTGATTGACACTTAGCGTTTCTACGTGGGTCTTGAAATCATTTTTCACTTTATCTATCACTAGTTTAGTCCATTAGCCTGAACTCCTCCCACTCACCCGAAACTCCCTTGAAGAGCATCGTTCCCCAGTCATTGAGAATGGAGATCACCATCGGAACTCCGATCAGAGCATAGAACACCGTGAACAGCTTTCCACCGAACGTCGATGCAGCCAGATCACCGTAACCTGTGAGAATACTAGAGTGCTATCACTAACTGACTAATCCTCACCAATGGTAGTGTAGATCGTTCCTGCATAGTACAATCCTCCCCAGATTGTCCACTTTTGTTCTCGAGAAGGAGTTAGACCCATCTGAGAAGTGTTGATCGATTGATCTTAGCCAGTCTAGAGGGGGTTTCTAAAGACTTAGAGGCAGACACCTCTGAATAGAGGGGGAGAAGTCCCTCTCTCCTATCAGATTTCACGATCTCATTCTCACGTTCAGTTCCTTTTCACTCACAAAATCAACGAGATCTGGTTAGGATTTCTTATTACCTATGAAGATCAAAGATCAAACCTGTTGATTGTACTCATTCACAACAGCGACGAGTCTTCCTTCGGGAGGAAGAGAAGTGTTCTTCCCCTCGTTGTAGATTGACTGATCGAGCGATCGATGACTGCATCATCACTACTCAATCACTCACATGGAATGCAGCAAGCATCGTTCTCCTCGCTTTCATTGAATTGATGTATTTCTGTTGGATCTCATGTTCTTCTGCTTCTGATTCGAAGGCACAGAAGATTATTGCACCGAGAAAACCTGAAGAATCGAAGTGGGACTTATTCTAGAAGACTCTACTCAATTCCGAAATTTGAAAAGTACGTACTGTAAAGTAGTAGAAACATGAATAGCATGACATGGTGTAACTTGAGTCTCTCGTACTCTTTGATTACGAGATTCCAGAACATGACTGGAGAAGAGAAGGAGGTGGGGGCGGATCACCGATATCTCTCTGACTGGAAGGAACTGATAATGAAGAGGAAGAGAAGACAGACACGATAACAAAGAGTACACGAATGCAATGAGGACAGAGTGGAAGAAGAAGAATCTGTTTCCCAATCTCTCTTCAGGTGGGAATACTCGAATGCCCCGTCGGGCCAATTGACGTGAGTCAATGAGAGGGAGGGAGAAGGTGGGAAGAGGAGTAGGAGGAGGAGAGAAGAGATGGGATAGAATGGAGTGATAAAGGAAGAGATGATCTGGAGATGGGAGAGGAGAAGAAAGGGGACGAAATGGAGACTCATTTGAGGGAGGGAAAGAGACATGTGTCCAGTCACTTTAGAGAATGATGAACTCTTGAGAAGTGAACCCACTCAGATCAGAAACCTTCGAAGAGACTTTCAGCGAAAATTCGAGGAGAAAGCAGGAAATGAATTGACTCTGCGAATATCTGGAAAACAATAAGTCTGTTGAAAAGATTGGAGACAGGATAGAAGAGAGAGACTGATCAACTGAATGTTGATGGAAGAGAGGAAGAGAGGTTCAGTTGTGTGAACAAGTTCGAGTTAAATCAGTCTCTCGTACACTCGAACAGAAGTCGATTCAACGACCGGAAGAGACGACGTCAATTGTTGATTCCCTTTCTCCCCTCTAATCTCCTTCTGTTTCATCTTCAAGTCTCACTCATCTATCAAAATCCACCCCCTACACACTCAGACACCTCCACTGAAAAGAGACCCATTCCTCACTCTATCCATCTCTCCCTTCTCCTTCATCTCTGGTATCTCTCTGATCTCCCTTCTCTCTCACTCATTAGCTTCATCTCTTCTCACTCACTGAACTCCGAGATATCTCATTCAATGGACTCACTTCTCTCTTTCTCTTTCCTCTCCTCAGTTTACATACTCTCTCCTCTCCTTCCAGAACAAACCTCCACACTTTCTTTCAGTGCTGCTCATTTGTCAGCTAAATGTCACAACAAGAAGCATACTTTGTCCTATCTATGAACTGTGATATTTAATATCCAATATTCACATTGCCGATGTAATGAACAATTTCATTGAAGTACGCAATATTTACCGATATCTCCAAAATATACAGAAATTGCGGTGAATCGTAACTATTTAAACCCGTTTAGACAGTGTTATCGGGTGCCAGATTAACCAGCGGCAATGGATACGTCAATAGTCTACCAATAGTTAGAGAAAGAAGAAGACAGAGTCAGAATATGAAAGGATCTATACGTCTC
This sequence comes from Pristionchus japonicus, assembly GCA_900490845.1. Taxonomy (NCBI): domain Eukaryota; kingdom Metazoa; phylum Nematoda; class Chromadorea; order Rhabditida; family Neodiplogasteridae; genus Pristionchus; species Pristionchus japonicus. Next base: position 255,205 of record LS517132.1, on the reverse strand, counting down.
TATATAAATTCATGCGAATGATATAGTACACAAGACACGATCTAAAATTGTCAAACCAATATTATTACCAGTAATTTCGAGTGACTAGCGAGGTGATTGAAGCAAGTGAGTGGGAGAGGAAGGGATTGACTAGGGATGACTAGACTAGACAAGCTATTACTAATAAGTAACTATTTAGCTAGATAGAACTCAGCCATAAGAGGAATGTGATCGGAGGGAACGAAGTGATTGGGCCATGGTTCCATATTCTGTCTGATTCCATTCTCAGGAGGAACTGCCAAACGACGAATCAATCGGAGACGACGACTTTCTGCCTGCAAAGAGACGGAATGGAGTAAGTAAGCCAGATATCGATTCAATCTAGACTACCGTACCTCTCCCCTTCCTGCAGTCGTGTAGAAAATGAAATCGGGATTGGCAACATCCTTGTGGAAGGTGCTCACGTGTCGTTCCTGCAATGAAACAGTCATCGATTGATCAACAGGTCCGTACTCAATCAATCAATAATCTACCGTGCCTTATATGGAGCGTAGGTGGATGCGAGAGGAATCTGATGACTGAACATCGATGGCGACGATCGCTGCAGCGATTGGAGAAGGGCTCCTGAACGAATGTGATCAGGTAAAGTCAGTTCCTAATTCTCACTCACCTTCATTCTGATACAGTATTGCGTCTCTGGACATTCTCGTCTTGAGATGAGTATCCATTGGCAGTTCTTTCATGGGAGCGACAGTGAAATTGCGGCCCTCTTTCAACTGTCCACTACCGTATCGAGAGACGAATCGAGAGGCGTCCAGACTGAAGCCATCCCATCACTCTCTAGCCCCTCCTTCCTCCTTCCTTACCTTCCACTCGTAATGTAATTGTATAGATCACTCTGTGGTTCGAGATTCCAATCTCCCAGACAGATAACTGGCTCGTCGTCCTGTCGAATCTGACAACGAGACAATCAGTAACAACAGAGGTACTAATAGAGACCAAAATTGATCAAACATTCGAAATGTAGACTGACCGCATGGATATTCGCCATGAGAAGTGCGATCTGCCCCAACTTGACGTCTCCTCTCTTCTCATTGAATAGAATGTGAGTGTTGCTGATGATGAGAGAAGCCCCCGTCTGCAGACACTCCACACGAAGGAGTTGAGCTGCAACGGACGAGTTATGCTGAGTAGAATACACGGGAAGTACGGATAAAAATAGGAATCCCTAATGAGTCTCCTTCTTCTCCTTCACTCACCGACATTTCCTCTGTTCAACAGATTATCGTTTGGTATAAGGAAGTCAATCGTCTTTGTCGAAGTAATCTAAAAGGAAAATAATAAATCTACTCTTTCTCTCTCCATATTTCCTTTTCAATCGCCCCTCACCGTACCTTGAATCGATTAGCCCTCACGAATATTCCCAATCCATCTGAGTGGTTCGTCTCCGATTTCCGCTGGTAGTGGCAGATGTAGCCAACTGCAATCGAGAATTGTGATTGACGACTTTTTCGAAAATCTCGAATTGCACTGCACCACGACGACTCACGTGATTTCATGAATGGTTCGTAGAATTCCTCGAAGTGAACATCTTGAATCTCCTGTAGTCCAAAGACGTCCGCGTTGAGCTCACTGTACGGAAAAAAGATTAGCGATTATTCGGAAAAGTCGACTACCGTAACCCCCTCTCCACACTACTCACATCAACTCCTTCTGGATGAGTGGCCATCGATGAGCCCATTCGAGTACGTATGGATGGAATCTGGAATGGATTGATTATCGTTTGACCGATTGATCAAGTATACTCACTTAGTGTGTCTGTAGAGATAGGAAGTGTTTGCTATCGTCTTCTGGCAGAGTACATTATAGGAGCAGATTCGGAAGGGAGCTGCAGATGGATCCACCTTCGTGTCCGATCGATGGAGACACTCCGTCTGGAAGTGAGGGACGGGTTAGTCATGCCCTTGCCAGAAGATCAACCAACTCGCAATTCGGATATGGCACAAATTTAACTAGACTACATTTGTAAAAACAATGAGACCAAAAGGTGACTCGTACCTCCCACTGTCTCCTCCATATTCCATTGGCAGAGAGGGAATCCCTGACCACTCCGACTGCCTCATCGTGCAAGACAGACGCGAGAGTCGCAGGAGGGGCACCTATTCCATGGGCGAGAGCAGATGGGGTGTGGTGGATACCTGTAATAAAGGGTTTTAAAGGGGAAGCAGGTTTCCCGAGGTAAGACGATTATCAAATAGAAGAAGCAGACAAAAACTTACATGCTAGAGCGATAGTTTCAAAGGGCAGATTCATTCAATTCCCTACCCCTCCTCGAGTATCAGTCAGTATAGAATGAGAGGGAAGTATGGCAATGTAAATATCCAGTCTCATCTTCTAGTCTAATGTCCATGTTTGTCTAGCGTTTTCAATACCAGAAATACAAATGAGATGCTAACCATAATCTCGGAAGTTGACAGGTTGTGACTGGGGTGCACTGGTGGAGAATCCCCTCGTCTGGATGAGTCCCATTGCAGAGGGAGGAGGGAGAGAAGGAGGGAAGCGGACGCTGACAGGAAATCGATAGAGATGAGCCAGAGGAGTGATCGGGACGGGGGCTGCAAGGAGGGGGGTTAGAGATTGCTTCGAATACGCTAACTAATCATACTGTTATCAATAGCTGGACTGACCGCTGGGAAGGGGAATGGTTGAGGGAGAGGCGAAGTATGTCTGGGGGAAGGCGCAAGTGGATGCAGCCACTGCACGAGCTACTGTGGTCGGAGAAGCAGTGAGGGACACTGGAAAGGGAGGGGAGTTAGCAACTAATACCGGGACGCGATAAAATACTAATATTAAACATGAGAGGCCTAGAAGGAGGTGAAGAATCTATCAAGGATGATCAGAACAGCACGAAACCTCTAGACAGGTAAACTCTACAGATTGGGCAGAAAACACATGGTGATTCTGGATAGCGGCAACAATGGCGAAATAACTCTCACATCCATCCTCCTCTGTATCAGATCCGCACTTCTAATTGGGCAAAAAAGCGCCGAGAATGAAGCCTGTAGCCTTATATCGTAAAAACGTCTCTACAGACTACGTGAAAAGGCGTGAAATTGATGGGTTAATAGTGGGCTGATAAGATAGACAAGGGAAATGTTTACTGAAAAGTGAAATGGCGAGTTGAGACTACATTACAGAGCTTTTTCAAGTATGAATCACTCAAAGTTCGACGGAGAGCCTATACAAACAGACTGTAGACCGGATGCCAGTGATAGAACTTGAAAAATGAATCAAATAGATCAGAAAGGGAGCGAATTTTAGGAAACTTTCAAATAAAAGAGACTATGTTTGCATTAGAGAGAAGACGGTTAAGGATGCATCTAGCAGAACAGGATTGTGTAATATTGAGAAACCTTTTAAAAGATGGTGAAGTCCAAGTATTACACAATGAATGGGAAAAGAACAAGAGGACTCACTTGATCTCGTCTCTGCTTTCTTCCTCCATGCTTCTCTCTTCCTTTCTTTCGCACTCTTCGTTCTAGTCATCATTACCATCGGAGAAGAGACAGTGGAAGAGGATCCATTCTGCAATATTATCGATCAGTCATCGAAAACCTCGTAACCCCGTCTCTAGTCTCCTTCATGAAACGTGGGAGCACATGGTTTCCGATTCTCTCCCGTAACTCTAGACTGAATTGCTAATGTTCGCGTGGGGAGGAATGCTTTGCAAGGAGGGAGAACGTCACAATCTCTTTCCGATTCGCATTGCACACAGCATAATATTAACTGCACAGGGCTTGGCTTGCCCCCAACACAGCGAGTATCCGGTGCCCCCCTCTCCTCTCACCTGCCCTTGTACTCCTCCATTCCCCTGCTGCACTGCATTCCTCACTGGCTGCGATGGCTGCACGAAGGGAGAAGACTGCTGCTTGCCTGAGATGGTCGACTGATTAGACCCCTGTACTAGTATTTAGCGGGACCAATCTCCGCCTGCATCAACATTCCTTATTCAAACAACTCTGCTCTCTCACCAATCGTTCCTCTTCTCTTCAGGGCAGTCGTCTGGAGGGTGTGGGGGTCGATGGAGACTATGAATCGAAGAGGGGGAGGCATTTGATGCCTAGTAGTTAGAGGAAGAAGAGAGTCAATTGGAAATCCCCAGTCAAAACCCGAAAGGTCAACCGTCTAGGGCGATCGATAGACGAGAGGTGACGGGGTCAGCCATTGATCTACCTCTCCTTGATCTACTCCCTACTGTACTTCCATCACACAATTCGATCTCTAGCTGAACTCAAGGTCTCTCCTTCTCTTCTCTCACTTACCCTTGTCCTTCTTCTTCTTTCCTCCATCGATCAATGGGATGAAATCGGGCAGTTCGGCTCCCGAGGCGACCTACAATCGATCTCTTCCATATATACAGTACCCCCACTTTCCCCTTCAAAATGCGCGCGTGACTCACCGCGTTGCCGCACAGTTTGAGCTCATTGAGTAGGGTACACGTGCGTTGCATGGCTGCGACCACGTGCGAGTTTAGAGAGAGGAGAAGAGAGGGTTCACCCCGATCTCGAATTGACGCAGATTGGAAGGAGATTGGAAAGGGCGGAGAGAGATAAAGGTGATAATCGGAAGGAAGGAACGATATCGAGTGAAAGAAGGGATGGAACTTGACAAGTGGCACGAATCAGAGGGAAAAGAACGAAGGGACAACGAGGAGATGAGAGAGGGAGAGAAACGGGAGAGACGAGACTGGAGGGGAACAGACGAAATGGAGAGATTGTTCCTGAACCTATCAACAATCTTCTTCCCTCTCTCAGTCTGTTCCAGACTGGGGACTACCATTGAGTCTCTATCCCTCCTTCCCTCCTGGTATCCCTTCTTCTCCCATCTGGTAGGGGCGGGGCATGGTTATTTGGTCTTCCCTCTCCTTGTGTATGAGTGGGGGTCGGGGTTGCCCTTCTTCCTCCTCTCCTCCTCCCCTCCCTCTCTGATCAGATGTTCAAAGCACCATTGGGAGGAGGGGGACTGGGGGTACATCTCCCCCTCTTTCTCTATTCTCTCCTCCGGTGCTCTCTGGGTGCTTCTCTTGTTTTGACGCGAGTGTACAGGGAGAGAGGGGAGGGAGAGGGGAGGCTGGAGACCCGTGAGATCAAATCACCATCGAGTGAGGAGGGAGAGGAGCAAGAGCTAGATGCTGTTCCGTAGCTCAGATCAAAGTGTGAAGGGGAGAGAGAAGGGGAATCGAGGAGGGAAGAGACGGAGATGGGCCAGAGGGGTCCCTCTCTCTTCCCTCCTCCCCCTCTTCCTGCTGCTCTCATGAGAATCCAACGTCGTGCAGAGACCACCAGAGGGCAGGAGACCAATGGATGAGGATGGAAATAGAAAGGAGGAGGATGAAATAGTTAGTCAGAGCCGATGACTAGTGTAGGGAAGGCGAGAATACATTCACATGAAAAAAGCAGAAAAAGCAGATAGTGAGGAGAGGGAAGAGATCAGAGTTCTGGGAACACCCCCCCCCCCTCCGAAGTTGTTTTCCACTGCCTCCCCACGTTATTTAGTGTTACTAGAAGAAGGGAAAAAGAGGGGAATACTGGCAATAGTGGCAACAGAAAAGGAGAAGATTCAGTGACGACTGTAGGCTGACAAGAGTTCAAGAAACGAATAGACTAGAGAAGAACGAATGGAACGTGCGTTAACCAGTCAGGATCCTAGAGTCGTTTTACTTGCAAAGAACTATGGGTCCTGCCTTCAACCACATCGCGGCTCTATCAATATCTAGTCGAGAAACCGCCACTCCATCAGTTCTCGAATGGATGGCAGATAAGCGGACAAAGTGCGTCGTGTCGATTGAAGAGAAGAGAGGAGGGAGAAGGAGAGAAGGGAAGTACCCAACAAAGATCACAATGATCACTTTCTCGAATAGAGGAAAGAGAGAACAAAAAAGAGGTGGAATGACCGTCAAAATCGTTCGATTTAATTGCAGCAGTGAGCTCATGTTGCTATGTTGCTAAACAGGCATCTGATCAGCCTTTCTTCCTCTCTTCTCCACTTATTTATATCATGCGCCTATTTCTGTACCATGGACACTGCCAAAACAGAGGGAAGGAGCAAAGAATAGTGGAAACTGGTCGAGTGTACCTTCCCACGTCACTAATAGAGAGAATGAGTCAATGGAGGACATTGGGAAGGACAGAGAACGGAACTGAATCGACTATCGAACCAGAGATACCCTCTAGATACCCTCTACTCCCACAATATTATTGTGAACGAGAGAATAGCAAGTACTTTTACCCGAAGAACGCTCAATTTGCAGAATATATTCTATGGACAAAATTTGGAAACCGGCAGAAATCAAACAATTGAAAGGCGGTATGCAATGCACTCTTCAAAGGTCTTCAATGGTTTCATGACGACATCAGATTCATACGATCACACATCTCTCTCCCTGAACGATCACTCTCATATTGCACCCACTCAATGAGCTCAAATTGCGCAGCTTTTACCAAATCCATAATTCCCTTACCTTATCCGTCTCTACATTATCGTCTTCGTCCAAAGATAAATCAATAATCGATTTCTCCATCGGGGGAACCGGCTGAAGTGACACAATTGATAACTCCTTATCTCTGTCTTTGTTCTGTCTTCTCATGGAAATTCAAACAAAGGAGGTCGTTCTCAACTTCTCCATTTCTTCTTACCTGTTCCTCACTGAATGCCTTATTCATAAGTGAACTCTCACTCTCTTGACTGCCTTGACTCGCCACTTCTTCCACTTCCACATCAGAATCATCGTTTATAATTACGATTTCCGACATTACTGAAATATTAAAAATCGCGACAATAAAAATCAATTTTGTTCAAATCGAATAGACGCTTAAATCTCCCACTCTGCTCCTCACCATGGTCTGATTTGTGCTCTCCCAGACAGAAGATCTCCTCATCTTCATCTTCATCTCCCTCTCCCTCATCCACCAGAGTAATCTCCCCTTCCTCTTCTCCTCTATTCACTGCTTGTACTTCTTCCTCTTCCTCCATCACTGCTGCTACATCTCCCACCTCTCCTTCTCCTTCCTTCTCTTCTTCTTCCATCACAGCTACTCTCATTGTCTGATCTCCCACTTCATCGACAGTACAGATTGACCTGCAATCCCTAGTCGAGACAGTCCTATCTCCTAGTTGGCCCTCCTTCCATCCCCTCTTCTCATCCCTTTCTCTCATCCTTCATCGAAGGCACATTCATCACTTCCTCATTCACTCAACCGATTATCTCAGGAGTGACTCTGCCCTCTCTTCCCTCTTTTGGTTGCTCGATCAGTCTGGTCACTCGAGGGGCCTTCCTCCCTGTCAGTCTATCTCTCCCTGACCCCTTCCCCTCACGTGATCACTCCCATTCACAGGTCGTGTCTCGTCGAGGGATGGTCACTGATGGGAGAGGGAGGGAGAGGGGCAGTGAGGATCTGAGTGGAGAGGGGGAGAAGGGAAGGGAGATAGGGAGGGAGACACGTGGTGTCTGTCGGGTGCAAAGTTTGCACTGCAAATCGACACGGCCAACAAAACTACTCGCCATATCACGGGACTGTCATCCTTTGAAACAACAACGAGATCTGCCTTGATTCAACCTACCACCGCTAACAAACTTACATGTTATCAACGATAGTAACATCGTTAGCTGCTTCTTCTGGAAGGATCCTTAACTCTATCTCTTCCTCCTCTTTTTCTACCTCTCTCTTCTGGTTCAATCTCCTCAATATCATCATTGTCTTCTGCTTCACTCTCCGATATAACATTGATTGCATCGGGAGTCTTCTGCGCCGTTCGATACTGATGAGCTGCAACGAGATCATTCTCATTGCATAATCCACCATCTTACGCTTCAACTGATCAATGAATAGTCGCCATGATCATGCATTACGATTTAACTGACCAATACTCTTGAACATGTTGAACACGGGTGCTCCTCCCTCCTTCTTCACTGGAGGAATAACTGCAGTCATCGACTTCTCTGCAAGCAGCTCTTTATTGACAGTGTCTCTCTCTCTCATCCGATCACTGACTCTTATTCGCTCTGGTCGCCAATTGTCTCGCATACTTCAACTGAGTCTTCTTCTTCGTTGCATCCGTCACTGGACCCGATGGAGTGCTGCAAGAACAATTAATTAATTATGTTTACGACTATTATAGATTTTAATTTTTCTATACAATCCACACAGCAAACACACCTTGGCAAAGCGATAACCACTCCTGAGTTCTTCTTCTTATTGGAACTCCGTCTATTGGGCTTATTGGCTCTATTGCGGACTGGAGTCACGGGTGATCCAATGGGAGGAGACGGGAGAAGGACTACGGATGGAGCAGGAGGAGGGGGGACAGTAGAGGAAGAAGCGAAGCATGAAGTAGAAAGAGATGGAGGGGGAATGGGAGGAGGAATAGGAGGAGGACCAGTGGAGGGAGAAGGACCGGGAACGAGTCGAACCTGCAAGAGATTCAATCAGATCCATTTCACGAATACAATGAGAAATGCATGATCAAGCAGTTGCAAACTAACAGGGAATGGGAAAATGGGATATCCGGGAAGTTGATATGGATTGGGTTGAGGATAATTGGGAACGACGAATGAAGGGGGCGGTTGATTAGAATGACTCTTCTGAAGTGATGATACCATGAATGCATTCAACACAATTCATAACAAAAAGTAATACAGACGTCGCAACAAGTTAGATTTCTCTTCCTCTTTTCTCTTACCTTCTGGATTCCTCTATTGCCCACTGGCGGTATCAAACTTCTCTTCTGCTTATTCACTTGTCCTTTCTTCTTTCCCATCGCGAATCGACGATACGGCTACGTTAGTCTGAAAGTCAGTCGATGCAAAGATTATTCCAGGCATTCGAGCATTTTGGTTAGATAGAGAAGCAATCAGGGATTACTCAAACCCATTCTTTTACACATTCTCCGTTAAATGAACAGGAAAGCACTTTATCACGAAACTGAATTATGGAATGCAGCAATTCACTAGATCAGGTGTAATATTTACAACACATTGTCCTAAGAAGAAACAATATGTACATCATAAAAGTAGATCCACAAACTACAACAAACTAGGTTCAACCTTGAGGAGATTTAGTATTGTCAGAATGAAGCGATAAATAAATTGCACAAGAAAATGTAGGCTAATACTCGAATGCTTCTTCACTCAATTCCGTTTCCTCCTCTTCTCCTTCATCCTCAATCGACATCAAACTGTGATGACCAGCGAAGGTTATGAGAGAAATCTCGAATTGGTCCTCAAATACTCAACTTATCTTATTAGTGGGCAATTTGTGATTAACTATTAATATAATTAATTAAATATTTAACTGACTACAAATTGTATGGCAGCAGTGGGTGCATTAACTTTCGCATCGGAAAGAAAAGGGAGGACGATTTCAGAGGGAGGAAGATCGAGGATCAGCTTGAGATTGTACGTGTACATGTGCTGCAAATTGAGTGTGGCCCTTACCTTCATCAGTTTATTCATTTTCCTGATTATGTAGAGATGGTCTGATCAAGAGTGAGATAGTATACCTGTGAGAAGTATCCTACACATAGATAGTCTCCCTTCCTCGCAGCACACGTCACTGTGTCTTCCTTCCTCGACATCGCGAGAATCGCCCGTTGATCCCATGTTACTGTGTCGTGGTTGCGCTGAATAATGGTTTAGTTGATTCAATTTCTATCAACTTGATAGAAAGGAAAAATTAACAAAAAGGGATACAACGACATTAGCAAGCTGTGCACACAGTAATGACTCACATACTGGACTACTCTATAGATGGCGACAGGTCCGAGAGTGGAACTAACGATGACGTGCACTGTCGGCTCGTCCTCTTCCTCCTTCAATTAAGTGATCGATAGTTGGCCATTGAGCTTCCTATTTCGAAGGTCAACGATAATCAAATACTCACCTCCTCATCATCCTCATTCTTATATGGCTGGTAGATATCTGTCACAGAGACTGCGCCGAAGAACCGCATTCGTTTACTGAAAGGGTCCATCTTCACATCGATATCATCATTCCAACTCACACTAGCATAACTTTGTTCTCCCTCAGAGTCGTCCTCCAGAATCGGAGATGGCCATTATCGCATCCGACCAGCGTCCATCTAAAAGAACTATTTCGTCATCATTGCCTCATCATAGTAAAGAGGAGCTCCTAACTCCTTCCTTCCCCTCACCTGAATCTTCCGATGGTCTCGCTGGTCATCTTGACAGCCGTCCCTGGGAGGGGCTGGGCCAGTTCAGGATACTCCTTCGAGACATCTGATGTGAGCACGAGGTTGAACCCTCCATCCTCACTAGGCTGCAATTGAGGGAAATAGAAGGGCATCCCTACGACCAGGATGAGAAGAATGTTGCACCACTAGCGAAACACGTATGTACACGTTTCAACCACACATATTTCCCACTTACGTTCAGACAGTTTATAGTGGTCAACATCTTTATTCGATACTCACATACCGCTAAATGGTAGACGACAGCCTTCTCATTGGAAGGAAAGATGAGCGCACCCATCGATCCTCTTTTAGTCCATCGATAGGAGATGAATCGAACCAGAGCGACAGAACGAGATATGAACTCCTGAGGATCACTTTGTTGTTTACAATATTGAATAAACTGACGTAGATTCCGTATCTCAAATCTTAGATAACTTTCCTCACCTTGGCCAACACACTTGCTTTCCCCGTATGCATCTCAATCCTGAACAGCACCAGTTGATACTTGCTGGTCGTTCCCAATTCGCACGTCTCTCCCCAGCAAGTGAGCACGAGAATCTTCCCCGGCACTCGCAGCTCACGCGATTCCTCCTGTGAGAAGATGGAGGGTGAGACGGAATCATATTAGGTAAGACCGTTGTTTCTGTGAGGAAAGACAACGTTTCGAAAACATGAAAGTTAGCAAATCTCCGATCGGCACTGACAATAGCATCGATGGCGACAATCTCCAATTGGGTCATCTTGGGATGGAATGATCCGCCTGAGGAACCACCAGAGAGCGATTGAGTCTGTAACGATGTGCTTCAGATTTACGAATTAATACACCACGTGAGTGTAATTCTTGTTTGATTGTGAATACAACATCATTTATATAAATTGTAATATAGGGATACGAATATACTGACAAGACTCCTCTTGCTGCCAGATAGATTACTCGATAGATTCATGGACGAGAGCATTGATCGAGTACTCGCATCTGAGGAAGATTGAGGGAGATAGTCCTGAACGAGTATCTTTCTCTTCCATCCCATCATCATCTCCTCACCCTCAGATACAGTCTCCTCTCCGTCACCGTCTCTCCACTGTCACACAACAGAAGGACGTCACCGTTGATGTTGATGCAGCACGTACGATGGATCGGAGTCGTGTCTGCAAGTGCGACTACTCATTCATCGAGTTCAGAATCTTCCTCTAAACATCGTATACTCGAATGGTTGAATGAGGTATTGGGGGAACGTTTGAATCCTGTCAACTAGCTAGTATTATAAAGGTACTGTACTCAACTGACCGTTGAGTTGTGGTTCGGTTCTGCACAATTGGAAGAAGCAATGGGGAAAGGCAGTGAAGGTCTTCTCCAGCCATTCCATACCCGCGGAGATGGACATGATGGAGAGAGAAGGGAGGGGATGAGGTGGACTGAGAGGATGAGAGGGATGTCTATTCTTTCTTGCTCTTCTCAACAGTCTCTCCACTCTCCTCCTCGAAATGAGCCCACTCTCCTTCGGGAACCACTTTAACTCCTTCCTCTACTTCTTCAGTCTTCTCCTTCACTTCCTCAGCTTCTTCAATCTCGTCTTCTCCCTTCTTCTCCTCTCCTTCTTCTTCCAATTGATCTTTCACTCTCTGGACGTGATCGTTCCTCACTAGTTTCAACTTCTCACTCGCAGCCACAGCACAAGTCTGAGGGGCGAGTTTACGTTGGATCAGAGAGGGCTGGATCACCTGAAAGAAGGAAATTATTGGATAGATTCTATAGAATTCGATTCGCATCGATTCTACTCTTAAAAGATCTTTATCTAAATATTCCCAACCTACCCTCAAAAACTAAAATACTTGAGTTCCGTACAATCATGACTGATGAAAGAGCAATAGCAGAAAATATTCAATCAAAGGATGAATGTGATGTATACCACTGGGTACATTTTCGCACCTATAGAGCGATTTCCTGCTCTCCTTGTGATACCAGCTCCATTGTCACCATCACTAATTCTTCCCAGAAAGGCCCGCTAAAAATGCGATGAAATATTCTTTGGGAAATATTCTACTGTCATGTGGAGCTGGTTGCACTGATCGAGTTAACACTCAAGTGTGAAGCATCAGTATGACGGGAAGCGAGTGCCCAAGACAATAAATGCATTATTTTATAAATCCAACTGTACCTGATCGACGAAATCGTCGTCAAACTTGTTGTTGTCAGTGGATTCGGAAGTGAGGAGATTGAAGAGCTGAAACAGAATGATGCAAGCAACTCACTTTTTAAGTATTTTCGACTATTTCTTTTTGTGTCTTTCATCTACTGATTCTCCTTCTTCCTTCTTCCTCCTTCCACCTCCCTCTCCTCCCCCTCTCACCTGATGGTCCTTCACACTCGCAATATCCGATATGAACTGCTTCGCTGTCGCCTTCTTTCCACTCGGATTCTTCACTGACTTCAATTTTCGTTCTAGAAAGAACCATTGATACATTTGTGAAATTTAAAGACTCCCTTGATTGGATTAATTAACTACTGTCTTAGAAGCCGGCGAACATTGTTTTAATAATGTTATCATTAGATAGTCAAAACCGGTTATCCTCCTTCAATTCTTACCCAAAAGTGCGAGATACTCCTTGTCAACCTCCCTCTCGTTCTTCTCCTTCTGTTGATCGACCACAACGGTCTCGATGACCTCGCTCATCAGAATTCACCCGAATACCCTAAAACCAAAAAAGTGAAGATAAGATTCGACCGCGTTGCGAGCACGCAACGCAGGGTTCGACAGAGCGAGAGACGACACAAGGGGCGCATTGACATCAGCCTCTTTTTCTCATTCACTGCCACTTTTCAATGTTTGTTCTTTTTCAATAATCCAACAATATTAACTGTGGGACTATGTCAACCACGTGAATACTTTGAGAACTTTGCTCATGTCTACAAACCTTCATTCGCCAGTGATACAGGTACAGAAAACAAAAACGGAACTAAACTAGTGGCACTTTCACAATTATGAGTTATTCGATAGTGCAAACGCGAACAGATGATCACAAGCAATCACAAACACACTCACACTACATCAATTCGAGTCTGAGCGACAACAGAGTACTGCGTTAGTACTATGAAACGATCCTAGAGCGAACGTAAAAACGGGGTACGGTGTACAAACTAATGTGAGGGTACTGTAATCGATAACGGTCAAACTGAGCAATTCACATGTCTGTGAGTGAAAAAGAAATGGTGTGAGATAGAACAAGGTGCGAATAAAACGGGGTGCTAATCGAGAGGAAAACTGACAACGAAATACAACATAAGATGAGCGAAAGTAATGCAGAATGTGAAGAAACGGGTGAAGGTATGTGATGAGATACGATAAGGAGTCCCTGATTCAGGGCAGGGTACTGTAGTCTACTACTGCTATCGATTAGACTTCCCGAACGATGAGGGCTCCGCGCTCCTGGCCAGTTCCGATCCACTTGATGGGAACCTACAATGTATTCGCGTGAGTGAAGTGTGCCTCATTTCCAGATGCACCAAATTAATTAATTATTTAATAGACACGATAGTCTACCTTGATGTAGTCCTCGATGAACTTGATGTACACTCTGCACTTCTCGGGCAGCTCATCGAACGAATTGACGCCAGCTGTGTTCGACTGAGAAGGGAGAGATTAGCATGCTTCCTTCCGATAGACACTGACCATCCATCCCTCGAAGGAGAGATACTCCACTTCGATCTTCTCCCATGCCGATGCTTGTGCGGGAGGGGCAGCCAGTTGCACTCCGTCGATCTTGTATCCTACTGCCACCTGACAATTTCAATAGTTTTAATCACAATGCTTCATTGTTAGTTATTTTCCGTAACAATGATCTCAGTTTCCTTCAAGTTGATAAAATCGATATAATCGATCGAATAGCAATGAAATGTGAAACCCCAAATCATTATTACCTTCAGCTCAGGGAAGGAGTCGAGGATATCCAACTTGGTGAGGGCGATGTGCGTGTATCCGTTGATCTGGGCTGAACGACGGAGAAGGAACAGATCCAGCCAGCCACATCTGAGTATCACTCTTTCGTCAACATTCCTTCTCTTCCTCTCTACCTCCTCTTTCTTCCAGTAGTCACTCCGACCTCCTGTCCAATCGACTGCAGCTTCGATCCATCCTCATCGAACAATTCCGTGGGGAAGGGGCCAGTGCCCACTCGAGTCTGGTACGCCTTCACCACTCCGATCACCTGATAGACGGATGATATCAGGAGCAGAAGATACACACATTTGATGCACCCATCACCTTTATTTCAAAGATGAAACCTCAATTGACCAGCCCCACATACCTGATCGATAAGAGTGGGCGGTATTCCCAGTCCGGTGCATGCTCCACCCACGGTCGCGTTCGATGACGTGCAGTAGGGGAAGGTTCCTGGATCAAAGATTATAATGACGACTCGTAAGACTACAGTAACTCACCAAAATCGATATCGAGCAGGGCTCCGTTGGCTCCCTCCACGAGCAACTTCTTGCCCTCGCTGATCGCCCTGAAGATGTGTTCAATGTATACTTGTCGATGGAGACGAGGCCCAGCCATGGCCATAAATTCTTCGCCTCCACTCACTTATGCAGATATCCGACGGTGTCTCCCACCAACTGCTTCTCCTCCAGCTTCGCACGCAGTTCCTGTAGAGTTGAATCAAGTGGACAGAGCTTTATTGTGGAAGACGGAGATCATTCAATGCTGGAAGGAGGATTCGTACTTCTTCCCCCACATACCTTGAACTTGGCCAGTTCGGCTTCTTCGTCCACTTGGATATTGGGGAACTGATTACGGTAGTACGAGACGAGACGACGGTATCTGACAGATATATTCATATTTTTCATTAACCAAAGCAAGTACGATCAACAATGGAGATTCAGTCAAGGTGGTAAACCACCATTGAAGCTCATCCCTTCCAACACTGACCTCTCCTCGAATGCCTCCGTGTCACCCATAAGATCGGCGACTCTCACTCCATTTCTGAAGCACTTGGACGAGTAGGTGGGACCGATGCCGCGATTCGTCGTTCCGATCTTACTGTAAGCATCACAACTAAGCTCCATATCAATTGTATTATCTTGTGCCAGGATCCGACAACTTCCAACCCTCCTCCCTCCCCCCCCCCCCCCC
>LS517132.1:193008-230459 GCA_900490845.1 Pristionchus japonicus | reverse complement strand
AATCACTCCTCCGTTCTCTCTCCGCAACATCTCCTTCCATTCTCTTCTTTATTGCAGTCTCTCTCTAGAATGGGCCTGTCAATTTGGCCTCTCTCCTCTCTCTCGGAATGGACCCTTCCCTCCATCCATCTCTACCTTCTCCTTCTCCTTCTCCTTCTACTCCCCTCGATTGCCCCCCGAGACTGCCAAAACAGACCAATTTCACGCATACTCAACACAATCGGAAGGTGACGAGAAGGTCGACTGGGAGAATAAAGAGGGAGCGAGGGGTGGGTGCACTAGGGGGGGGGGAGATCAAAGATCAACTCACGTGGACGTAGACTGCAAATGGCATGACGAAGCAAGCAACCAGAAGATCTGCCACGGCCAAACCTGAAGGAGGGAGGAGAGATTGGAGGAAATTGAGAGGGTATCAGTGACAACTAGGAGGTTCTGCAGCAATAGTAATGCAGAATCGAATGAGTTTCCGTAGTTCAACGAAAGAAGAACAGAAGAAACATACCGAGGATGAGAAAGTTGATGGCTGAATGGAGGGCTCGAAACCGAAGGACGGAAACGATGACTAGTAGATTACCGACGATGGTCACAAGAGGAATGATGATCAGTCCGAGTCCCCACCTGAAGATTGATCTTTGATCTCTACCCTCTCTCCTCTCTCCTCACCAATTGTACTCCATCGGCACAGCTGTGGTCGTAGTGACGATGGTAGTGTCCACATCCAGATCCGGGACCGTCGTCGTCGACGAGCCGGCAATCAGCCGCACCGCCGCTTCCATTCTGCGGATCTGGTCGGAGGCGATGGCTGGTTATGGTTGCCGATGGCCCATATCTGCGTGTTCTGCAAAGGGAAGGTCGTGAGAGGGGGAACGGGCGGAACGAAGAAAGAGAGTGCTGTCGATCTTTGCACTGAAGACGACGTGAAAGGCAAACATGAGACGAATTCGAAATGGAAGGGTTTGAATGGATGAGAGAAGGGTATTCAGAAGGCAGAGACCACAGTTACAAGATCGAACGGGGTCTCTTTCGAGGAATGAGAGGAGTAGTTATCGTAGTAGAATACTAAGTCAACGAGTCAAACGTGAAACAAGAGTCATCCTCTGCTAACTCTCAGCCCTCCATTGAGTGGAGGCATCCAATTGGGGGAGACTTCTTTCTCGCTTCGTTGCCTGTTTTGTCTCACTCACACATTTCGCGCAGGAGAAAAGGACGCTCAGCTATTCACGAACACTTTGGAAAACAGTGTGCTGAATGATGAGTGATGACGAAGAGGAAGAAGAAGAGAGAGACCTCCCAGGGAAGGGAAGAACTATCCCATGCGGTCGCTAGACTACACTGCTCATTCGGAGACGAATTATTCAGAGGAAGGAGTAGAAGGGAAGATGCACTATCTCTACAAGAATAGAGAGACTGTCTAAAGAGGACTGCACCACACTACCAAGAGGTCCAAGAGGGAATACCGTATCTCCGAAAGGGAAGAGATGGAGGAAGGTAGCCATTTCCCCGTTTCTCCCCTTCGTAAGCCCATAATTTCTCGCGTTTGACGATGGATGTGCAGCGATTACCGTAGTCACGGGGAGATAATGGGAAGAGAAGAGGAAAGAAAGAGAGCCGGGGAGGCGAAATCCGGGAAATAGGAAAGGAGACGAAGAAGAATTGAAGGGGGAGAAGAGAGGTGAGAAGAAGGAGTGAAGATGGAGTAGGTCGAGTATGAAATAGAGAAGGAGAAGGGGAGAAGGAGATCTCTCTCCTCCTTCAGATTCCATCGAAGGAGAAGGAGATCTTCCAGAGGACGAAGGAGAAGGGAACGATTAGAGGGAGGGGGTGCAAGGGACTTCATCCATCGAAGAACAATGGAATTGATTGCTGTGAGTAGGAGGGCTAAGCTTAGTCCTTTTCTTCTTCCTCCTTCTGCACATCAATCTACGAACCGAGAGAGAAAGCGAAATGTAAATGTCACATGCAGCGGTTCTACGTCTGCAGCGACTATGCTTTGTGGGTGCATCGACAAGGCCTCAGGATACCATTCCCTGCAGTGGATTCGATCTGATCCATATCTTGATCTCCGTCGTCTTCCAGTCTCCTCCTTCTCTCTCGTGTCAATTCTGTCCATTCATGCGATGCGTTCGCATTTTGGGTGAAAAGACGAAGTGAAAGAGTGAGAATGCGCAGCCATTGGAAGAGATGAATGGAGAAGATGAGAGGGAGAGTCTGCAGATGGAAGAGAAGGTCGAACTATGGACTGATACTCGGAATGGAGTCACGAGGAGAGTGGATGTGACAGGAGTAGTCCGAAGGAGAGATCTGCCCTTTCCCCCGATGGAGAGAAGAGATACCTATCACATTTCAGACTGTGGGAATGAAGTGAATACAGGCAGAAGGAAGGAGGGAGAAAACAGAAGTCGAGGAGAGGAGAGATCACTCGTGTTGTCTTCTCTAATCTGTGGAGGGGCGAGAAGAGGCTGTGAATGAGCTGAGAGAGTTGAGAGAAAGCTTCGGTGCATACAATAGATCAGAGAGGGAGAAGGACCAAAGACAGTTCGTGTTGGATTGACAGACGAAGAAAGTTATAATGCAAATCTGAGAACAATCAGAGGAGGGCAGAGTAATCAATCATTTCTTGATGGGAGAAACGAGAATAATCGGGGGAAAGATAATGAAAAGCAGCTGCATCGCTTATTATCCCTTTTGTTGAATCGACAGACTGGAATAGAAATGCACCGGAAGAGATCAAGAGCCTCTCTCTTTTAGGGAAGAATGATCAAGTATCCAACACCAGGCAGACAGTCCATTCAACACTACAGATCGTTTCTCGGTAAAGACTAGACTCTGTCTTCTCTCTCCCTCCCTTTCGCCCCTTCAGTGACCCTCTCCCCTCCATCTCCCCTCCTTCTCTTCCTGTTATGCATCTCGTGAAGGAACGAAGGTGGTGGAGTCTGAGGAGAGAGAGACACAATTATACCCACTCCACCCTGTATTCAATACAAGAATAGAGGAGGTGAGGGTGGAATGGTCAGGAGGGAATTCAAGAGAAAAAACGGAGATCGGAAGGAGAAGAAGGGAGTCAGTGACCATGGTCCTACGTATACCTCTACAGACAATCGCAACCCTCACAAGTCGTTAGTCCATGGACTCAAGGATGAAGGCTATGATGGAAATCATTGTAGATTAATCTCTAATCAGACAGCGCTTTGATCAATTGGTTGAGATGTAGACGAGTCTATTGATCAGTGGCCCTCTCCCTTCATCACAATCCACTGCAGGTGCCTACTCCCTCTCATGGTTTCGATCTCTTGTCGCATGAGAGAACCTGCAGCTCCCCCTTATATTCCACCTGCTAGAGGGAGAGAAGGAGGAGAAACAGGTGGAATAGGGAATCGAGTATTGAACAGAGAAATAATTAGAGGACGTGGTGATTGATGATGATGATCAAATAGATTGAGAAGAAGAAGAAGGAAGAAAGTGGTAATGGCCCATAGGGTATTCTACATCTCTTCCCTCTCTCACATGTTCAAAAGGCTTTCGGAATAATGAGGTTATGGCGGTTGAATGAATGGAAAAGGGGAAGAGACGAATAAAGAGGAGTGCAGATGGAAGAAAAGGATACGATTCAGTACTAATTATGACGAGAAAAAGATCTGTCGAAGGGAGAAGATTGGGATACGAATGAGTGGAAGGGAACGAAGTAGCTTACTCGAATGGTTCAGTCAATGAATAACATGAGAAGGGCAGACGATAGAGAGAAAAGGAGGCTATTGAACGCAAAATTGGGTATTATACACTCGGGTGATTTTGAAAGAGACGAGTTGCTTTTCTCTGCGAAAAGATAGTGAGAGAAGTGGAGAGATGAATAGAGAAATGAAGAGAAGAAAGAGAAACAGAAGGGCATAAATTGAGAAGACTGGAATGGGTTGAGAAGACGAGACGAGGGAACTGAGATGGATGATGTAAGGAGAGAGGTGATTGAGATAGGGACGGATATAGATGGAGGAGAAGGAGGGAAACCAATTCGAGAGACCTACTGCCGATTTATCTGCAGATCTGCCTAAAATCTGATTCTGATTTCATCTTCAGCTGGCTAGTCAAATGATGTGTTGAATCTTTGGAAAATCACGCTTATTATCTAGTGAAACGTCAGAACAATGAGAAATGGAGACAGGTGAAGGATTGGAAGAAATATATTCATCCGAAAGAAGAAGTGTGGTAGAGAGAGAAGGAGAACTCCCTTCTGGCTACTTCTATCAACAAATAACTTCACACATAGAATACAAACTCATTCTCAGTCATGGAAAACTGTGAGGATCGTAGAGAAAAGAGATGGGAAATTGTAGGCGATTGCAAGAAAGTGAGAAGGATTGTATGAGAAGTGTAAGGCGATCTAAGAAATATTCGAACCCAAGGAAAACCGTTGATTCTACTAACTCATTCTGAAGGGAGTCTCAAGTGGAGATTATCCATGCAGGAAGATTGAAAGTGCGGAAGTATAGGCAACATTCGCTGGATAACTTTTGAAGGACCAACGAAAAAGTAAGAGTATAGTACAATGATTGAAAAACTGATGAACGGATGCTCGTGGATTCAGTCAAAGACAAGTGAATATCTCCGTCCGAAAGTGGTGATTATCCATCCATCGAGGGGAAATCATATGGTCCATCTATCGGCGACGCTATAAAATGTCCCCTCCAGATGGAATAAAAGAAGGACCAGTCTGAGAGAAGAACTTGGACGCAAAGAATGAACTACCTAGGATAATAGACAGGGAGTGTAATGGGAGGTGAATAGGAAGGAGAATGGAGAGAAGGGAATGATGCAGTAGAGTCTCAGGTCAGACACGAATATTTCCAGGACAGCCAAGCTCCGCCCACTTTTGTATGTCCTTGTGACAGGAATACTCGCAGTGCAAAATCGAGTAGTGGATTCACATTCAGATCGAGAGAGATGGAGGAGAGAAGGTGTGAGGAAGGGCGAGAGAAGGGCGGATAAAGGAATGGTCGAATGAATTGGGATGGAGATGGATGAAAGAACCAACGAAGAGAACCAAAGGTTCTATTCGAAGGAAAGAGGAAGGAGTGTTTCAATGATGCAAAGTGCATAGGTAGGAACTCAATCTGGAAGAGTGACAAGGGTATGAAATGGGGCATTTCAATCCCTTCTTCTTCTTCTCCCGTCACAGCATCTAAATGGCCACTCAACGAAACGTGCGGATTGTCCATTGGAAACAGGGGCGAACAAAGCATTCTTCCAACCTCAAGAGAGAGAGAGAGACCAGCTATTATCTCCTCCCCTTTCCCTCTCTCTCGATGGATTCTAAGACAACGAAGACTGCATCGGAGTAATCGACGTGACTACCGGGAAGTGATGTGGGTGGCCATGAACCACTCGATTACACTCTCAGATACCGTAATCAATCATACCGTACTCTGCAGACTGCATACCGTACCCAGACTGCAGTATACGGTAGACTACTGCTGCAGAAGCAATGGCAAAGTGAGGAAAAAGCAATCAGATTGTGGGTGCGTCGAGAGGAAGAGAAGGAAGAGGAAGAGAGGATGATATAGAGAGAAGGAAGGGGGAGTCATAACTACAGTACAGAGGGAAACGGAGGCGAATCAGAGGGAAATGGATAGGGAGGACAACGAATAGAGTACGGTAGTTATGATCGTGCCCTTTCGAAGGACTACGGTATCTATTCAGTGGGTGAGGGTGGAAAACATTGGTTGACAAGCTCGGACAATCTTCTCCATTGCTCACATTCTTCATCTGAACCTCGTTGGAATCTGAGGGAGGAATAACAATGGGGTTCTTTTCTCTCTCTCTGGATGAGTGGATTGGTCGATTCCTGTCGAAGGGAAGAGATACTACAGACCCACACAATAACATTCCAGGTAGAAGAGGACCATGAACAGATTCGAGTATTCGAATAAAGAACTTTCTTCGAATTGGAAGCAGACAGTTCGTGATGGAATGAACCATTCAGATGAGGTTATCACGAGAGAAAACACTCGAGATCAGAATCGTGACTGAGTGATCGACCGTCTTTCTCCATTATTATTATTCTATATTGCTTTTCTTCTTCTCACAGGCGACGTCTCTCCGACGTACACACTTCAATTCGCAATCTCAAATCATTTTTGTATTTCACGCCACTCGAAATCTCAAGTGACGACTGAGGGAACTTGAGGTGTGAAGAGAAGATTGCATTTCGGACGAGATTTACGAGAATCGAAGCAGCGAATATCGAAGAGGTTGACCCTATCGAGAGAGGTGGAGAACTGATGGAGAATATTCAACATCCGATTCGCGTCGTAGTCACTACTGATGATGGTATTCAACGACCGCGTGAAACAGAAAATGAAGAATGTTGAGATAGGCAGCAATGTTTTCTGATACTCAGAATGTTACGGAAGAAGTGATGCATTGCAACAGTAATCACTAGAAGGAGAAAAAGGAGTTGCGAAGAGGAAGGAAGACGAGGGAAGAGATCAATGGAGAAAGTGATTAGAGAAGTCTCTAAGTAGATCATTGAATGGGATAGAGGAAGAGAGAGGGGGGGGGAGGAATCAGTCTGTCAAAGGTCTCGTCGGTCAGTGGAAAGAGAGAAGAAAGAGGAAACGCACATGCAAACATGATTTGGAACGAAGGAAATCTGAATAGAATCGGAGAGAGAGAAGACGAGATGAGAGAAAGGAAGAAGGGAAGGGGAAGGGGAAGAATATCAGACGGAGAGAGTTGAGTGACAGTTCGAGACGAATTAGACGAAGAAGTTGCCATTGAGAGAGAAGAAGAGAAGGAAGAGAGTAGACTAGTCATTAGAATGAACGAGATCATGGATGTTAGATGATTCCTATGGAGAGAAACGTGTAATCA
This sequence comes from Pristionchus japonicus, assembly GCA_900490845.1. Classification (NCBI taxonomy): domain Eukaryota; kingdom Metazoa; phylum Nematoda; class Chromadorea; order Rhabditida; family Neodiplogasteridae; genus Pristionchus; species Pristionchus japonicus. Next base: position 223,595 of record LS517132.1, on the reverse strand, counting down.
GAGAGGGAGAAAAACGTCTTGATCGTTCATGAAGTAGTGAGTGCATGAATGGAATGTTTCAGTTGTTCTACAACTGAATGTTTGGAAGTATAATCCATGGATGATGGATGACACAATGAATTCTCATGAAGTCGGTTGTCTCCCTCATTCATCGAACGACCAAACGAATTCTCAGAATCCTCACGGAACAAAATCGGAGAACTGAGGGAAAAGGCGACACAGTTCTGCTTTGTTTTCTTATCGTGTTCTCATAGTTGGGAAGGGACAGAAATCGGAGTGAGTTCGTGTTGTGACTCCCAGATAGAAGAGAACCTCTCCCTCCCCTCCCTCTCTCCCTTCTGTCGCAATGAATCTCTCACACAAAGGTACTATAATTACTGCTTCTTCTCTCGATGGAACAGCATCTATTGAATGGAAGGCACGAAGGGATGAAAATGTTTGAGATGAATGAAAGAGTCAGAGATCGACGATTCCATTCAGAATTGACGTGAAAACATTCACGAGGAGAGGCACTTAGACAGAGTTCAGAAGGATACTCAATAAGGAGAATGATCTACGTCGTGAGTGAGGATGAATTGAGTGGATAGACGAAGAGGAGAGGGAAGGAGAGGGTAGAATAGGGCCAAGAGTCATCTGAGGGTGGATTCGTCTGAAACAATAAAGGAGAAGAGAGGAAGAGAAGAGTGGGATTCCCCGTGAATTTCCACACCCATAAACTTCCCCCATTTCAGACTAGAATACGTGACTGGTCTTGGACTGCTCAAAATAGATGGTTGATGACTCTACATCTACCATTCTCGTAAATTCGTTCAAAGAATTCAACCCAAATAATGATGAAAGATTTTGGGAACCAACTTGAGAAGTGATCTCTCAATCATAATTCTGCGAAATGCGAAATGTGAGAATATTGAAAAGTCACAGGTAAGGCAAGCGATATTGAATGAAGATGTTACATGAGAACCGATGATAATAGTGAGAATTCAAACGCGTAGATAGATGCAATTTCCAAGCTCATTCACACACAATCCGAGTTCTGGATTGAACTGTTATTCCATCCTCAAGACACGGAAAGAACGTCATACGGAAAGAGATGGAATCTGATCGTTAGACAGGGTATTGAGTGAGAAGAGAGACAGAATGATACCATTCACACCTCTATTCGTGACTTTCCCCATTCGTTATCTCATTCGGTGTCGATCTAAAAAGGAGCCGACAGTGAGAGAAAATTGACAAAGAAGCACCGACTTTCTATTTTGCAGGATCAAAGAATCTATGCAAAATGTTCAGCGAAATGGTTGGAAGTTGTAGATTGCAAGCACGCCATGAATAATCTATTTACCGTGTAGCCAATCACTTCATAATTCGAACCGTCGTCACTGACAAACACTTAGTGTTCCCCGTCTACATCAAAGTCCTTCTGAGATGAATTGGGCTAATCAAGAATAACAGAATTCTCGTGGTCAAGAAGCAAAGGAAGGAGAATAACTGAGAACAAATACGGAGAACTCGGAATGGATTGGAAGAGAAGAGAGAACTCGAGACTGATCGAGTTCAATTATACGGCGATAAGTGAGAATGATTCATGACCACGAAGAAGAAGAAGGAAGTCGGAAGTCACCCTCACACGATGAGATTGAAACAACGACGAGAAAGATTGGAAGATGGGAGAGGATCATATTTCACTCCTAGTTACTACATCCTACCACCGTGAGAGATTGTCACGTAAGAGATCGACCTCCTCCTTCATCTTCTCCTCTCTCTCAACTAATAACTATCGTGCTCCCTTCTCTATTCCTCTCGAGATAAACGTTCGCTTCCCTCCACAGGAAGAGAAACCGATTGGAGGAGAGAAGAGGGATCTCGACTCACTAGACTGAGGGATAATGGGTGTGAGAGCTACTGAAGGAATGAAGGGGTCGAATGAGGGAGGAGATCAGAGGAGAAACAATTTGGAAGCCATGCAATGCAGGAGTCGGCTGCATCAGAGAAACAGTGAGACATAGATTGAGGAGAGCATTCTCAGTATTGGCTGCTCTACGACATCGAACATCACTCTGTGCATCAATCGAGTCACTCAATTGAAGGGAGAAGAGACTGATTTCCGTTCGTCGGACAGATTCAGTTCGGATTGTGCAGTGAACGAATTGGATAAGAGAAGAAGTGAGGAGACAGGAAGAGGAGAGAATGATGATGTCTAACAGTCACATTCTAGTCAAGTTTAGCCTCGAAAGAAGATGACTGATGAGACGACGAATTCTTCTCGATTGGCAGGGAATTGAGACTAACGAATGGGAGGAGACAAGGAAGGGTCGAATTCGTCCCTCGATGAGGAACTACTTTTCCTGTCTCGACCTCTACTTGCAACTTGATCTATTCCTTACTCTAATTACGTGATCTTATTTCGGACTGACAGATTTCTAGCTAGAAAAGCGGTGAAAACGTTTCTACTTTGGACAACAAAACGTGGATTCAAAGTTAGAAATGGGAAAACAGGGAGGAATTTGAAGTGCACTTGTGAACTGAGAGAAATCGAATCTTCGTCTGCCGATGGAATTTGAAGGAAAGCTGGAAGGAAACGGACGAAAGACCGAAAAAGGATGGAGAAGAGGAGTCTCATCAAGAATGGAGATTCGATCAGAAGAACAGTCAAGTCTGGAGAAGGGATGGAAGAGGAAGAGAGAGAGAGAGAGAGGCATACCTATTCTGAGCGAGAGGAAGAGAGAGGAAGGGGAATGGATGCTATCAGGGAGGTAATAACTGAGTCGTTTCCTCCCTTGGGCGATCATCTATTTTCTCTCCCTCTGAGGACGGCGGGAATCTTCAAACAATACTTACACAACATCGACTCTTCTCCTTCAAGAACAACAGAGGGAATGGAATGGAAGGGCACGAATCTTGACTTTCGAAGGGAAGGGAAGAGACAAAAGCACGACAATCTACAGAGAGATCTACGAGAGGAAACAAATTAGAGTGAGAATCAGAAGATGGAAGGAGAAGATGGAAAGGGATGTTCAGAGGTCGAAGATGAATGGAGAGAGAGAGAGCACGAGGTCAACTACGTGTTGCAGCATGAGGATATCTGCGGTGAAAGTTGCACAAATAGCGAAGCGATGAGTTCAATATTGATAAGCGTTCATGCTGATCCCCTCCTCCTCTCCTAATCCTCCTCCTCCTTCTCTCTCTCTTTTCTTCCTCCTTCTTCCTCCCTTCTGCAGACTTGGAATGGCATGGCATCGTTCAGTCTTGTAATCAGCCACAGAGAAAGACGAAGAGAGCAAATAGCGATGGATTACTCTGGTCGGAATCTCCCCTTCCTCCCAGTCAACAATCCATTATGGGAGACGGAGAATGATGTGATTTGTGTGCTTCAGAAGGAGGAACGGACGATGGATCGAATGACTGTAGGAAGGAGGGAGGGGGAGGGAAGCAGGAGGGAGGGATAGTCTGGAGGAGGGAGGTGGGATACGTAATTGTTAGTGTAAGAGTGGACGTGAATTGATGAGGGTCGGAAGTGGGAAAGAGGAATGGAAGAAGAATGAGATCTACTATTAGAGAGAATGGAAAAGACGAACGAATGAATCATTCTCACTTCATCTCCACTCAATCTGAGGTTAGAAGCCAGGCAGTTAGACTACCCATTTTCACCTTCTAAAGTAGCTATTTGCTGATCGAAAACATCGGAATGTGTTCATAATGGTGGATTGCATGGAGAAAAACGGAAGATATAATTATGTAGCAACAAAAGAGCACAGACGATGATTTTGTGAAATTTTCAGTGCGGAGAAACAAGTGAGAGAGGAGTAAACCGAGTGGGTGTGAATCCCCCTTCGTGCCCCTCCTCTGACAAGTGTTGGTTGCAGTGGAGAGAGACACTGATAGAGATGGATGAAGTGGGAAGGAGGTCAGGGAGGAGGAGAAGGAAGGAGAAGGAAGAGTATCAATGAGAAGAGAGAGGAGAGGACTCATTCACTGACGACATCAATCAACTAATCGTGCAAAGAAGTGAAGAAAGAACGGCCGGTCATTTGTCACGAGTGTTTACTTGAGAAACAAAGAGGAGAGGGGAGGATCATGCCAGAGTTGAGATTCTACTTCTCTGAGTCATTAAGATCTTAACAATTTTAGTTTCGTCGTCTAGATTGAATGGAAGAGAATGGGGAGGGGGTTACTGTGGGGGGAGAGGAATCATCTGACTGGTTGGATGCAAGCATCGAAGAGAGAATGCGCGACTCCTAATTCGACCACCACAACGGAAAAATACGACGATTCGGGGCTCTACACGATTTTATTCGGCGTGTGTTTTTCCACAATTGAATTAGAATTCGCTCCGTGGGTCGGAAACTGAATTTGACTCGTGTTTTCCGACCACGATTCAAATTGTGTCAGAATCGTTGAGAAGAAAGAAAAGGAAGTTCATAGATCAGAATGGATACATTCCTTCCACTTGTTGATCATATTGTTGTGAGTAGGAGAGGAAAGGACTTGCAATCGACAGATACCATGCATCTTCCTCTCTTTATCTACGTGCCACTTACGTGAACCAACGTGCGAATAGACAAGTTGGATGGCCATGCTAGAAGGGGAGACATATTAAAGTAGATGGAACGATGGAGAGAATGATTGAGTACTATCGTTCTACCAGTTGGAATACTGAGAACTGCCAATGAGATTGAAATAGTCTAGACCTTGGAGAAGGTTGAATTCACAGTCAATGCGTGCATCAAAAGTGGAACGTGATGTAGAACAGAGGAAAACACTCGAGGAAATGGATGTGCTAGACTGAAAGAGGAGATGAAAGGAGAGGAAGAGAGGGAGAAGACAAGGGATAGTACTCACGAGAGATAAAATGGAAGAAACTAAGATCAGATGGAAGAAGGCGGTATTTCAGATTGAAATTAGAGGACTCTTGGGAATTGGTTCGAACCGTGTAAACATTGTTGAAGATAGTGATTACTCGGTTAGACTCCATTGACCAGAGGGGAGAGAAATGAAGGGGGCGAAGAGATCGTGAGATAAATAACACCCGAATGATAAATGATCGAAGGAGAGATGAAGTTGAGAGTGGAAAGAAACTAGATGAGGATAGTCAACCATTGGAATTCATTCGAACTGCAGTAGACCATCGTCATGAGAAGAGAACGAATGAATGAGACAAGGGAAAGGAAGGGGAGACTAATGTTTGACTGCTATTGTATGCATCAATTTCAACTACAACTAATGGAAAAAGAACTGGCGATCTACATGGATGAATTCATTTGTTCTACCATTGAAAGAAGGTTGAATCCACTCTTCGAACCCTTGTTTTCCCTTCCCAATCCTGTAGAACGAGGGAATCAGTCAAGTACTAATCACAGAAGGAAATACCAAGATGGGGAAAAGAAGAAAGAGGGGGAGAAGGAGGGAATAATACCGGTATGATGGATGGGATATTTGGGAAGTCTGAGGGTCGACTCTCTTCTTCTCTTTTACTCTATCGGGTTAGAGGGAATAGTGAGAGAGTGGGAGAAGGGAAGAGAGAAGAGAGCGTGTTTTGCTATTCTGGAGAACCACCATGATCGAGAAGAAAAGGAATGGGGAAGGAGGAGGGAAGAATGGAAAGATGCAACTATACCTTCCAGAAAGTATTCATTCCGAAAGTTTCATTACTTATCATGGTCCACTGTATTTCACTGAAACTCTCTAGTGAATGAAAAATATATTATCTGCATTAAGTGTGAAAATCTTGTGTAGAAAAATGTAGGCGTAATGGATAAATAATCTGCAAGATTGGTGTGAATGCCGAAGTTGCGCAGATTTGATGGGAGGAAAACTGTTGACGAAGGGCTTCACGGAAGTAATCACACAAGTTTTCCGCCTGTCTCCTCCAATTAGAACTCCGATGTACAGTGAACATTCCAGCCATTTAGACAGAAAGATCTTTGTCTATTCATTTCCGTGATTTTTGTCATCACTTTATAATTTGCCCCGTTATCGAAATCACAGCTCCACCTGCGAGAAGGAAAAGGCCATGGAAGATTGGCAAGGATAACTTTAAAACTAATCTCTTCGAGAGCGAGTTTTCCCTTCCATGCCTCCCTATGAATTCTGAATGGTTCTTCTGTCCTATCCATGGTCTACAGTGACATCGACTCAAAGATCGGAGATGCACAGAGTACAAACACATTTATCACTCCCTCTTTCTCTCCTGTCGATATCTCACGCACCAATCCATCTCTCATACATTGAGGAATAGCGGTAGTCCTCCCATTTATCTCCCCGGACTACAAATAACTAGATGAGTGGTTAATGTTGCTAGCTGTTTCGAGATGTTTCGTCTCTCCCTCACATATCTCTATATCTTCTCTTCTCTTATACAAGACAAGTGTGGATATCTTTCGTGGCACGCAAATCAACAGTCAGCATAAATCTTACACCCTCGCTATTTATTCATGCATCAGAAGAAACTTGCCAAGATACGAAATTGTAAATTTAGCCTGATACATAAATAACCACGATTCAAATTTACACTCCTATTCATTTACATATATTCTGCACATCATTGTCCACTCACTTCCACATAACACTTGTGTTCAGATCTCTAACAAATCTTTAACAAAATGGACGCGTCTATGAACTTTCCTTCATGAGGAATATTCACAAGTATAACTCCTTCTCTATCACTTTTGCAAACAACCGATCGGGCGCGTCTGTGTGAGGCGTTGTTAGAATTTATCTACAATTTTAGTGCAATAATAAAATAATGCGATTGCGTATTTACAAGATTCGAGATCGATAAGATTCGAGTGTGAGAGAATAATAAAACTTGGTGAGATCGTGGAATATGGAAGTTCTTGGAACGTAATAAACAATAGATACCATCAATTAGCGTATAACTTTCATTGACTTGAGTTTCCTTGTGAGAACGGGCATAATGGGAGGATCCATGATAGGACGAGTAGTCATGGCGGCTGAGAAAGAATACAATTGATGCCAATAATTCATTAGTGAGAGAAATCTCGAGATAAAGCAACTTACTGGGATCACCATTCTCATCCGTATCGAACTCAAGTGGATCGATCTGGAATAACACTCATTTTCGTTAAAATTTTAATAAATCCGACCCTCTTGAAAATAACTAAAACAAACTTAACTGATTCCTTCACAAGTGAAATTTAAACTGAGAACAAACCAAGGGAGTGACGAGTGCTCTCGCAACAGAGTCGAATCGAGAACTAGATGGACCAATAACTCGCATGTGTCTGCAATCATCGACTGAGATCGGATTAATTTACAGATCTGTCACCGTATATGGGTGTCTCTTCCATTCTGGTGATTCTGCACCACTTGCAATTGTAGTACAAATGCTCGCTTCGCATACGATCCACGACGGAGATCCATTATCTGTATATATAAATACATTAAAGTGAGGATAAAGGGGGGATCAAACCTGCCATCCGACGGGTTCAGTGAAAGACTGTTCGAACTCGTCATCCAGATGCATCACAGAAGAACCCAGTCGGACAAGTAATCTGTAATAAACGGGGAAAATATGTTTAGTGAAACATGTGTTAGACGAGATAAAGGCCATAAGAGTTTCTTTGGTTTGGAATATCATTGGAAAAATCTTACTTGTTAGGTGTGTACGATTCATCGCTTTTATAATCCAAGTAGAGAGCGAGGAAGGAGATATCAGTCTGATGAACAAAAAAAAAATGTATATATATATATGAATACCATTTTTAAAGTGATTGTACACATCTTTTCAACAAACTCACAATAAACCCCACAAAACCAATGAACATAAACTCTCACCTTTCTCGTGAACTCGACAGTTATTGTATGAGGTTGTGGTCCATCACTCTGCCAGTACGAATCCACGTTATCCGATAGTAACTCGTTGATTCCGAAACCATCTCCATCTGGCATTGGAATGCAATTATATAAGTAAAGTAAATAGTATTTTGAACATTTTAATTAGATCCGAAGGCAACAGAAAGTATATTTATACCGAAATCACTAACCAACTTTGCAACTGGAGAGAGTCCAATTGGCTCTCGATGAGATGTCCCTGTATTCATCCTTTTCTTCTTTACCGATAAAGTTACCCGATTCCAAAGCGTGAATCCAGTCAGTGCCTCTAGAAAAATGAATTATGAGTTATGAGTATGGCCAATTTCAAATGTTCTCGTCTCAAACAATGCACAATCGCCAAGCAAGGGTAGACCACCACGAATGCATGATTGAACACATAAGCACACAGCACCTCGTCCTCTTGAAGGAACGGCGTTTGCGATGTCGTATAATCGATTCTTGACCATTGGTGTCAAATGGAATCTCCCTCAGAACAAAGCCTTCCACTTCAGAATAGTCGGAGTCAGTTTTGTCCAAATCTTGTCCAAGTAATCGTGCCATCAGGTCACTGTGCAAAGGAACTAGTAAGCGTGCATAGTGCAGTTTGGAAGGGGAACAACACCACGGGTATTAATAACATAAATAGCGAGCACGAAACGGAAGCATGGACACAGCTAGGAAGCCGAGCACCAAACGAACCTGTTGTTCTCATTCCTTCCCGAGTATTCTTCTTCCTCCTCTTCATGATCGAACTGCATACGAACTGTAGCCATTTTTTGAGGAAACGGTTGTTACCCTGCAGAATCTCATGAACACTGGTAATTTAGTATAACAAGCGAGAACATAGTAAAAATCGCTTCAATTCGATAAGGCGAGAACAATCTTAGTTACCGATAAATCAAACAACTAGAAATTAGCAAATATAACTGCTACAAGAATTTTAAATTTTTTTAACGTGAATGCACCGTACCTTGATTCCAAGAAGGCGTTGGGCTGTGTCAGATATGCAATCGGCCAGTTCAAGAGATCAAGCGTGATCTACCCTTGCTCCCGTTAGCCGTATCGCTTATCGATCGCTCTCCTCTCCCCTCTCCCTAGCCTACCTTCCTCCTTTTGATCTACCTCGCGCGCTCCACTCTCTTCCCCTCTCCTCACTCTCGCACTCTCATTCAACGCTCTTCTTTTCTCGCACTCTGACCTCCCCTTGTTTTCCTGTATATTTTATTTTTCCCGCCTTCCCTTGCTGCAGTCCCCAAATAATCAGTACAAAGCCTGTGCGCCTTCTTCCGCGTTTATCTAGCCGAATTTCGTTGCCTCGCGCTGTTTCTAGCACGTAACTGTTCCTTCGAGTTTCAAAAAAAATTGGCAATTCGTTCCTTCTTGTAATTTATGGACCTAAGGACTTCCTCGTCCCCTTCCCTCCCTGTTTCGCTCGTGTTGTATGCTTTTCGTTGCTTTCTCTGATGTGCTAATGCCTTGATTTCAGTCGACGAAACGCATTTTTCTCGCATGGCCTCAAATGGATCGACTGCACGAGTGGTCTCCAGCGTCTTCTCGTGTTCGAGTAGCTCTCCATTCTATCAGATACGTTTATCCCCCATCCCACGGATTAAGAGAGAGAGGGCACATAACATCGTAAGTAACTGAGAGACTCCGGGGCTAGCGAGACTTCGGTCTCGTAGGAAAGGCGTGATCGCGGCGCGTCCCCATTGGAAGCATTCAGTATGGCTCGTTTCTCTGGAACGTTCCTAAGCACCCAATGGGATAAGAGAACCAGAGATAGTGGATGGGAGCTGACTGTCCGAGACCCCCACCACTAGAACCCGGCACCCTACAGAGTGTTTCACTCATGCGCAAGGTTAATGTTGCTTGAAGGTACTTCGCGTACTGTGGTGGTTCGCCATCGGCGAGTCCTTGCAATGCCGGGCCTATTGGTGGGGCGGTCGACTGTGTTACTAGGGTAGCCTCACTCAAGTGCCACAGTCGGCTGACCCTCCTGGTTCTCTAAAATCAGAGTAGGCGAGAGTGCGTGGGGTGAGAAAGACAGTAAAACCCGCGATAGGGACCACACAACCCAGCGTAGGAGCAGCAAAGCCCTAACCTTCCGTCCATACCTACACGTGCTGAGGACGTCTTCATGGATGGGCAGCCGAAAGGCATGGCTCCTGGCACCGAACTAATTTGGGTGCTCTTCGGGCTTACTACGCTGGGCATCATGAGGTTGCATGATGTTGTGCGCACTAACTTGCCTTTGGCGAGTGTCTAAAGTGCAGCTGCGGTTGCGTGTGAAGGGACTGGGTGGGAAAACGTTCGAAGTGAGAGGGCGAGTGAGTATGATAATCGGGGAAACCAATTGAAAATGTGTTTCAAGAAGATGATTGATACTAATTGTCATAATGTTGCAGCGAAGAGGGATGCGATCGAGAAGAGAAGACGAGGATCGATCGATGAGAAGATGAAGGGAGAAGGGAGAGGAGACGGAGTGAGTTGGCAGAGGTAGGACAGGACAACTGCAAGAAGGGTGACGTCATTAATTAATCAATTCCAGGTGGTTCTCTGTTCACTCGGCTCCCTCAACGATCGATGCGTCAAGCAGATACGAAGGAATCACCTCGGGGAGGTCTGTTGGATGGAGACTGGAATATCAATCAATATTGGCGTCACTTATCGATTGATTACAGGTGATGTGCAACTCAAGACGCGCTGCTTGCCGCTTGCTCGCCCGTCCTCGATCGATAGGGAGGATACGATAACAGGCCGAGGTAATGTGCTATTTTCGATCCAATCTAAACGTCTTCGATTACAGTTTGTCTCATCCGTTCATGCGACACTCTTGCTGTTGTCGGTGCACGAGCCGGAGGCCCGCCCCTACTCGGAAGGAAGCCAGGTTTCGATCGATGAGAGGTGGATGGAGAGAATATGACTTCACTTAACGATTGTTTACAGACGACTAATCGAATCTCGCCTATCTGTCACTCGCCATCGATCGACAGAGAAGAGGATACGGTTTCGAGAAGAAGTACAATATCATCATTAATTCAATCAATACTCTATCCATTGCAGCATGCCGTGTCTGCTCCAGCCGCGCCATTTCACGTCTCATCGATGGATCGACAGCTGAATACGGGAGATGGGCGAGGTATCGATTCATTATCGTCGCTCCGGTTTTATGTTTCATTATTGCAGTTAGTCTCGTCTTCTCGTGTGGCATGCCGGCTGGATCCCCGCCCACTACAAAAGAGGGATGAGCTGGTGTCTTCGTGAGCTATGGTCCGTACATTCTCCATGGTGTAAAAGTCTAATCGAGGCCAAACTGATCAGGTGTAGGAGATTGTCCCCACAGTACACACTCAACATTCTCGCGGAGCGTCTGGCATATTATACCTAAAATTTATTTTGGCCTGCTTCTGAATCAGGGCTGGGATTTTTTGAAAATAATTTCAAAAAATTCAAAAAATCTGCTCAAAAAATTTTTGATTTCAAAATTTTTTTGAGGACATCTTTTCCGGAGGAAATCAAGATGTAAAAACCAAAAACGCAATATTTGGCATAATTCTCAATGTTCTAGCGACAATTCTCTCATACATTACCTTCCATTTTGAAATATACACCTCAATTTGTCATTTTTAGCAGATTTTTGGAAGAAACTTTTCCGATTTAACGCGAAAATGTTGAAAAATCGATCGAAATACTGCCAAAACAAGGACGGAAAGATTGTTTGATTTTTTGAAAAAAATTCAAAAAAAATTTTGATTTTGAAATTTTTTGAAACGGTCAAAAAATTCAAAAATTCAAAAAATCAAATACAAAAAATCCCAGCCCTGTTCTGAATCTGAATTCGATAAACATGATCAGATCTTTTTCGAGAGTGTCGAGTGTAGAGATCTCTCCATCTTTATCTCTGTGTTTCAATCTTCAGTATTTTGTGTTTCCATGCCCTTACGATTATCAATTGCAGTTCTCTTTCCTCCCTCGCTCTCGTCTCCTTTCTGCCAATGGAAGGCGATGTATGCAGCAGGAGGGCTGTCAACGTCGGACGATTAAGGAACTGTCGAGGTGAGAATTGTACGCCCGATTCACGCCCGGTTATGTATACGTCGATAGATATATCTATAAACGGCAAGAATGAAATATCATGTTTCTCACATCAATCCTCATAGTTGTTTAGTTATTCATCGGGGCATATCAGAGTAAGATTCTTTAGTGTAACTCAAGTGTAGCTCTGGTGAGGCTCGATGAAAAAGGTCTAGTCAAAATAGACTGGTAGAAAGCAGTGGAGTGGATGCATTGCTCAATATTTAAAGAATTTATAAGTTAATGCATTGCACTTGCTGTTGCAACCAATACATGAGAATACAATTTGAATTGAGAAAGAAGTGTGCATCCACTACACACAAGCTCGAGTCATCTCAAGAAAAAAAGTTTTCTAGAGAAAAAGAGAAGTGAAACATGCTTTTGTTTTCAAATTAGAGCCGGCTACCTAGTTCAAATCAAATTTTGCCAGCTTTCTTATCTTGCTTTCTTTCTTACTTCTTCAATGTTATCAAGCTTTTAAACTTACAACGGAATGTAATCCAATCATTCTTGATCAATAATCAATAATCCGATTTAGGCTGCTCTTCGTGTTCTGTCCACCGGACGACGCGGCTTCGCCCTGGTCCTGGCTCTTCTCCCCTCCTTTTCCTGTCCTAGCATGGGCCCAGGAGTGTCAGTTGTTGGAGTTGCTGTTATTTCCTATGCCGTTTTACTCGCCGAGCCATCTATAGCATGCGCTCGCGTGAGTCTTGTGGGGATGCACATTGTATGGAACAGAGTTAATGGTAACAACACTACTGTGTTGCTGCTTATCAGCAAACCCTTGGCTTATGTGAGGGGGATCGTTCGGTCATTTAACGATGACCGACGCCCGATGAGTTGCAGTAGCCACCCGCCCAGTAGGTTTTGTAACATTGCGTACTCAACCCAAGCATCACTGTAGCGCTTAAGCTTGTCTTCGATCCTGTACCTCTCCGAATTCGTACGATACCCCGCATACGTATCGTCATCGGCTTTGCGGGGTATCGTACGGCGAATCCTATCTAAATCATCCTAAATCATCCAAGTGATACTGTACAATGCTCTGGAATAGATCGATAATGGATGAGCGATTAATCACAGGCGAAGTCGTAGAGGAATACGTGAAATATGTGACGGGAATGAACAATAGTTACATTATAATGCAAAAAGTAATGTAAAATAATGTAATGTAAAAAGTAATAATGTAATGCGATGAAAGATAATAGGAGCGACGCCGTAAACGGGCTTTCTTAGGCTTTGCGGAGCGGCACTGGATGAAAATAACTCGATCTAAATGAAAGCTTAGATTGCAACCTCCCCGAGACACAGAAATGTCCTTGTATCCACACTGCGTCCATGTTTTCATGGGCTTTGTGAGTCTACTCGCGATATTGAATGCGAATATTTTCACTTGGCCTGAGAAAGCGAAGCAGTAGTGTGTCCTACGTAGAATACGTAGTCAGAAAGTAGTGTAGAATACGATCATTCACTCGTCGTTGTGGAATGACGCAGAAGCTCGATTTTTTATCATAAATGTTGGTATGTTTCTTCGATCACAATTATTGATCAGAGAAAGTACAAAAAGTCGAAGAAACCGAAGAAAACATTGAAGTAGTACCATGGAATTGGTATTCTTTCCTGGAATGGAGAAGATACGCAGTGATGAATATTCGTAAATCTTACGATATCTGCAATCTCTGCTATTCTATCCGAGTGTTGATGCATGTAATATTTAGCACCTTCGAACCAGTCCAAATATGATTGCACTTCTTCATACTGAAACCACATTATTGATATCTAGAGGGAAATTGAAGAATAAGCCATACATGGAAATCGTAAAGAGTATCTTTAATCCAACTACAGGCCAATTCTCTCGTTGCACAGTATTCGTATCCTAAATATTTTTCGATCTTTTCTTGATCACTTTATTCAACCAACTCTCATTCACTAAGACAGTCAATTCTGGAGCGAGAATTGCTTTTACTTGGGGTCGACTGAATAGGATAAATAAGAAGTAGAAATATGGAATTACATACTGCTTCTCATATTTTCTTTCATCTTCAACAGTCAACTTGAATATGATTTTTCTGATAGCAACTGGGATTCTCCATGGATATTTAGTGCATCCCTTCAATCATCTCTATCTCAGTTCCATCCACCAATTCACTAACCATAGTACGTGTGTTGTTCAATAAATCACGATATTGGTAGCAGAACCAATCAGGAGGACAATTTGTCTCCACTACTTTGGTCATGTTCTGAAACGAGACAAGTAAGAGAGCAGATACGGTAGATGCACCTCTTCGGGAAAACATAATCTTGCTCCAATTGTCGATGCGAGATACAGTAAGAGAAGAAGAGGACGACCACCCTTCATAACGATTGATCGATCGAATGACGAATGAAGTCCATTTAGAATACCAATAAACAGATAATCTCATCCTTTTGTTGGACGAGAGACATGAATGAATGAAGAGAGTTCACATAATTTGCATTCTCCTTCATCTCCCCTCTCACCCCTCTCCTCCTTTCCTCCCCTCATTCTCTTTCCGATGAGTCGTAGACCGAGGTTGCCCTCTTTCACTGTCTATCAAGATGGACAAGACCAGCCCACTCCGCGTGAGTGAAGGAAACTGTGGAAGGGACCATGGAGTATTGATTACCGTATACTCTGCGTTACAGTACCGGTTCGGAGTCTAACGAGTCATCGGGGGCTGTCCCGAACCCTCATATTGCTCTAAGTAATGATGGAAGACCCCAGGTACAGTGATCCTCGAGGATACTGTAGTCTCATTCAATCGATTCCAGCTCGGTATGCGTGCCCCTCATAGAGTGCAGAGTGATGAGAACATTCGAAGAGGCCTGATGGCCAATACCGGGGTACGGTAACTACAAAATCATACTGTAGCTCGAGAGGTCACATCTATGATTGCAGAGCCGCACTGGCAGTTCATACAGTAACACGAGTGTATCTTCGTCTACTGTAAGAATGGGAATCGATCGATAATACGAATAACTTGATCTTTCAGAGTATTACTGGACACAACAATTGGCCTTTGTCCGATGCTGTTCGTGATTGAATCAATCGATAATTCATGAATGCTATCATTGACAGACTTCAATCGGGTCTTCTCTCTACTATTACAACAATCGAGATCTTGTTGCCTATCCAACTGATCCATCAATGCCTCATTTCTACGATAGAGAGAACCTTCGTCCTGCGTGAGTACTGTAGTCAATGAACTACGGTATCCATATTACGGTAGATCAAGGTTTACCGTATCCAGACCACCCGATGCAATGCCGATTGAAGTTCCCTCTCCTGGTCGCAATCGACAGAATGGTACCGTACTCCTTCCATTGTACCGTAATCAATCAATAACTCATCAGTTCCTGCGGGTCCTCCACCTCCTCCAATGGCACCGAGACTTCCTCGTCCTCCTCCTCCTCCTCCTACTCGAACTCCTCAATTGACTCCCTCAACTATCGATGCTCAAGAGTTTCTATTCGAAGTTGCCCAGTTTGAACATCAACAGCAGAGAGAACGGCAACAGAGAGAAGAAGAGGGAAGCCCCATTCCAGAGGGAATGAGATTGAGTAGAATGTATGAAGAAGCAATGAGATCTCCTGTTGATCCAATTCGAAGAGACCCTCATAATCCTCCTCGTTCTCCTCCTCTTCCTCCAGCCGCAATGGCTATATTGAATGGAAATGGAGTGAGAGATGATGATAGTGATATCAGCAGAAGAACCAGTGTATCCATTGTTGGAAAGAAGGAGAAACCAGCCAAGACCAAGGTACTGAAGAGATACTGTAGACTCAGAGATCAAAGATCATTCCAGGTTGCACTCAAACTCAAATCTCTTCGTAAGATCGTTGACGATCTAGTTCAAGATGATGATGACGTCATAATTGTTATGACTGTTCCAATTTCTGTATTGGAAAATCATGTGAGTGGCCCACCGTACTCCTTCCCCTTACCGTATCCCTCTTCAGTCTCGTATCACCCGTCGTTCAAAGAAAAGTCGTGGATCGAGAAGAAATACTGTACTGCCGAGAAGATAAATCCAAACATCGAAGAATATCCGCTAATTAGTCCCTCCTCTTCTCGACTATTCAACGGAAACGGCTCCGAATCCATTCACTGGACGGTTCTGATCCTTTTTTGCCCTTCACCCCTTTGTATTAGTTCGTACAAGTGCCGTCCTCTTTGGTTGACTTTGTTCGATGAATAAAGCGATTTCATCGTGAATGGAAGACGAATATGGAATGATGATGATGACACTTCGTACTACTGCAGAGTTGAAAGATCGGAATGATGTTTCCCACTCGATGACCTCTTCCATTCCCTCTCCTCTCCTCATTGTACTCTGATCTATTTTCATCGTCATTGAGAGTGACACTATTTAACCGTTCCTTGCAATGGAAGTTGTGTGGTGAGATCACTCCGATTGTACAGTGATAGCCAGGTCTTCCCAGCTGCTTCTCTAGTCTTTCTTATCTATTCCTCCCCTTGTCTATTATAAAACGATTCCCCACTCAACCAGAATGGTCACTCTCAATCTTTCTCTCATTCCCGTGTTTTTCCACTGATTGAGTACATTCTCTTCTCAGAATTGGTCAACATTCTCATTAGCCTCAATCCTTTTGTTTTTAGATCATCTTCACTACTGTAGACGAATAAACAGTGATGATTATCTACATCAAGGTTTGTTTCTCAGCGGTTTGTAAATAGTTTTGAATCTGCCTCCACTTCAGAATGACCGTGGAGTGGCCTATCCTCTGTACTGTCACAAACACGACAAAGTGGAGGAAATATGGAAGGTGAGGATCGAATAGATCAGATGTCTAATAAAAGAGATTCCCGACTTTCACGTTTCCTCGCCAGAATCAGATGCGTGTCTACGATAAGGATTCAAAGAACGGGCGTAGATAACGTCAACGGAAGAAGAAAATATTTGTTTGTTTCAGGAAATACGAGTGTGCACTGCAATAAACGATCGATCGATAGTCGGGAAGAGACTTGTCGCTGAAGGTTTGTCTTTCTATTTCCTTATTAATGCTAACAGCTGGCCTTACCAGCGGGTCCGACCTAGCGTTGTCGTACGACTGTAAAATCGCTTGACATGGCAGTACCTTTACCTTTATTAATGCAGATTCGTCTCTTTTCAGACGGGAGGGAACTGAATTCGAACGAGCGACTGGCTGACGTGGGAGTTACTCATTTTCATGTAGTCAGACTATTGAAGGAATGAATCTCGTGCATTGTATGAAATCAAAATGACGTCTCCATTCTGAGTTGACATTGTTTGCGTCGTTGTTTGATGTCCAAGAGGTTCAATGCGAATACGTAGATCATCGAATGAACAGTTGAACTCTCAAGACTCTGAGCTCTCAAGAGACATTTCTAATGTTGGCCTGGATGCGTCAAAACAGTGTTTGATGGAGAATCCGAAAATCTCTCAATTATGATATCAGAACAGAACTTCTAACAGAGAGAAGACTTGCAATCCGATCCTTCTTCCGATCTGCAAAGTGGTTGAGACTGATCATCGAAACATCGAACCTGATGCGGATGTGCTAAATGGAGGGAAGAATGAACTGACGTGAACCCCAATGCCCTTTCTGTGCTCTGTTACGTGAGCACAATCTGATCACTCTTGGTTTTCCTGAACTTTGATCTCAACTAACAACCAATTGATGTAACAAAATCTTTATTGAACGCTAACAAGCTAACAACAGCATGGACATTGGCGGAAAACAGTCTAATACCCTATCTATTCTACTCGCTAAATACAGGGTTAGTGGACCCCTCCCGAGTCCAGTTTGGATTGAATCGAGTCAATCTGTTATGGGAGGGTTTTCAACCGAGAAGGAGGGAGTCGAGACACTCGAATGGAAAAGAGAAGGCAATGGAAGAGAGAGCACTGGAAGGAGGAATACTATCTGATTGAGGGGATGAATTGCGTATTCTGATTGGACTGAGTCGAACCCGGAGGAGAAATGTGCACGATTATTAGAAGAGAAAACAAGGAAAGGTTAGTGTTGCTTTGAGCGATTTGAGTGACACAAGTGAAAGAATGAGGATAGGTTCGAATCGATAATGGGAAGATAGGTCAAGAGAGGCGAGCTAATCTAATCATGAGGCATTGAATACAACGGTACAATTCTCGTGACTGGCACAATTCGAACTTCTCCTCCTAGAGAACCAGGAGAGAGATAAGGAAGAGTTCGAAGAGGACCAGGATCTCTTCCTGATGGAGTTATGATGGAAGAAGAGAGGGAAGCTGCAGCTCCAACTGGAGTACGGAAATCGAATCGTTCGATTCGAATGAAGAATGCTTCTGATGCCAGACGCCATTCCACCTGAAATTTCGAGGTTTATTCTTATTGTCCCCCCCCCCTCATTTTCATCCCTCCTACGGCTTCCGTCGAAATCTCCAACGGACTTTGTCCTTTCACACATGCATTTCTCCCGATTCCAGTACTTTTCTCATTAGATTTGCCCTCTTTGTCCATTCGTCGCCCTTTCATTAACTTTCATTATGGCATCGTCGAATAATGGCATCATTCCGTTTCTTCGTACTCGGAGATGAAATTGAATAGGAGGAAGCGCGTATTGAGAAGGAGAAGAGCGGAAGAAGGAGGAGGATGGATGACCTTATCCTTCTATGAATACTCAATCCTTCTTTAGCCCTATCTGCAGAGAGAATCGGAACCAATAGTGGAACGGAGAAGAGAAGAGAAGGCCTCCCATCAAGTGAAAGACGAGAAGATGAAAGCCCTCACGAGTAATTCGATATTCTGTTCGAGAGAAGCAGCCATTTTTGACGTGAGGCCCCGCACGATCCCCCGAATAGAGTGACTGCTCTTTCGTTGGTCTGTCTTGCTAATGGAGCTGATCATTCCCGTTTTGCATCACTGCAAAACTATCGCTGAACCCGAAGGGAAAATGAGTGAAAGGAGGCTGAAATTGATCTCTGCAAGTTGATTAGCAGAGATCTAATGAAGGAAATCGATCATCTCTGTCTAACTGATCACTGGGCGCGGTCCCTTCGAGTTCCCTCTCATTCCAGGTACAAAGTATGCGAAAAAGAAGGAGTTTAACCGCATTCCTCAATTGAATCAAACGAATGCTCACTAACCGCAAGTCCCTCAATCTATCAGTTGACTAATCGTACTTGACCTCATCTCTCTCTTTCTCATTCGCACTCGCGCGCGATTTGTCGCGCAATATTTGTTCCCATTCGCGTCACTGGAAGAGAGTGATTAGCTGTTCTTTCCATTGAGAGTGCACACTAAGTACTGCCTTCCCCCTTCCGTTGCCAGTTAGACAACTAATCCCCTTCCACTGATGGGAAGCATCTCTACTCAAACAATGAGTGCAACTCCCGAATTAGTCCATGATTCAATCTCCTCTTCGACGATGAGTTTCATCACGGGGGAAGAGAGATTGACGCATCTCGAGATGCACTCTTCAATAGGAATCTCTGCCCTTTCCGAGTAGAGTCACTTTTTGAGGGAACGTCAGAGGATGGGAATAGACTCCCGATCACAACATTATTCGAGAAGAGGAGACGTCACAGTGATTTCCCTCAGAATGGGATTATCTGTCATAGCGGAAAAAGATTGGATGGGAGATAATCCAGTGATGCAACCATGCATGAGGAAGTACGTAGGAGGACCGAAGAAATACGAATATTTAGAAAAAAATACCAGATTAGAAATTCGAAATCCTCGGAAATGTCAAACATGGCATCGTTTCCGTTCCAATCCTCACTACAGCTCATAGATTCGGATTAGCACATTTGGAGCCAATACTTTGGTCTCCATTTGGTTTCTTCCTCTACTCGTTCTCGGGTCTCTGATCTATCTGCCTCTCTCTACTCTCCCTCTACAGTATTCTGTATGGAATGGCATAGTGTAGCAGAGGGAGAAAGGGAGTGAACATCCCTATTAGTCTTTCCATCTCTAATTCCCCGCCCAATGAGCAAAGAAGAATTGGATGAAAAATGAGTGAGATGGAAGAGAGGTCGCTAAATAGATTCGTCATTCCTTCATTTTCAGTCCTATAATAGGACTCCATTTCAAGATGAGAGATGAGCTCGCTCCTCCATCCCAAAAAACTCCCATTTCGACCCACGCGTCCCCACTTTCTCCATTTCTCTTTCGAATATCTCATATTTCACAGAATGAGCAAAAAACAGACTGGAGGGTCTAGAATTGCACCCACGGGATTAGAACTAAGAGAGACTCGCGACTCTAAGTTTCAAATTACCATCTATTCTTGAACGAGACTACAGTATCTTCAAGCTTCGTCAGCTTGTCCCATCAATTGATCCCTTAGTTTCTCAATTATTCCATGGACTTCATGGATTGATCTAAGTGTAATTATCCCTCGATCGGGTCAGTTGTCACTCAATCAATCATTCTCTCTTTCACACCCTCACACTTTGGCATCTCTGGAATTCAATGGAGTCTTCTCCTCTCCATTCCATTCCTTCTCCCTCTTCATTCCATTATCACTATGTGGAAAGAACTGAGATATCTCATTAGACTGCTCTCACCATTCTCACTTATCACTCTTCTCCTCTCTTTCCACTCCGAAACGGCGCAATTGCGTGTGCTACACCTCGACCCCCTTGGAATGTTCGTGAGAGGGGAGAGGAAGGAGGGGAGAATGAGCACCAACCCCTATGAAATATGACCGAGGAATGCGGGATGATTCATGGGAAGGAATGTTCGCACTTCTTCAGTGGCAAAGAGTGAAGTTGACCTAGTTGAATTGGAACCAAAGGGAGAGTCTAGAGAGAGACACGTCAGCATTGACCACGTGGAGGGAGATCAAACAATTGCCTTCTCTTCTCTCTTATCAGATCCCTCAATTGTGACACGTAGGCTAATCACTCCAACATATCCCATGATCATGCTTACTCAACGTGTCCTCACTGTCTCATCCAATGACGCAATCTTTCCTTCTAACTCATCTCCGTTATGCGTAGGGGAAGGAAGTCGTGGATTGGCGCGTGCCTTGGCACTTCTCAATTTCCGACCCAACAAAACCGAAACATTCGAAACTTCTTCGAATTTCGCGCACGAATGCGCTAATTTGCATTCCTTTCTTCCTTTTTTCACAGTGGGTGTTCCAAACGTATACAAACTGCCTTTGTGAACTAAAAAGGGTTTCGTTCGTTCTAAAAGTGGTTTCTGCCATCGAAGTTAATCCGAGGTCACTGAGCCATGAACCAAGTGGAAGTAATCCGAACGGTCCATTTATGGCCCCATTTCGAAACGGAATCTATTCTGGCTTCCATGAGAGGGTGAGAGATGGAGATCTTCGAAGATCTCTGGTGTGACTTCCGATTCGCACTTTACATCGCTTTTATTTCTCAAAACAGCAACTTATCCCTTGTTTTTGCCCTTCTCACTGGATTTTTTACACAGGAGGCAAATCATGAAAAGTGGAACCCCGATTCTGGTAAATTTGAAGCGGAAAGTCGCCGATAGAATAGATTGCATCCGTTCGAAAAAGAGGATGTCCACTCTCGCAAATCAAATCTCAGTGGTTCCTAGCAGAGACTAGAACGGTTCATCCCTAATCAACACACTCATCTCCCTTTTTCTCCTCGTTGATTCCTCGTGGTCAATAACAGAAGACGAGAGATGTTCATTATTCCTGAGTGTACAGAGAGAGAAAAAGGAAGCCACTTCACACCTAGATGGGCACTTATTGGATAGTAATTGGACAAATTAGAGATAACTCAATTATCTTGCTTTTTCTGCGATGGTCTCTGACTTTCGAGAGCTCTGATGAATCAGAGTTCCGTCTCGGTGCACTACAGCCTAGTCTCCATCCTTTCTCTATACAGTGCTTGTCATTCCTATCTCTGCAAGCTGTTTGCCTCCTTCTAGACGGCTCTCTCTGTCGCAGACAGTGTCTAATCTGGGGTTGTCTCGATTCTCTCGTGCGAAACCTTTCTAGACAGACTAATACGGGCCTTCTACTCTCTCTAAACTCCCAATCTACTGACGTTTTCATCCGATAATTGGGAAGCAAACACGTTGGGTGTTCCTGATTGGAGCAAACATTTCCTGTCTGGGAGGAAGGAGAGGCCTCACATCATATTAGACTACGGTAGACATCTAATCTTGGACTTGTTAGGGAGTGCAAAAAGTCCCCTTTCTACATTATTCTCGAGGTATCAATAGAATGTCTAGACGGACGGACGTGCGTCTCGTTACGTCACTCTGATCCCAAGAAGATATCGTACCTCATCGAAACAATCCTTGGTATTGATCCGATCGATTGCCTCATCGGGTCGTTCTACCGTAAGCCAATCTTCTGTGTGAGACCCAGCCATCTTCTTCTCGAATAGTTCACATGCAGTGAGTGCCATGAGTAGTTTCATTCCCTTGACAGCATCAGAAGAAGAGGACGAATCGGGGGCGCAATCCTGAATTAGAATTATTAATATACTTCCAAAATAGTCTGCTAATTTCCTCGACGTCTCGAAATATTTCGGGACGCTGCAACCCCGAAATAGTTTCCATTTCATTAAACTGAATACACACATCTCGAACTTTCAGAGTTTCTGAGAATAGAAATGAACTCCGTGAATTGAATTCTCGAATGGTTTCGGATTTGTCTTCGGTCGTACGTATTTCGACGTTTCCGTTTAGACTTTAGTGATTGACGAAGACAAAAAACTATCAAAGCTGAAGCCGCACCACTTAACGGTTATCAGGAGGAAGATTACGGTTTCAATCCAGAACTATTTTCAAATGTATGTAGATATTGGGTGCTAGTTGAGCACGAATTCACTAGAAGTAATCACTCGAGTCCGCGGCGATTCACTTCCCTCATATCCTTTTTCTTCCGTCCAAGGGACTTAAAGGGACTTAGAGTGAGCATGTACCGATCACATATCTAACTAGGCTGAATCTGGTCGATAAAAAGCTGCTAATCATTCCGCAAATATAAATCTGATCCGGAATTATCGTCACATCTTCGACCACAGATAAGACACACTTCGACCACCTACGGAGTATCTCAAATCTGAATCGACCTCTGCTTGTTTC
Source organism: Pristionchus japonicus (assembly GCA_900490845.1). Taxonomy (NCBI): domain Eukaryota; kingdom Metazoa; phylum Nematoda; class Chromadorea; order Rhabditida; family Neodiplogasteridae; genus Pristionchus; species Pristionchus japonicus. The sequence continues at coordinate 200,630 of LS517132.1, read as the reverse complement.
GGATGTGTATCATCTCTCACTTATCCCTTCAACCCCCGGTTTCACTCTTCCAATCTACCTTCAAACGTCGTCCCATCAATCGCTGACTCATGCCAAAACAATAACGAGTAGTGTAGAGTTATCCCAGTAGCAGCTGCTAGATCTACCTCGTTGATGCTACTCGAGAGATACTAGTATTACAATGGGAGAAGAGAACGGGGAAGTGGAGGATACAACTGGTGGAGGAGACTATGGCTGTTCTCAGTAGGACGTTCATATTGGAATGATCAGAGCATGTCACCCCAGATGATCAGCACTCATTCCAATTGCATAAGGGGCTAAGGGCAACAAATCGCCCTCGAGGACTCTATTATCCCCTCTTTCTCTTGGCTTCCTGTCCCTATCAGACTGATAAATCTCCCCTTTTCTGTTCATTTCACGCCTGATTGGCGGTATATTTTGGTGCCGTCCAATCTACTTAATTCTCCAATCCCCCATATCCTCATCCATTAGGTGAAAGGGCTCAATACCATTTATGGAAGCATCTCTCTAATCTCTTTCATCCGGTCGGGGAAAAGCACGCATCTCTCTTTCTCTCTTGTACAGTCTCGAACAGGCAGTAAAGTTCGTGTAGCTATGATTGTTTTGCGGGTTGGGGAAAGCACGAGAGAGGGCTGAGTATGGCAGACCATGCTTATCCCCTTCCTATTCATGGAACTGTTCTTCGTTTTCACTATGATTACTCACGTTTGCATACGTCAATGAATTACACCTCAAGCATTAATGTACAACCTATTTATCTCCCGTCAAAATAGATATGCTATTCGATCAACGAGCATCTATCTACCAATAATCGTATCTCCTCAAATAACCATACCCAAAGGTCCATAACATCGCCATAAATACTCACATCTAATGCACAATTACCGTGTGAGAACCTTTCCACTAATTCCTTTTTTTCTGCTCGTACCGAGTATCGATAGCATTCATGCAGACGATATTTCGAGTCTAAGGCCGATATCAGTGCGAAGCATCAATTCGATGATAAGGTCAACTATGTGGAAATAGCTGCGTAATCAGTTAGCACTCGAAAGATGTTCGTTACTCATTGGAAGTGATTGATTACCTTGAGTGCAGTGGATCGAAGTCTCTCCAATAGATCGAATGCTTCCTCCATCTTCCATCCCTTGAGACAATTGTAGTTGGAGAAGCAACGACGGAGTCTCTGCAATGGATTGGAGTTCCTCTCTGATGATTCATTCTCTTATCAGATGGGATAAGGAGAAGATAACACTGACTGATAAGGATATTTATTGAGAAGTGAAAGTGATGGTGATTTCACTGCACTAATCAAAGTCTGGTTTCATTTAAATCTCAATGTGATAGGAATCTGGAAATGATATCATTCGAACCTCTTGGATCTATTTTAATTCGTTTTCTCTCAGTTTTCTTGATCACCTCTCTGTCTAGAAAGCAAATCAAAACACCAGACTTAGTTCTCTCTTACGATCTGTGGTTGTTTGAGAGAGGAAGTGTGAGACTGCCATAACCATAACTATGCCATAACCATGTGTAATGTCACGCTGGGGAGAAGTAGGCCAAGCATCAAGGAATGATCTCAGAGTAGGATCATCTAATGGAATCTCACTCTCTCTCTCTGCCAGAGGGGAGAAATGGGCACACTGATGTCAACTATTGTTCGTACTCTCTCAGTAGAATAGAGAACAGATCGTTCCTAATTCGCAAGGCAGACTTGTTTTCTGCCCCTGCTCCCAATTTGGACAATGAACGTTCAATCTCCATTACTAATACGATACAATACAGATACGATAGTGTATCTGTTCTCTTGAATCTGCAAAGCTTCTTGGAAATGACTTTCATTCGAACATGTTCCCTTCCCTTCCCGGAACACATTTCAGTTTTGGCTACGGAGTAGCTGAAATTGAAAATCCGTTCGTACATCTGATCAAAAACGTGGGCAGAGAATGCATTCATTTACCCACGCAAGGCTCTTTTCTCCATCTGAATCAGTAATTCACGAGTGCGAACAACGTCAGCAGAGAGAAAAATATCTCCCTTTGATTTATGAATCCTACTGGATAATTAATGCCTCCCGAGTGCAATCTTGTGAATATTTCACTCCCTTCTCTATCTCAATCCGTAGTAGGAGGTCCTCCCTTCTCTCTCCATTGGACACGCTTCTAATTTGGAGGTTCGCACGTATTCCCTTGATTGGGTTAATTCCCATTCCATTTCGAACTGTATCAGCTGATTCGGTGAGAGACCCTAGAGGGAAAGAGAAAGGAGTGATCTCTGATGATTTCGAATTGATCACTGATTTGGTGACGTCATCGCTCTTTCCGGTGATTCCCTTCTCTCTATCTTTTCTCGTACGGTTTAGAGCCCTATGGCGACGAAATTGAAAGGAGAAAGGATGAGCTTCCATTGTGACTCATCCCCTTTCCATTTCTGTGGCCTCTTCTGTCTAAACTGAGCAGATAATGCACAAGTTTGGCTCTGTTCAATCCGATCAAACAGTGTTCTCTTTCACTCTAAAAGAGAACAAAAGTGCAAAGATGAAGAGAGGAAGATCAAAGATGCAGTCCCTTCCCCTTCATTCCCTCGATAGTTCGTTGATTTATCATCGATTCGAAGCGTAAAGTACTACTTCATCTCCTCTGACGTCGTCTTCTTCCTTCGTCGTTGACCTCTTCAATGGAAGTATCGTCGACTTCTACTGAGAGACAACTGGCCTGCACTCAATTGACTGCCCTCTATCTCCATTCCCGTCCAATAAGGGAAAGAGGATAGACATGCGTCACTCACACCAAAAGAGGGCAACTAAATATGTTTCCGGGCCTTTCCGGGCCAACTCCCTTCCTTACCCCGATGATTCGCGTGGGTTCTACATAAAGTGTAGGGGTGGCGGGCTGGCACCTTCTTTCTAGTTCCGCTTCATATCACGTCCACTCTTATGGTAGTTCTATCTCCATGCTAATCGTCTTCTGGAGGTCGAGGAGGAGGAGGAGGAGGAGGGGGGAAGGGGGAGGGGGGTGGCTTGGTGCCCTTCATTATTCTCGCCCCAGCACGCTTCTCCACTGTCTAATTTAGAGCGCGCACGCTCAAAAATTGCTCTCCTCCGTCTTTCCAATTTCGCTCCTTCTGCATAGTGATGACACAATTTGCGGAACGCGGAAACGAATTACTCGTCTTTTCTTCTCGTGAGGGAGAAGAGGAGATCTCACGTGTCCTCTCAGACTCATTCTCTCTTCTGGTTGCAAATGAAGTCTGTGACGACACGAATACTCTATCCATCTCTTGCACACACTTTAGCACAAGATCAGTGTCGAATCGAAGAGAGGGGAGGGGTTATGGTAATCGAATTGCCGATCACGAAATGAAGGGAGAGGGCTAAATCGAGTAGTGAATTAAGTGTGCGAGGGTGGGGTCCATCCAGTGTCCAATCCTCCTTTCTTTCTCCTTTCGCCTATCTACAAACTACGATTATTCCACTCGAACAATCACCCTTAATTTCATCATCCCAAAGCGTGCGTCGCGCTTTGGAATGATGTACTTTAGCGCGCTTCGTCTCTCGAATCGCCACACTCTCTCGCCCAAAGTGTGCAATCGTTTCGTCAGTGACAGAAAGAAGGAAAGAGAGGGGAGCTAACACATGGGATCGCGCTGTTGAGTCATCGACAGTTCTTCTACCTCTCCTCCCAATCTCTCCTTCGATCTTCTCTAATCTCTACTTCAAATGGACCTGCAAAAAGAAGAGTGGCCTCTACTGCCCTACTTCGAACGTCACTAGTTCACCGATACAAAATGCCGTCGAGAGAGAATAGCCCTCTCCACTGTACAAAAACCGTCTATCTGAGTGGGCGATCTCTAGATAAATCTTGCACGGATTTAGTCGTCATTCTGATTGCTGCATCAACTAAATGCCATCTGAAGTTCCAAACTCTCTTCGAGCTGGGGCTCTACGTAGGCAGAAGATGACCTTATCATACACATTATCAACTATAAGCTCATCTCTGTCGACGTAAGATGAGGGAAATGCAGAGGAGAAGAAGGAGAATGAGGGATCGAGGGATCGAACATGAGACAGATTCAGAAAAGAGCAAAGAATTCTAGTCCTGTTTTGTTTTCTCACATGGCGCATTTCGGAACACGCGACCTCTGAGAGACTGAAAATGGCCTAAGATGGCTCTTATTTCGTCCCCTATCAAGTTGATCGCTCCTTCCGTCACTCCTATCTATGGCGTCTGAATGGTGGACTATTCTCTGCTCTCTCTGGAAGGGAGGCGCCGTCGGGACGAAGAGGATGGAATGGGGATGGAGTGGCATCAGAGTGATGCATTCACTTCCCCTTTTCGATCCAGCTGAGACCCATCTGAGATACGAATTCTCGCGTGATTTCAATAGTGGAACTGGATCTAATTGAGTGAGAGAAGTCACGAGATGGTGCACAGTGCAGTTGACTGTCGATGGAGGGGAGGAAGGGGAGGAAGGGGGAGAGGAGAGGGGACGACGACGGGGGGGGGGCGACCTTTCCAGATGGATGGAATGAAATGGTGCGAAGAGAACTGCAGTAGAAGTACGACGAAGGGACGTCATCGACTTGATTCCCCTTCTCCCCTCTCTAGTCTTTCTCTCTCTTCTCCCCCATCGATTCCATCGAAGAATACCCATCAAACCGTCTTTGACAATGGGGGAATTTCGATGGCAGAATCTTATCATTTCGTCTCCTCTATCAGATGGGTACATCTAAACTCCCCCTGAGGCGATGAAGAGACCCTTCTCCACTCTATCGAAGAGAGAGACACGCAATATCGTACCGTTTACGGTTGATTCTGGAGTGAGATTGCAAAGAATGATGCAGATTCCATTGTAGATTACTTTGCATCACTTCCACACCTTCTCCTTATCCTACACTTCTCTCCTATCCTTCTCTTCCCTCACCGTTCTCTACCGTTCTTCTCACTGTGACTTTTTCGAAATGCCCATTTTCGAAATTCGAAATTCGTGCCTTGATGCTCTAGATGCCTGACCTCTCTCATGTCTCGTCCGAATCCATAAGTGGGCGGAGTCAGATTCTGATAAGGGGATAACTCCGCCCCTTGCAACCTAGAGGGGGCGGAGTCAGAGATGGGTATAAAACGGACGGGAGAGATGGGGAATCTCATACTTTGCCCGACTTCAGCTACATTTGCCTTGCCTTGTCTAGGACTGACTGACTTGCCTTGCCTACCGTAGGACTATGACTTGCCTGAGGGACTTGCATTGCTGATCTTAGAACTCTACCGTAGCCTCAAAGCATCCTAGTGCCTCTCAACCATCCCTTGACTGATGCTCTATTAGTATACTGTAGTCACACTCCAGTGTAGCCACTTCCTCCATTCTTCTTACTCAGTTTCCAATATGGAAATGGGCAAGATTATCCTATCTCCTCTACCGGTCTCAGTTCCATTCTCAGTTCTGATTGCTTCCGTTCCATCCATCTTCTCCTGCCCTTTCCATCCTTCATCCTATCCGTTCTCCGATCTCAATCAAGCCAATCGACCTACTCAATTCATACTCGGTTCTCTTCTCTCTCTTCTCTTGTACTCTTCTTGTCGTTCCCAATTCGTTTTCCTTTCTCGTGATCATTCCTTCCTATCAATCTCTCACTATCTCTCTCTCTTCAATCCATCAATCAACTCAATTTCTCACTCTGAGTTCCTCTCTCAAAACCATTCCGAATTGCTTGTACTTTCATCATGTTCCATCTCCTCCTCTCCCCTCTCTCACTTCCACTCTCTCCCTTTTCTCCCCCTCTCTCTCCTCCTCTCCTCCCGACGGCAGAAGGGGGCGGGGCCAAGAGAGATGGGATCGAGGGGGCGTGGCCTAACTGCCCCCATCTCCCCTCCTCCTCTCCCATCCTCATTCAGTCCTCTATCCCCTTGTGATAGATACACGTGTGGTCTCACTCCACTCTACCGTACTCGCTTCCTCTACCGTATCCCTCATCCATCTACCGTATCCCTTCAGTGATCGATCATGTCTGCTTCATCCTTCACCCTCATCTTCTTCTCCTTCGGTCTTCTCCTCAACGGAGCTTCTGCCCTCACTTGCTTCGAGAATGACGACAAGGTTTGTTATCTTATCCCATATCAGATAGGGTAATCAGTGATAGGGATATCTCTCTCTTCTCTCCTCTCTCTCCTCTTTCTAACTATGCAAACTATCTCCCTCGGGGCGCTTCTCTATCTCAATTTCGCACCATTTCATCATAGTGATCAAACAGTTTCGATTGGCCGGGGGGCGCTTCAAAGGGGGAGAAGCAGAGTGGAACACCGATTACGCTGCTATCACTGCTCGATCAACCCGATCTCTCTTGCGTGAACCACTTATTTTCGCAGCTAGGGGGTTCAAGGGCGGGAGTGGGAGGGGGTGCCGTTCGGTGCCGAGATTCATCATTCAATGGTTCTCTTGCAGGGCAACATCGTCGAACGCTCAAATGAGAGCTGGAAGTACTGCTCGCTCATTCCGATGGCGGATGGAGAGACAGGCCGTCTGACTGGAGTGGGAGAACTCACTGAGAATCTCGTCGGCCAGGATGCCGTCTTCGGCCAGAACTCCAAGCTCTACAAGGTCGTCGTGATGTGTATCTACGAGGTGAGTATCATTCTGCCGTTTACCATTCCTCGCCTTGCTTCACACAGTGAAAAATGGTTGCCTTTTCAGCGATACGACTTCGGAGCCATCAGCCACGCCTTCGGCCCCGCACCGGAGTACATGTTCCGGTGCTTCTGCAACACGGACAGGTGAGAAGAGTTCCCTCATTTCTTCTCCTCTTCCTTCTCCTCCTTGATCCTCCCTAATCCCCTCTCTTCAGATGCAATCAGCACGCGACGTTCGGTCGATTCCTCAAGGACTCCCGCTACTGATCGTCTCCCTCTTCTGTCCGTGTTGCAGAGGGGCACAGGCCCGCACGACCCTCCCCCTCCCCTCTCCCATTCTCAGTCCCCTCTCCAGTAGTCTTCGTGCGATAAGGCCGGCCCTTACCCCCTTCTTCTCATTGATTCGATCTCATTATCCCTCTTACCGTACCCACTCCTAAGTTATTCTCCATGCGTTAGTATGCGTAGCTTCTTACTTTTGCATCTCGTAATCCCGATGATCTCTACCACATTCATACAGAGTATTGTACTACTACGTAGACTCCCTCTCCTTGTCCCATCTCTCCCTCTCTCCTCTCTCTGTTCCATCCATCTGATGGTCCTTCCCCTTCTAGAGATCGTTCGTTGTCGTCATTCTACGACATATCTCCATCCACTCGAACCCGGTCTCTCCCCTTCTCTCCCTTGCCCCTTCTTCATTCCCCGTAGCCACCACTGGCCCCTTCTTCTGTCTCTCAATGAGCTTATTCCTTCTCCGTATCTCCTAATCGATCTCACCGAATGCAATTCGTGATTTCTATTCTACTTTCATCCCTTCAATCCACTGCATAATGTAAACTACTGATTACTCATAGTATGAAGCATGTTAACAAAATGTATGTGTTCTTCTCTCACTATGTAAAGCTTGAAGAAGTAAATCTTCCTACTCTTATTCTACAGTATCACACGAATGGGAACAGAATGGGAACTGGGGAGGGAAGG
>LS517132.1:160982-192908 GCA_900490845.1 Pristionchus japonicus | reverse complement strand
CCCTTCATTCAACGCATAATCGACCAGTCCAGCAGCCAGAAATAGTCCAACTTGTATTATTATTGCACGATACAAAGACAATTTAACCCGTGGAAGACAATAGACAAGGCAAGAGTTCGACAGTCAGGCTGTTTTTTGTCGTCTGTAGCGACAAAGTGAGAGGTAGAGGTTGTTCATTGAAAGAGGAGCGATCAATGGGAGATAGACCGTCTCCTTACCTTGAGAGATTCATCTGGAGTAGAACGATGAAGTGGAACTTGATGGTAGATAGAAGAGAGGAGAAGAGATTGAAGATCGGATGATCCCTCGAATCGACCCAATCGACGGAAACGACGACGGGAATAGAGGTCGGAGAGGGCCTGAAATAGATTTAGATTAGTCTTCTGATCTTCTGTTTCTTTTCCCTGAGATCACTCTCATCCCTTCGTTTCTCTCTTGTTGTCTATCACTGTTATGATGCTTTTCGAAGAGCGCATGTTATGACGAAGCTATGATCACTCCCTTTGATCCCATAGACTTGTTTGTTTAGATTTCGGACTATTTTCCGATGTTCACTTCTCGTGGCCTTCACTCGCACAATGTTTGCCATGAGAAAATGCATTGAGGTAGGTCGGTCGAAATTGCATCTTACTTGAGTGCTCCATTATTTCCCTCTTCTTGGAAATAATGTTCATCTCATCTGGTTGAATGACCCACTTGAGTACCTCTAACCCTCTCTCTCTCTAGTCTCTTTTCGAGTCAAAGATGGCGTCACGACGTCGAAATAGGGTATTAGCTCCCTCCCTCCTATGGGTCCTCCCTCCCTCTCTCTCAGTGCAAAGTCTCGTCCTTCTCAGACGAATTCAAATGAGAAAATTAAGATAAAAGTGAAAGCTTCGGCTGCGAAAAAGAGATAAGATTAGACTGATGATAGAGGGAGAGAAAGTGGTTGTTGTGAGGAGGGAGAGGAGAGAGAAATGAACCGTGCTGATTTGCCCCTCGATAACCTCCAATCTCTTTGCAGAGATTTGCACTTCCACCGGTTTGAATAGAAAGCATAGGAGAGAAGTGACTGCAGATGCTCTTTAGAAGACATTTCCCCTCTCAATCCTCATCTTCAATCGAGTAGAAAGGGGGAAAGCTGAGAAAAGGCCGGAGATGGCTAAATATAGGTGGGTGTAATAGGACAGGAAAAGTCCGAAGCAGCAGATGAAGTTGGTCATGAATTATGGAGTAGATCCAGAGAGTGTCAAGTCTCGTTCTTCACTCTTTTTATTCATGAGACCATCGAGGAGGAGATTGGAGGTTAATGAGACTACTTAACTCAACGAACATTTTGAATGAGATGCTCTCAGATTGGTCGTTACTCTCACAGGAAACAAATCTCTAATCCACTGATATCAAATGACGACAATAAGACGAATTGTCTCGATAGAGTCAATCCTGATTTGGCAGTATTTATGGGGGGAGAGAGGGAGAGGCGCGTGGTTGGATCTTCTCCTTCCCTTACTCCGTTCTCCCGTGGAGAAAACAGTGAATTGAGAGAGTAGGAAGAGTCCTTTCTATGAGAAGAAAACAAGGGGACGGTAAGAATTGAGGGAAGGAAGAGAGAAGGGAAAGTTGTTGCTGTTCCGGTCATAAGATATCGTCGAAGAGCTATTAGGAGCATTGTAGTCGAGAGTCGAGAAGAGTTAGTAGAGAGAAGAGAACGAATTGGGTCGGCAATCTCCTCTTTTATTACTGGGAAACAAGTAGAATACGTGAAAGATAGAGAAGGGACGTGCCACCGTTCATTATCTGCCTATTTTCGGCCATTTTGGGAACGTTTCGTTGGATGGCGCTAATAATTCGTTAGTCTTGTGCATCTTCGTACGTCAATGCCGCTCTAATTTCATCCGTCTGCTGATCATTCTCAAACATTGGGAGAAGTACGGTAGTGGGTGGCACGAGAGAGAGAGGGGAGAGAGAGAGAGAGAGACGTCACAGGGTACGCCGTATCTCTGCAGTTTCAGCTGCTGGTACGGAACGGAGAGGAATTGTCTACGCGTGAGAAGGGAGACAATTGTGTAGGAGTCTATTGAGAGGAGGGAACCTACCACAGTGAATAAGTGAGCAATTGAAAGAAGTGAACGAAGAGAGACAACGGATAGACAAACATCATCTTTGACCCTGTACTATCAGACCTATTTTCGGCTTTTCGACGTATGATTTTGATGTAATTCCAAAATAGTTAGGTTCGTTGGCTGTTCGCGTGACTAGGATCATACGCTACGATGGACAGATGCATCGTGTCTACGTAAGAGAAGAGAGGACAAATCTCGGGTAATGGGATCTCTCTTCTCCATTCAGAGAGATTCCCATTATGGAGTACGACGTAACCCGTTGAGATGATCAAAAGAGAGGAGAGAATCAGATGATGACCGTGATAAGCTCGAGATTAATGGAGGGACTCTACCTTGAATTGGCCGCTTTTGGGGGAGAATCTTTCCTTGCCAAAGACCATCAAATCCCGTGAATCCGGAGGAGACCAAGAGCCGATGCGAACCCTTTCCACGGGGAGAGCAGCCTGCAATTATGGAATGAGCGACTATTTTTGGTCCTTCTTTAGCATCTAGTGAGACGTTCCAGAATCTTCTGTTAATTCCTTACATTTTCCGTGTCTTCGACAAAGTTAGTTGGCAAATATTTGTGGGATCGAATGGACGCAATTCAATTTGATCGCCCAGACATTTTTGCCCATTGTGTGTTCCCGCTGAGGAGGGCGTTTCAATTTTGTTGAGAGGGAAGGAAATTCGTTCTACTCCTTTTTTCCTCCTAGTTTCTCGCTTGATTGACAGCCTCCTCTCGAGAGGGCAATTTCAGTAAGAGCGATAGCTATTTTTTGTGAGATGGGAGAGCGAAGGGACCAACTCGAGACTAGACTATAGTTTCGAATTGACGAGTTTCGGGGAGGCGAAGAGAACATGTGGGAGGCTTTGCTGTCTACTGCTCATTCTTCATTCCCAGGGATTTTCGAGGATAATAATGGAATGGCGAATGAGTGAGTTGGGAACCGAGAGACTGAGGGAAGGAAGGGGATTACACTCTAAAAGAAGGCGATTCACTCTTGAGGACACCTTCACTGTAATGGAATCAATGGATGGTGACAGATTCCATCGTGCTCTTCCCTTCTTCTCCCTCTGTGTAAGACTGTAAACCCCCTCTCTCTCCTCTCACCTATGCCCTAAGGGTGCAAAGGAACGGAACCGAATAGTCCGAGTGAGACAATGCGTATGGGGGCTGACTCCGTTTTGAGTGAGCATCCAACCAATTTTGAGAGTGAAGTGCCTCCTCTCACTGCACTTTCTGGCACTTTTGAATGGAAGTGACTGCATAATTCGTGATCTCGATGACTCAATGGCTAAAAGTGGATTGAACTCTGTCTGGACAGGGGCCATTGGCTAAATTAGAGTGAAATCGAATACTATATTGGTAATACTCGGAGTATTACTCATGGCCTGGTTAATTCCTTCACAAAAGAGGAAGTAAAAGGAGATACGGTTAGAAGAGATCGAAGATCTTCCGCAAACCATCGACGCTTTCGTTTATATCTGGCATTATCTTCGCCCATTAATCTGTTACGCAATCGTAACCTTATCTAAATCCAGTTAATCAGTGGCTATATCTGGCTATAATTTGTCGACGCGTTGTCAGATCTAAAAAGGGGAGGATGGCTTCAGAGAACGAATGAATTCGAAGAAGAGGAGACGTCAGAGACCCTTATGATGTTACCCGTACTATTTGAATGGGAGAGATAACAATGGAAAGGTCTGATGATGTCCCCTGTCTGACGGGAATCTCACACGTTTCATCACACATCAACCAACGCGTCACGAGTGTTATTCTCGTTCATTTCAGGTAGGCTGATCATCAATGCACCCCATCTCGTGGTCTCTGTTCGAGGGACCGGAAAAGTGTTCCAAAATTCACAGCAATTTCAAGCCCTTCTCTCCCTATGGAACTTCCGTCCGTCTAAACCCTCGTGGAGGGCATAGAATGGCATCATTCTGACCTCTTTCCTTCTCTCGATCCTCATTCCTTCCTCTCCATCATCATCCCATTCGAGACTCATCGTGGAAGGAGCAATGGAGAGAGTGGAAGTGGAGGGACGAGACTGTCGACGGGGAGTCGAATCAGTGTCGGGATGGCGATTAGAGGACCTGCAATCATATCGTGTATAATACATTGTGGAATCTGCTTTGGGGGGTCTTTGATGCTTTCATTCTTCTCAACCATTCAAGGGGCAATCATCCCTCTACCGCCTGAACCTAATCAATTTGAATTTCGTAGTGTTGTAATAAAAATAATGAAATTGAATGAACGTCATGAAAGTCTTGAACTAGTAAAGTTCAACGAGAGAGAGCGAAAAGGCTCTTTGGAGGATAATAAAAAAAGAAGGAAAGGGAAGGAAATGACCCTCCAGATCTTCGTTCCCTCTTCTCATAAATATTTGATGTGGTTCACTTCATCTCTACATGATTACATATTCACTGACATCACATTTTTTGCAGCTGTCTCTCATTGGAAATGTCTGCAATTCAGTGGAGTTTCTGATGAGTTCGACGAATTGAGACAGATAAAGTCTCTTTGTGAACAGATCTTCGATACTTTTCAATTGCAGTCGCTCAAGCGAGTAAAGACTGAAACTCTTCTGCATAGCAAAGTTCACGAAACTCATAACTGGAGGTGCACTTGGAAAGGCCGAAGGATGAAATGGGCCATGAAAGACCCAAGGGACCCAAATTATGGATGATGAGTTCATTCTTACTCTAGTGAAGTTTTTGGGTTCCGGAAGGCTCACAAAAATAGGTTCTCAAAGATGACTTGCGTCAAGAAAAAAATAATCTAAGAAATGGGGGCCTGTGGACGTAAATGAGCCGATGGCTCTTTTTGAATCCGGATCCATCAAGGATTTCGGAGACCAAACACGGAAAGTGGGAACGAATCCCTCTGAACTCCGCGAAAACGTAGGCTTTCAAGAAAATATGATCCTGGATGTTGCAATCTGCTTGTTATCGAGTGAATGAATCGTCATGAAATACAACGTTTTGACGTTTTTGATTCGTTAAAATGTCATTCCTCATGTGATTGAAAGTCTGAGAATGCTCATGAGACATGCGTGGGAGATCTTTTCGAAATCGCCCTAATTCGATCTGTCTGCATCCTTCTCAACTCCACGAATAGATTCTACTTCAAGAGACCAGAAGCTCAGTAGTTCACCCTCTTTTGATTCCTCGATCACACTTCGACCTTCTCTCTCCATACAACATCACTCTCTTCTCGCTACACAACGTCACAGCTTTTCTGAGTAGCATGGGTATTCCTGGTGTGATCACAAGATATGATTCTTCTTATTTCTCACGAAATGTCAAAAGATGCGCATGGCTTGATCATAATAGAGAGAAATGTGAGCGAATACGTAGAATGATAATTCATCTGATGTATCAGATGATTACTGCAGTGATTCTCAGCAAGAAATGGCTATCGATAATCCGGAACCATTTTCGAGAAGTTATATTTTGCAAATCGCATACTTAATCCCTGTTCATACAAAATAAGCAAGCTATCGCTCATAATCACTCCCAATCAAAAATATTAGTTCTTGATACCTTCCAAGATGCATGCTTTGATTCTCGGCTTCGGCAAGAGTAGCGAAAGGATTGAATGCTCACAAAGTACTGCTCAGATAGAGATGAGTTTTACTCGCAGAACAGAATGAGGTAGATGACTATCGATCATCTCCTACTCACTTCCTAGTGATTGATCTCGATGCCCAACTTCCTCTTTCCTTCAAATGACGTCCTCCCTTCTCTTCGCTTCGATGGCTTCGAATGAATGCAGCGAGGACTTTGCTCACTACGAAACTCTCTCCATTTCACACACTCTCTCTCTCCTTCGCAAGCATTTTTCTCCAAGGATTTCGCAAAGGAAATTAATATGTGTTGGTTTTCCACTCCGCAGTGACGCTTTTCCTCCACTGAACCATGAGAGTGCAAGAGTCCAATCGAGGGTTGAACCAGCAGGGATTCCGATTGGATTCCCACTCTCTTCGTAGAATCAAATCGTTCAGTGCTCCCGAACTCCATTCGGAGTATTTCGGGATGAATGATGTGTAATCTTTTGATCAAGATGACATTCACTCTCGTCACTCGGAATTCGCGCGTTAATCTCAATGCCTCTACTTCCTGTCCACTACGTAATAACAGATACGATGAACACAGATTCCCTCTATACGCTTCTATTATTCTGAGAAGATGAAGGTCAGAATAAGAGGAAGAAAACCCCATTAGATGACTGAATAATAATTGGAGGAAGTAAATGCTGTGTAATGGCAGAATTCACAGTGATCATTGCATCATCACTACTCAATCACTTACTCTTCTACGATGACTTCATTCTCAGAATCTCCAGATATGGAAAGATCGCCGTCGTCGATGGCAGAATCGAACATCGTTGTCGATCGCTTCCCGATACTACTGAAAATGATTACTTTATCTCTTCTACAACTGCATTGAAAGTGACAAAAGCATAGCATTGGTTGAGTTACTGAAGTCGTCCAGTTCTACAAAAGGCTAATAATCACCTGTTGGCTTTACTACTCTGTTGACTCTTCATCATGGCCAATCCACTATCATGGCTTATCTCCATTCTACTCGTCCTTCCTTTCTCTCCACTCTTTCCTCCTGATTGATAACCAGAGGAAGTCGATGGTTGTTGATCATCAATCGGAGAAGGAGAAGTGATACTCCACAGTCTGCAATCGAGAAACGATTATCAGAGCAGTCTCAAGCCTTTGGCCAAATGATTGAGCTTCATCAACGTTTCCAACAGTTACAGTCAGTTTCTCACCCATTGCTCGCTCCCAATTCCCTCCTGAATCGACTGCTCATTCGACTCGTAATTGACATTGCATCAGAATCTCCGAATTCGCTCCTGGAAAACACATGAGTTTTTCCGTGCATGTTCTCTTCGTTTTTCTCCCATTTGGGTGCGTTTATTCGCAGAAAGTGTGATATCTCCAGAACTTTCCTATTATGCACGACAGCTAACAGAAAAAGAATAGCTAACGAGCTTTTTCTAGGTGTTTGTTCGGACGAAGATCTAAGAAAAGATGATAGGAAAGCAGAAAATACGTAGAGAAGGAAATCGAAGAGGTCAAGCAACAAAAATTATGGTTCCGTGTATCCAGACAGACACAATATTATCGAAATATAATTTACCCAGCCACGACGACGCTTCTGTACATGTAGGAGCTGTCCCTCATGCAGGGAATCTCGTTGATTCGAAGATCTTCCGCATCCTGTAATTTGTACAGTTGAATAACTATCGCTCTACATTGAATGAAACAAAACGCACAATAGATAAATACTTCTACAATTGTTTCCCACTTCTGTAATACAATAGAAAGCGGAACAAACCTCATTTGATGGGCCGGAAACACTGGCTGTGGACGTACTCGGACGGTCGAAACGGCATGCGATTCCTGCAATTGTTGTTATTTTATTACATTATTGCCTTGTTATTGCCCAGCTTCTAATGTTCCGTACGCTCATGTCTTCTGGATATTGCGATTGCATCTGTATCTGTATCTATGCGAGCTTGCACAAAAATAGCAACCATAGCTTTCTGCAGATGCCTGGTAACATTATCTATCTAACAGAGTAGATTGCATGAGATTGGTTACGTGTCTACGCAGATAAAATATCAGCGTAGCATGATCACTCTGTTTAATGACGCACGCTTATTTCTTGCAATGCAGGAAGACCAATAATCAAGGATCAAAGCTAGATAAACTGACCACTCAAATCGATGCTTCCCGAATCAGTTCTACTCCTTTCTTCTCCCATTCTGGAAGGAAGAGCAGAGAATCCCGATCTCATACTCATCACATCGTCGAATATCGAACAGAGATCGCCCATTGATGGAGATGGAGCGAGGGCTGGATGAAACGAATGGACGGGAATCAGTGGATTCGCTTCATCTGTCGCATATTCAGCTCGTTTCTCATGGGAAGAATGCTTTTTACGACAGTTTTGTGTGACCTTGAAGCAAATCTCTCACCATTCTGTCCATCCGCGAACTCGTCATCCCACTGCTGTTGATTGTTCTCCCACACGATATTGAGAGAGGCCGAAGCATCGGAGCAACGGGAGGAGGAAGAGAGAGGACGACCTCTGAGAGAATAGAGGAATATCTTTACCAAGAAAATTAAATCAATAATTCGTTAGAGCATTCCTAAATAAGCAATGAAACATATCTAACCTGGAAGCTCCGATGCTGCCTCCACTGATCTGTCTGATCCTGGGATGGATTCCACTGGGTACGATATCTGGTCGATCGATTGAACCAGATGGAGACAACTCTCCCACTGCTCCTTCTCTGAAGAAGTTGTTCATTCACGCGCAAATAATCATAGACTTCTCCGTAGTCGAAGACAGAAGGGTAACGAACCTCCTGATGACTCCGGATCTTGAATCTCTTCTCGATCCAATGGAGAAAAGACCACGAGCTCTCATCGATCGACGAACTCGAGACATTGAAAACTGAATTGATTTATTTTGGTTTTTCCTGAAGAGTTCTGGAGAAAATAATCATTCGGCGAGTGAGCTTTGGAGTATAAAGGCACTTTGAAACATATCCGAAGTTGAAGTGATACTTGAAGTGAATCAAATACATTTCGCAATCCGAATGATCACCAACCTCAGACGGCGTTCGACTGTTGGTCACTCTGCTTCGGAATTCGCACTCACTCACTGTATCTCCTGGAATCGAATCATCCTTGAATATTCCTCATCAAGATAAGGCTTATCATGATTCCTCATTCACTGACCTTCCTCTTCCCTCTCTTGACTCCTGTCTTCTCCTTCCTCTTCGTTCTCTTCTCGGATCGGTTCCTGAGAATAGATGATCTCAGTTTCTTTCGCTCATCCATCATAAGTTCATTCGTACCCATTTTCCTCTTCATCCCCTCTCCACCCTCTTGTTACTCATCTCATTCCTTCACGTGAACTCTCTCCTCCCTCACTCAAACAACTGACGACCCGATTCATGATGGAAAATATTCAGTGGAAGTAGGAATGGAATCAGTCACAATAACTCATCATATTTGCGTGTGATGGGGAATGGAAGATTGACCAACCGAAGGATACAGTAATCTCCTCTCAGCCGCAGATAATTGATTGCACTGAGATCCATCGACCAGCACGGAGATGAATCGATTGCCTGACAAGAAGAGATCGATTGATATGATCATCATTTCGAATATGTTTCACAAATCATTTATATCGCTGGAGAAATTATAGTTCCAGTAGAGAGAATCCATGGCGTCGTAAAATCGAAATAAAAATGCTCGAACCTAGCAATCGTGTGCATATCCGATAGGCGGCATACCATCCTGCTCCAGTGACCAGAAGAAGACCAGAGGTACGGGCTGCAATGGGCTGTTTAGTCATGTCGCTTGCTTTCATTTGATGCTGATTCTGTGTTTTGAACTGTGTTCTCTCTCTTGCAAGTTATTCCAGTAATCGTCATGCCATCAACTGGTCCTCGAATTACTCGCTAACAAATTTGTTATCGATGAGAGGAAGAAAAGAGATGGCAGCTGGTCTCTTTTTATAACATTCGAATGAATTTTCTGCACGAAATCCATCACAACACAACCATTTAGTCATTTTATCGCTATTCTCTCGTTTCCAGTGTCATTGCACTCATTTTGGTGTAATAAACTCAGCCCAATTAGCCTGCAACAATGTCAGACTGAGGGAGGAATGCCATCGATCAATCTCGACCGGTCTATGACTGCCATTCGAGAAGGAACTGCATTTTGAGAATTCAGAGATCAGAAGGAAGAATGAGATTAGAGAGTGTGTGGAAGTGAGAGAGTGGATAGAGACAATAGGAATATCAAGTGAGAAAAGAGTTGGACAGGCGGTTGATGTTGGATGAGTGACAAGGACCGAGGAAGAGATCAAAAACAAGTGGCTAGTAAGCAAAAGAGTTTCATCATTACACTACAACTCTTATCATCGGAGATTCATTCAGTTCCGTTTACTACAGAATTCACTTTCGTAGCCTTGAAAGCTTCCTCCAATCTTCTCACTTACCAATCACTTTCTTCCCTTTTTGGAGACTGAATCACACTCCAATGCTCACAATGCACAGTTGAACCAGACTCTTTTCACGTATCTACTCTCCTCGATTTCAATGCTATCTCGTCATTTCTTTTCCGTCCGTATTCCCTTTTCTTACTCTCAATCTCTCGCGAATATTATCAATCCATCAAAACAATGAACGGCTGGTGTATGGAGTGATGAGAGAGTAGGTGAAACTAGGAGAGAGACAGAGAAGTGAGAGAGGGCGAGAGACAATGGAGATTCGAGAGAGCGAGAAAAAACAGAGAAGGAATCCTATCGGAAGTAGTATGCCTTCCGGCTACTTTCACTGATATGATCAGGGTTTATATTTTAGAGCCCTTTGAACTGGGAAGGAAGAGAGAGAAAGAGGCGATAAAGTGAAGGGAGGTTGATAATAAAGAAGAGACGAAGAAGATTAAAGGAAAGATCTCCGTCATTGGAGAGACGTTCTAGAAAGAGAAGGATAGGAGAATGATCAAGGTGTAGTCATGGATATTCTGTGCTGATGAAAATACTCGTTTCTCGATCAATCCTTCCCTCAATGATGCAATTCGGTCAGTTTACTCTCTTCCTTCCGTGAATTTGTCCACTGCCCTCACTTCACTCACTCAAACTATGCAAATAGTAATTGGAAGAGATGAGGGGAGTACAAACCGTTTCGAGAGAAGGAAGCTTGACTCTAACTGTTGCCATATGGTTAGGGGCCGCAAGCTCCGCCCCCTTTCAGTGGACAAGGCGCGCGGCCAAACGGCGTGGATGAGAAAACACAAAGCTCAAACTGAACCAAATTTCACAAGCTAAGTCGCGTTGAGCAGCTATGACCACCCTCTATCGATTGATCGCTGTACGAAAAGTGAAACACTCCACTAAGTGGGTCAAAAATCGATAAGAAGTTTGAGGAAGTGCTCATTTGACCCTTTATTGGGTAAATTCACAGTTCGTACAGCAGTTTTCTGATACTTTGTGTTTATGCGAGCACGACTAAGAAGAAAATACAAATATTCATCATTTCGTTGAATTGTGTTTTATTTTTAAAGTTTTTAGTACGCGCGTATTTTATTTGGTTCCGGTTATCGCTAAACGCAGTGAAACTTCTCGTGTGTCTGGCGTGTGTGTCACAATGTGCATCCTCCGCCTCTCGCTCCCCCGCAAATCTATCACCCGGCGTGTCTAGAGCGCATCCTCTCCGTATAAGATTGAACGCGCTCTCGCCATATCGAACAGCTTCGGCTCGATTGGGGGAACCTCTGCCCGTTTGGAGCTTGAGGGAAGGGCAAAATAGGCTCCGCCCCTTCCTCTCCCCCTCTCGCATTCCTCCCCTTACAAACAGTGCCTTCCGCGCGCACGTTTCGGGCTCTAACTCAGCTTAGGGGCAAGATAAAGACCTCCGGTTAAAAGCATTTTGTTACTGGGGTCCTGAGGGATAGTTCGGACATAATTTTGAGCACATTGCTTAACATCGGCTATGAGCGTTGTGGCCCCTACATATGGTTCAGCTGTGAACAAAGCGCACTGTTTTCGCAACATTCTCTAGTTTTCTTCGAGGAGTGGTAGAGAATAAAAGGGAATCATAATGGGACAATCACGGTTGATTGCCCGAAGGATCAGAAATGGAATTGAGTAGGAGAAGAAGAAGAAGAAGAGAGTGCGCAAAATGAGGAGAGTGCAGAGAAGAAGACAACAATGCATGTAGAAAAGGTCAGCGTTACAATTAGCGAGAGGGCACAGGAAATCAATAACTCGGAACGGTATATAATCGGAAATCAGTCAAATAATCGGGTAGATCACCTGTGAGAAGGGGAGCGACTGCAGTCGGCCAGAATACTGAGAGAACGATGTCCGACTCGTTCAGATCTACGTTGATCTCTGCCGCTGTTCCCATATCGACCGATCGATTGATCTACCGTACTCTCTACCGTAATCGGGAGATCGGGATGGGACAGGGCATGCCCCTGGCTGTGAACGAGACGACTCTTCCACTCAGTGAGAGAGGGGGAGAAGCGAGAGAGCGAGAGAGTGGAGAGATCAGAGAGAGAGGAAGGGACAGAGAGGGAGAGAAGGAGGAGAGGGGAAGGATTGTGAATGGAGTGAGGTAGCAAAGGAGGAGAGAAGAGTTCCCTCCAAAGAGAAAGAAGAGAGATTACGTAGGAGAGAATGAGATAATGCGGCAATTCCAATTGAGAGGATTCGAACCAGTGACCAAATAGGAATTGTTAGTTTTCATTAATTTGTTGCCGTTCTCATTTCCACGTATTTTCCCATAGAGATGGTCGATATGTTTGCAATTGGGATCAACTGATTGAGAGTGGGGACGGCTCCTCTTTTTGTGACCAATTATCATCGGTTCTTCCTCTGCTAATTCCTCTTCCATCGTGTTCTCTATCTACTCGCACGTTTCAGTCTGTAGTAAGAAGATCAGATTTCAGATGGATGAGAGAGTGAATGATTAGAGGAGAGGAGAGAGATGAGAGACAAAGAGAAGGAAGGAGAGAATGGGGGATCAGAGAGAGTGACTTCACTCTTTCACCCCTTGAGGATCCGATCGGATTACATGATGAAAAGATGCCTTCGACCCTTGGGAAGTTGCCACTCAGAGAACGGAGAGGGGAATGAGGAGAGGGAAGTTCCTGCAGGGATGAAGGAGGATTCCGTGCAGGCCCATCACGTAGGATGGCTTATTTCTGGACCATCACTCTCCGTTCGAAAGCAGCGTCACTGGATACCATAGAGCTGTTCCAAACAACCAGTGATCTCGAGTGATCACCTCCCCCCTTCGTATCTGTTCTTTCTTTCCCTCTCTCAACTCAATCTGCGTCAGAGAACACTCATCTACAGTGCAAACAGTGAAAGGAAACAGGAGAGTACCGAGAGAAAAAATGAATCGAGGCTGAACCTAGTCAATCGTTTTCTTCTTCTAAAGATAAGTTCTTCGCGACTCCTATTGAGCAAAACTACATTCATCCTTGATATCGCATTGCTGAAACATATCATTTTCACTTCTCATCGAAATCATCAACAACGCCTCTCCTCCTCTACTCAATTACTTTCCTTTGTGAGTAGGGGCTCGTTCCCTTACTCTCCTTTTCCTCGTTGGAAAAACACTTGACCCTTCTTTTAAAGAGAGAGAAGACACCTTTCAATAGCCTTCTTTCCTTCTTCTCGATTGACAAACGGGGGTTTGGAAATTGGATCGGCCATCAAGAGAAAGAGACCAGCTGATTGATAGTCCATTCAAGAGATCCCCTCCCCCCTCTCCCTCCCTTCAACTGAAGCCAAGGACCACATCCGAGAATTCCTTACACTGAGGAGTCGGAATTGAACCCCTTTCGAGTCCCGACGGACGATTAATCAAGTTGCAATCTAGAGATGGGGAGAACAAATCGAGTGTTACGAGGAGATTCCAGAGAGGACTCAGATCGTATCATCCATCTCTCTCTTCCTCACTTTCCCACCTGCATTCTTCCTCCAGCAATGCAATCAAAAGGCAATAAAAGACAAGTATCGAAGTCGGGCCCTCCCATTCTCTCAAAACATCGTCTTCCCTTCTGTCTCTTGAGAGGGACGACACATATTTCTACATGCATCTCTCTCTTCTGCTAAGATATGGATGGGTATGTAGGCTCCCGTCAAAGGAAGAAGTCTCTTTCTTGTCTCCACTCTCTCAATATACCACACTCTCTCACTCAACTTCAGTCTCACAAGAAGTGTTGTATGGGCCCGAAAGTGGTCACAAAAAGGCGCCAAACCCCATTTCCCGTTGTCTTCTCAACAAGCTTTAGCCTCAGAAGAGACAGGCAACGATTATGGAAGACAGACTGAGTGGAGAGAGAGAACCTATTGAAGAAGAGGGACTAAGTTCGGAGAAGAAGTGGAAGTGAAGAAACAAAGGATTGAGAGGGAATCGAATAAGTTCTTTTCGAATAATGAATTGGACTCACTCATAAATGCTACACTGCATTCGGCAGCATCCACTGATAGTCCCAATTGAGTGATGAGGGCATTCGAAGTTGTGCCGAGAAGGCTGGAATGGAATTATTTTAGCTTTCAAGGAACCACCCATCAAGGCTTCCAAAGAATGCTCCATCCCAACTACAATCATCAATTTCGTCGTTATTATTTGCACTTCCCGTAAAGCATATTCGATTCCCCAGATTCCAAGTCATGAATTCCATATCTACAGTGAATAAACGGTTACCGCGCTTCGATAAAAATGAGTGGAGGGACGTTTTCTACAACGAGAGGGAGAATGGTGGACGAAGCTTCTTCCATTATGGAGAATATCGAAGATAACGATGACTCCTTCTGATGGCGCCAGCACGGAGCGCGCCGGCGCCTTAATTCAATGATTAGTTTGTTAAACGACACTAAAAATATCCAGAAAAATCAATAAGTGAATCGGACGGAGAATGGAACGGAATGTAACGGAGACGCGACGGGGAAGCGAACTGTGCTAACAAATCCACCGGAATCTCCGTGTGAGAAGCTTTTGAATTTTTGTGCGTGCACTCTCTCTTCGAGTGTTCATCGACAGTCGAAGATCAGAAGGAAAGTACTCGAGAAGATTGACAAGTACAAGTTAGATGAATGAAGAAGTGAAGAGATCAAATAGAATAGTTAGAAGGAGTGATAAGGGAGGAGAGACTAGACAGTGGAATGGATGGGTGAAACAGACTTGGAAATGGCGACGAAAGAGGGAACGTCACTTTGAGAGAGTAATCTCGTTTTCTAATCAAAGGAGAGAGATAGGTCGTGTTTCTTCCCTTCCGGAGTGAATGGAAGAGAGAAGGACACCACTTCCTCAGTTCGATTTGGGAGTGAGAGAATGGAGGGATGGAGGGGAGAAAAGACAAGCGAAAGATGCTAATGAATTCACTACTCAGAAGAGAGAGACTACCACACTTTTGTTGTTTCTCTATTCTTTCTATTGCCTGAGGGCGTGCAAATAATTAAGGAAAATGAACATGGATTCTGCGAGGGAAAGAGGAAGAGTAAGTGAGGGTCGGAGTAGAGACAACTCTTCTTCTCTTCTGTCCAAGCATGTCTTTGGAAGCTGTCACTGGTCAAAACAAGCCTGATTTATGGGAGAGAAAGTGGAATGAAATGGATAAATATAGATGGAACATTGCGAAAGTGCATGAATAGGAGAAGGCGGAATCAGAGATGGACTCCACTTCCTTCTTTCGTCTCCCATTGACTACCAACTGAAACACAACCACCCTCTCATTGAGGGAATTCCCATTGCTCTTTCTCCCTTCTCCCTCTGTCTCTCAACCATTTGAGGCATCTCTTCCGGTCTAGTCTCTCTCATTTCCCTCTCAAGAGAAAGCATCCATTCCTCATTCTGGAGAAGAGATTGATGAACTCCGGAAATCATGCCCCTTCTCTTGATGAAAATGGACGGAAATGGGAAAATAAACACGTTGGATGGAGTAAATAGAATGGTTAGGAATGCAATTACTGCTCGTACTCGAAGAGAGAGGAAGAAGAGGACTGAGGTGGATAAAATGGATGAGAATTCTCGGAGAGAAGGAGGAGAAGTTGCGAGAGCTTGCATAGTAGAAGGAGGAATTGCAGAGAAGGTCGTGGGAAGACAAGAGAAGGGAATGAATGGAGGAGAGAATGAAGAAACAATAGAAGGATCTCGTCATTTTTTGCAGAGTAAAGCAGAGCCAATTTCTGTTCGACGGACCGTGTTATTCAGTAGAAAGTGTGCATCCACTTTGAGGTATCGAATGAACGAGAGGAAGAGAAGGGGAAGAGAGAAGGAGAATCAAGGAGAGATCAGAGAAAAGACGAAGAACAAAAGTCGGACACGAGCAAATAAGAAGAAGAGTTCAGTGAGAAGATGGAAAGAAGTGAGGAGAATTCACTGTTATTGAAACTGTGACTTTTCAATGCAAAAACATTGCTTTGTGCTGAAGTTTGTTGTCGATTAAGTGATTAATTCAATCCTCTGGTATAACCTCAACCTGGTCGCAGTTTGCATAATCGAGGACGAAATAACGAGGTATCAGGTGAGGAGAGAGAATGAATAATTCATGAGTTGACACGGATTCGGAGATCGAGAAGGAATCGAAGGACAGTGTGTACATGATAACAGTGTTGACTACAATAGAAATGAATTCCGGGATCGTTTCGGGGAGAATCTGAGTAGGAAAGGAAGAGGAAATTGTACAATATCGTGAGGTGGAGGCCAGTTATGTTATTGCAGAGACGAGAATGAGACTGAGTTGGTGTGCGATCTTCAAGCCTCAGACGAACAGACGAACAACAAGGGAAAGAGTCGAATTACGGAGGAGAGGTAGATCAAGGTACGAATGGATATATTATTAGAGACGGGAGTTACTCGATACCACCTCTCAGCCCTCTCTCCTGTATCTCTTCCCTTCCTCTTGCTTCTCTTTTTGTAATTGAATCGGTCTAGGCATTGGCCCCTCTCTTCCTCCTTTTTGTTGTGCGCTTGCCAGAAGAATAGAAAGGGATGGAATTAAGTTTTGTATCCCCTAGTGGAGTTCTAAGCGAGGGAAGTTCACAAATCATTCAATCAATCGTTCGATTCGCTTGATTTGATCTGTCACTTCAATCAGCCATCACTGCTTGATCGCACCCATTTAACAAATGAACGTCTACGAACAGAATCGAACGATTTCGCATGCAATAGGTTCGAGAGGAGCAGTAAGGATGTACATGCGCAACATCAAATGAGATCCTACTGAATACTAGCAATTCAGCAATTCTCGTTGAATGAAAAGGATGAAACGAAGGGAAGCGAATAAACACAATTCTACGGAACGAAGAGCTGTCGAGGTGAATACGAAGGAAAAAGGAAGAATCTGTAGAGAAATACTAATTGAATAAGCGAGTTCTTCCCTATCGTCCCCTCTCTCTTCTTCTTCTTCTTATCTATTCACAATCTCTTCTCGAATCCCACGAGAGCAAAGGGCAGAAACCATGAGTTTCCTACTCAACGAACCCATAATAGAATGAAGGATCTCGAAAAGTAAAGTGGTGGCCAAAATATCTGTCGTGAATGGGAGATGCGATATAGACAGTGGAGGGAATGGAGAGAGGGAAGAGAAGGAGGAAGCAGAAGGAAGGGTAGAGAGGGAGAGAGAGAGAGAGAGAGCGTGCGCGCCATAGCACTCTTTCGCTTCTTCCCTTTCTGCTGCATTTCAGCCATTTGTGGAAGGGCGAAACGCGTTGCGAACCGCGTCGCGAGTGAATGGAGCAGAATGAGTTTGATGGGTCGGACGGTGATAAGAATAGGTGATACGTAACAGAACACAGAAATGGACTAGTAAAAAGGGCGAGAAAAATGGGTATTAGCCATACCAATTTAGCGACTACTTTTGCACTGTCACCGGGGTCTGAGAGTGAATCAAGAGAGGAAAAATAATGATTGAAGGATGAGTGAGAATCGGAGCATTGATATGAGTATCAGTGACCGATCTATCATCGGATTAGTGCCTGAGGTCAATGAGAAGAAGGAGAGACGAAGGTGAAAGGATGAGAAAATGAGGGAGAAACAACTGGAGAGATCGGGCAGTAGATACGGATGATCTAGTGATGGAAACTGTAGAAAACTCATTCACACAAAGCGAATCAATTCTTCGAATTGATACGATCAGGAGCAATAAAATGGAGGTTCTCAACTCGCGCTGCCTCATAAATTTCACGATCTCTTCGAAAGAACTGGGATGGGAACTTTCTCAAACTGGGAAATCTTCTAAACAATCGATTGAACTCAGCAGGTGACAGTTTATGGACAATAGGGACTATGGAAGAGAGAAGGGAAGAGAGGAATGGATAGAGACTGTAATTACAGACTGGAAACCGGAACGGTTCGTTGAACTCCCGCTGGATTACCACTTGCTTCATCCTCTCTTCTGCTAATTACGCAAGGGGAACCGATCGATAGAGTAGATCAAATGATGAGAGGATGGAAAGAGAAGAGACTGCATACTTTCGGTATTCACTCACTACAGATGGTCCAGCTGCCTGTGATAGAGAGAGAATTGAGTAGTGAGAGAGGGAAGAGAAATGAGAGAGGAGAGAGTATGGAATGAGAAGAGAGAAAGGATACTACATGGAGGAGCAGTGGCTGATTCAAGGACGGGACTGGTCAATTCAAATGGTCAGTTGAAGTAGAATTGAAGGGAGAATTAACGAGATCATTCTTCGAAAGATGAAGAGATTATGACAAGTTCACACGAACTTTCAACAGAATTGAGGTTGCACTTCGGATTCCTGCAAGGTGAGATGAGAGTGAAGCTTATTGCTTACTCACTTGCCATAACCATATTCCGAATTTTCAGTATGACGCATGATAACGCCCACTGCTGTCAGCATTTTTAGCGTATTATTGTTCGTGAGCTAATTGTTGTCGTGCTCTCCATCAAGCACGACAACAATTCCATCAAATATTGTTCATTCGACCATTGGTCACGCATCCTCCGTGTAGCCTCCTGATCAAATAGATTGAACGAGGTACTGTCATTCTGGAGAAGAGACGAGACGGATAAAAGAAGCGAGGGGAGGGAAGAGATCCACAGTCGAACGACTCATTCCACCCACTCTTTCGACCCTTCAAAGGATGAAGCTGCTCTGGATCTTCGTGTTCTTCTCCTTTGGTCTCGCTTACGTCGCAGCTCATCATTCGGATGATCATGATACAACGCAGATGTGAGTGCTTACTAGCATTTCTTGCTGTTTCTTATTTTCAAAGCCAATTTTGAGGGATGAACCTCCTTCATCGGACAATGATCGAGGAAGAGGAAGAGGAGGAAGAAGGGGAGGACGAGGAGATGGGAGAAGAGGAGGAGAAGGAAGAGAGGATGGAGGAAGAAGAGGAGGGGTAAGTTAATAAATTAAAAATATTTAAATTAATTATGTAATTATAAGGGTTTCGGAGGCGGTCGTCGTACTCGTTTCCCTCCTCGTCCCTTCACTGCCAGGTTACAATTTAGTCTGCTCATCTCTCGATCAGACCTTTCCCTCTTCCTCTTCGTCTGTTCAAACTGTCTCTCTCTCTCTCTGACTCATAGAACATCGACGATGAGGTCATCTGAGGGGGAGAATGAAGTGGAGATTCCAGAACCCGATCGACTCCCTCGACGACGAATCGAGTCAGACCCGGTGCTGAGGGACTGCAAGTCAGCGATGTGAGTTGAATTGAACTCTAACAATAGAGTAATTGAGAACAGATGAGAAATTAATTCTACAGAAGATCATATTATTCTACAGATCATCGCTAGATTCATTGCAGACTCCAATCCGTCCCGATCCCTCATTCAACTTCTTCGCGAGACGATGAATCCAAGGCCTATTCACAGCGCTGTATGTACATTTGGAGTGATGATCTGATACATATTGCGGATGACTCATCGATCTTTGACAAATTATGATGAATCACAGTGAGCATAACCCACGGCAAAAACTGTGTTCACTGATTATGAAGTGATTGATGAGGAATGTTCGTGACTCTTCTTCGAGTCATTCTTGTATGCCAAGGGTGTAGAAAGACAAGCAATTGCCGAGTATACCCATTAAAAATGCGATACTCGATCATCCCGAACCATTCACACCTATTTCGTTCGGCATGATGTCCCTTTGTCTAGTCATTGCCTCATTCCCAATCATCTCTTTGTAAGCCATCCAATTTGAACCACTTCCAATATTTCCCTCTCTCCCAATCGAAACTTCATAAGAGTTCCTACAACTGAATTTCCTCCACTGAGACAGGTCCTTGACGAATTCAAGATACAGTTAACTCAATTCGAATGTTTGCTGAACGAACTACGATATTCAACAACTGCAGCAATGTCTACTGTAGAGGAGACTGACGGCACGACCCTTGCAGCACCGATGAAGCTGCCTGCAATCCCTTCCCCTTCCGACCGGGTTCAGAGACTACAAGTGATCGGTGTGAGTAGTCTTGATAGAATGGTATCTCGTCATATGGCATCACTCCACGATCATCACACGTGTGCACACATCACATTGCGATCTGATCTCCATTTTCGCTTTCTCTTCCCTTCTAATGGAGTTCCTTCTACGACAATTTATTCGAGTGTGCTACTGTCTAGTCTGTGGCTACTGAGATGAGATCGAAGGGAAATACGCGCGAAATACGTGTGACTCATAAACAGTTCTTCGCCCACAGCGTTGCCGAATTTGGAAAAAGAAACAAGTCGTTCCTGACCTCATAAGATGTTACTGTTATTGTTTTCTGCTGGGTATCGAAGGAGAACTATCCCATGCTGTTCGAATGATGGCAAATCGTCCACTTCCCTCTGACTCCGCCCCTTTCTGCAGGCGATGAGCATAGTGTCCTTATAGGGCATGTTTACACGTTGTTTCCACTCCCTCCTCCCCCTCCCCCCCCCCTTCTTTCCTTCCTCTTTCCAATCTGTGCCAGTACAGTTCCCACTCCATCTCTTCGTTCTCTTCCGTTCCAACAATGACTCCCTACCACACGTACTACTCCTATCCCACTCTCCATTTATGGCATATCCAGTCTAAGTCTTCATCCATAAGACGGTTTCCGATGCGTCTTCTCATGGTTCTTCTCGTCATTCTCTGTTGTATTCTCATTGCGGTGAGTGAGACAGACGTCATTAGGTTCTGATCCATATCGAAACGAGTTTGTTTCACGCGCCAATGGCATCTACTCATTTTTGATCACCTGTTCTACAGTTCCGTGTGATTATTTTGACAATACGCATTCCATTGGTCATTTGACTTCAGATCGAGGGGATTCCTCTGTCCTTCCGTTCTCCTCAACGTCGAGTCCATCGAAGGGCAAACTATCGATACATCGGAGTCGCACCAGCTGCTTGATCCACGAGATCCTGTTCTTTTTGCTCTTGCTCAAATCGTCTGAGAACATTCCTGCCCTTCGCCGTCACTATCCCTTTCACCTCTTGCAAGCTATGTAGGCCACAATAGGAGAGTTCCAAGATCCAGCTTTTTCTCAATCCATTCCCTTTTCCTTCGGGTACTTTCGAATTTGCGATGATCTCAAGCGATAAAAATTTCCACGAAGAATTGTCATTCAAATACAGTTAGACCATTCGTTTTTGAATCTCAGTGGGTTGATTCAGAATGAAATAACACAGTTCAGTGACTAAAAACCTACTTTATTCGAAAAAAAACGGCACAGTAATGGGAAAAGGCACGACTAGAACGGCATGAATGGGATTGATACTCGTGTGAATGAATGAAACAAGCGAATCAAACCCTGATTATGATAACCCTGATTGACAGTGTCTGTCATGACTCCTTCCTCTTCTAGAAATGCATCTCTAGTGCTTCAATCTCATGTTCGTCAGTTGCTTCTCCCCATCCCGGAATGAGTAGTTTAGAGACTGTGTCTTCAGTGTGGAAAGTAGACCAGATGATGTTGAATGTCCATGAGATAACGAGAAGAAGGTGATTGTACTGAAAAGCTTGTGCGCTAATGAACAGGGAAAATCGGCAAAAGAATTGCCACTTGCAGGAATCGAACCTGCGACCTTCGCTTTACGAGAGCGACGCTCTGCCACTAAGCCAAAGTGGCCATGTTGAAAGTGCGTCTATCTCGTCACTATGAGAGCGAGAGAGAGGAAAAGTGAGGGAATCAGACTAACATCGTTTAGAGGAGACGATTACTCGATTTGTAGTGTGAAGGAAAGGCGACGACTTACCAGAACGTTATCGTACATCGAGAAGGAAGAAGGATGGTTGACCAGGAGAAGGAAAGTTGTGAAGGTACAGAGAAGAAGACCGAAGATGTTCATTCCCATTTCCTGTGAAGAAATGTATTGTTCACGTGTTTTGTGAGTTACGATTACCAGCTTCCGCCAGAAGAACTTTTGAAGAGTAAACCACAGAGTGACCAGAAGAACGGCGATTGAGATAAAATCGAAAATGGGAGAATAGGTTACTAGAGCAGAGGAAGAGATGCTGCAAAAGTTGTTCATTTTATGGAATAGTAGACAGGAGAACATACGTCCATTGTCGTGTTATCCAAATCACTATTGAAATTACGTAGAGTAGCTGAAATCAGTTTCTTTGTTGTTAAAGTTCTTTGTAAGCCCTTTCCCAGTAATAATGGGCTTTCATGAAGAAAATCGCTAGTTTATTGGCCCAATCTCAGGAGTATCTCAGTCTAAACGGAAGTTCGACTCAAAAGGGAAAGAGAATTCTCCCCTCAAGGGCACCATTTATCATTTGAAAGTCTCCTCAGTTTGGAGTCGCCAGAAGGGAGAATGGGCAATAACATCACTGTCTCCTATCAGCTATCTAATAGGAACTGAGACTGTGCTGGTTGATAACTGCAGGGTGAATGATAAGATGCATGGAGGAAGTGAAGGGAGAAGACTCACGAGGGCGCAACTCTTAGAGATTGTCAGAGGGAGGAATGGGTAGACGATGAGATATTTACATGCATCTTCAGCGATTAGTGGAGAACTTGTGGGCATCCACCTGATTTAGAAAGAATTGAATCACTAAATAAGCATTATCCTCCGTAAAAAATCGATACGAGTAGCGGAAAAGACGAAATAGGATCGAATAGAGGTGGTCGTTGAATCACAGTCGACAATACTGGAGAGAGAGGGAACAATAGGGAAGAAGGATGAATAATGGAGGAAGAGAGAAATACAGAGAAGAAGTTGAAGAGAGGAGAAGGAGGTGAGAACCAGCGATTGATTTGAACTGTGAAACAAGAGCAACCCAGTGAGTGACGGGGAAGATAAGGGAGAGAAGAAGGAAGAAGAGTGAGGAAATCTCTAGAGGGATTCGGATAAGCGTTGACAATGAGATTACGTTGAGTGGATATCTTCCCAGATGGACTGATTGAGAGGAGGAGAGTGAACAAGGAACAGAAACAGATGAAACTTATCTTGCAACGGAAGTTCATACAAATAATTGGATTTTGCTGCAAATTGCAGTTAGAGAATCGTGCTTGGAATTCCAGACTGTTATTCCTCCAATCTTCTCCTGGATTCGACAGAGAGGAGAGGAAGGGACGAAGTCAGTCTTCGTTCCCTCCTTGGGGGCTGCAAATAGCGTCAAAAGGGAAGGGGAACAGCCATGGACAAACAAGGAGGAAGAAGACTCCATTCTGAGATGGAAGAAGAGAGAAGTGACCAGAAAACATGGAGGATTATCCAGAAATCACTCAGTGATAGTGGCAAGCTACTGGAGGGGAGGGGGGGGCAAGGCGGGAGGGCGTGAGACTACGAGGGAGGCGGAATTTCGAAGCTGTTGTTGCCTGTCTTCAACTGAGATTCGATGAGTGAGAGGAGTGAGTAGAAGGAGACCATTGTTAGAGAGATCGAAGGAAGAAGAGGAAAGAGAGTCTTTTTGTCTCTCCTCTGACGACGACCCAAATGGGAATGTGCACTAATAAGAGACCACTCAGAGAGAAATTCGACCCCCGGAAGGAATGAAATGGGTTGAGAGAGGAATCTGAGAGTGAAGTGGGAAGAAGGAAGAGGATTCCAGCTCTTTTTCATGACCTCCGATGATCCCATGGGAGAATAGAAGAAGACTGGGGAAGGGCGAGGATGATAAAGAGTGAAATTCGGAAAGCAAAAGTGGAAAAATCGATGGGAGGTGAATGAAAACACGGGAAAAGGAAGGGAACATGGAGTGTGTTGAATCAGCTATTGGGAAAGAGAAGAGAGAGAGGAATGATTGGAAATGGTGAAGAGAGGAGGGAAAAGGTGTAGAGGAGAAGCATTCTCTGCGAGATCATTGACAATAAAATCGATGATATTATCGAGGAGAGATTGTCACCTGTGTTGTTGTACAATGTGTTTGATACGACAATTGTCGTTATAATACGTGGAATGAGTGAGCTAACTGGCTATTGTACAATGATCTGCAGGTGTGTTCACAGACGAGAAAACAATCCCTCTCAAATACGAGGAAGAGAGACTATCTCTATAGGAAATCAAGAAGTGAGCAGAGAAGATGAATGAGAGTTCTGCATTATTTGAACAAATAATTGCGTGAACTGAGGGTCTCATGAAAGCATTTTGTGCTGCTATTGGATAACGCTCTAACCCGCAATCGTTCCAGCGCGCGCCAACGAGCATCATTCGTAGTCTATGTGAAACTCATTGGAACTTCTCTGAAGAACTAAGACGTGTTCAGCTATGAACATGCGATGAAATCGAGATCTTTATGCTGCGTGGAATATTTAGAATCAATAAGTAAAGCACACGAGTGAGGGTCTCGAAGGGACTATCCGGATACTGTAAGCGTCTACGCTCGGTAGAAGGAGGTGATATCGTGCCAGAAGCAAGCCTTCATCGATTCGAATCGATCGAAGCAGGGAGTGTACGATAGATCGAGCTTCGTGACTTGTCCTGCAGAGTATGGTATTGATTTGTCTATCGTAAGTGTCCCTTGCCAGGAGTTTGATCGCAGAAGAGAAGGCATTTCTCTCCAGCCAGAGTTGTGGACACTCCATTACGAGCACAGCAAGCCCTGAATATGAGGTGGCTATCCAGTATTGAAATAAGGGAAGAACAGTCCAAGATTAAGCCTTTTGTTCATCAAGCCTTGCTCCTCTCTAACCTATGGTCTCTTCCCTGTGCAGCACAGAACTGCAGTTCAGCCATTGCTTCGAGAGGGCATCCATCCTGTTTGAAGTACATTCGAGTCAGCTGAAATAATTGCGTGTCAAGGCGACGTTTACCCCTCTTCCGTCGTGTGGTCGACGTTTCTCACCGCGTCCTTTGTGAATGCACCGTAGTGACACTTGGCGAGACAGGCATCGGGCAGTTTCCTGTCCATGCAACACTCATGGAAGGCACGATTGGGGTCCTGAGATGGGAAGAATCACTGATCGGAACTGTGTAATGGTAAACAAATGAAATCGCTGATGTTTTCGGTTATGCTTCAGAAAATGATGATCTGATTGAAATGTTCAAGAACATGAATAAGAATGTTTTCGTCTCTCCAAAACCTAACCCACCACTCTTCTTCCCTCTCTTCCTCTTCTCAGTGAAGCAGCAGTCTCCGATAGTCTCTCCAGATGCTCATCCACGACGTCGTGAGCACTACCACCAGCAAGACTGGAAGAATGAGATAGAATGATTCATTCTTGAAGACCGATTCGAAAATAAAACCTCCTTCAAAAGACAATGATTGCTCTCCAATAGTCTCTTATTCTAGCATCGTTTAGGATCTTTTTGCTGCGTGCCAAGAATGTTCTCGAATGGTAGCCAAAACCTCGTAAGTGCACTCGTAAACAGCTCGTGATCTAGAGATGGAAAGTGATCGATTACTGAATGAATCGTACCGTTCCCTCAGAATCTCTCTATCCGATTCGAGTGCAGCTCCTCTTGAAGGGAATCGTCGAACCTGCAGTGAACTCCCCTTACTCAATCACCTTTTTAGAGTGTGCTCACTATCACTTTCCGTGTCTAAACTGTTCAATGAGAAGGAGAGAATCATTCGCAATCTCTCACTGCTCAGCCAACTGAGAAAACGATCGAAGTTTTCGATTGACTGTGAGATAGAGAGAGATACTCTTGTTTGACCCCTCTTTCGAATCATTTGAAACAACACAACAATAGCTAAGGGCGAGGGGGTGGGAAAGACCAATGTGTAACCATTGTATGTGTTGTTGCAGACTGTGAAGGACACTCAACTGTGCTCTGATCAAATTAATGACCTCATGACTTTTGAAATCATTAATTTCCGGCAAACCTCACCTCAAGGGTCTTAGCACTGCGAGCTCTGGCTCTGAAGCATCCGTAGGATCCGCAGGAGTACGAAGGTCTCAATGGATCACTCGAGTTTCAAAAATCATTATATTCTCACCTGCAACTGTAGCTGCTGCAAGTGGGGGCGACGGGCGCAGACTGATATCCTCCACACGCGGAGTACCCACAGAGACCGTTCGTTGCACACTGCAATCGTCTCTTCGCTCTTCCGGATGCTCCCTCGGACTACCGTACCTCAAACGTGCTCTGGGGAAGGACGGACAGCACAACGGCTACGAGCAACGACGGTGTGTGCATCGATTCTGATGTTTAGAAGAAGGCGGCTGACGCTCACGCAATGGAAAAGTTGAGTGGAATGAGGGAACTGCTTTGGTCGGTTGGTCGAGTGACTCCACCCCTCTCACCGACTCGAGTTTTGCTCCTCTGTTATGCCCGTAACTCGCACTGGGTGACCAGTTTAGAGAAGGAATGGATGATCCAATCAAGAGTATGAAGGAGGAGAGATGGCAGGACAAAGCTGCGAGTCTCAAGCAGATCCTTTCTCCACTGTTGAGTAATCCGAGCTCGTGCTGAGAAAATCCCCGCTTATTGCGTGATCTTGAACTTGGATTGGAAGCTTTCCCATTGAATAATCACAGAACTTCGAAAAATCCTGTGTTATGTCTCTATCATTTCACGAGTAGCCATAACCTAGCCGGTAGTTTACAGCCAAATCATTCGTTTCTCTGCAATCTCTCACCTTGACTTCCCATTCCATCGCTGCATTCCACCATTACTACTTTAGAACCTACGGGTAAAGAAGAGATTCTTCTCGGGGCAATCAAAACACTGTCCTCGACGGCCTTGGAGAGTTCGCCAAAGAAGGAGAAGCGAGAATTGAGGAAGCTTCACGTTTAGAAGTGACCAACCATTCAAGAATGTCCACTCTTTGGTGTGACTCAGCATCGAGTTCGATTTATTCAACATGATAATTTGTAGCTTGTCTTACTCATACAAATGTTTCTGAATAAATTATTTATCAGCACCTACAAACGCAATAAATAAGTTCGGTTCTGTACAAGTTATGGGGTCGAGGACTCCTTGAGAAAGGGAAAGTGAAGGGTTCAAAACAGTGAATTGAAGTACGATCAGCTAGCTAGGCTAATAACAACTTGAGTGAAGAAGGGAAAGGGCAGTTCCGAAGGGGGAATTGGATAATGAAAAGTGAAAGGGAGATTGAGTTTCGTCGAGTTTTGGTGGAAAAATGACATGCTGAACGATGGGACTGAAAGGGGTGAAAGGGTAAGATTGATTGATGGCCCCGGTAGGTCACGAGAGGAGGGAAGATCATCGATTACTGCTGGACTCTTCTCGATTGATCGTGTCGTCGTTCGTGAGACTGCAAAGGAATCAGTTATCTGTTGTCCAGTGTAGTCTCCTTGTCTCCTTCTTCCGGACTCAATGAACGATCAGTGGATAAGCAATGCATTCCCATCACACAATTTCTGATCTCGAAAGAATGTTGGTATGACACTACTGAAAGATAACGACTAGAAAGTGACAAGCTACGTTTGGTCACGTTTTGAAAATCGAACGGAACTCGATCTTGAGCGAAGCACATTCTGAGGATGATGATAGTAAGATAAACATACATGGAGATGGTCACTGCGTGCGAATGATCTCTGGCAGGTCTCACACTTGAATGGCTTCGCATTAGTGTGCTTGCGAAGATGACGAGTTAGTTCATCGGATCTGCAAGTTACAGATTATTTAAACATTTGATTGTGATAGTGTCCAATATTCCTGGCGTTTTTACGATATTCAACTGATTGAAGAAAATATGTAATTTTTAACTATAGTTTTTTCTCTAAAATATTCTAAGAAATAGAGTAATGCTAACCTCATGAACCTCCATCCACATCCATCAATGACGCACTGATACGGCTTATCACCTGCAATAATATCCATTGTTCTCCATCTCCATCTGTCTATCGGAACTCCATCAATCTCGTGTTCCTCAAAGGATGATAACCCTTCCTTGATTGCCCCTATCAGATGGATGTCCTTGATTCAGTCCATTTCGGGCATTCCCTTAGAGACAGTCTCCTCCTCTCTCTCCTCTATCCAATCTGCCCCCAAGTACTCTAATCCAATCATAAAATGGCGCACTCTCTTCTCTCCTCCCGCACTATCACTAATATTTGTGGAGTAGCGGTCCCTTTGGTCATCTCCCTCTCTCTCTCTCTTCCTACTGTTTACGGTAGTCTCGCCTCCTTCCGGAAGGGATTACGGTAATTGAGAGGACCGACAGGGGAAAGAGAGTATCGGGTTACCGAGAACTATGGGCAAACTTGGAGAGAGAAAGAGTGTTGCTCTGATCTGAGGTCAACGGCACTTGAGATGTAGCCACTTGAATGTGCGAGTGTATCGATACATTCAGACTAAAGAGGACTTCCGCTATGCTAAGGAGGAGAGAAGGGCTCTGTTTGGAGAAGATTAGGTAATGGAGAACAGAAGAAGGCTTTGTCTGCCTATCGCTTCCCAAGTATGGTTTGAATCAAGGAAGGTGCACCAGCCATGCAAACACAGTAACATGTCACATCTACGCCATTGATTAATGAAAAAAATACCTGTATGAACTCTGAAGTGGGCTCGGAGATGGGACGATTTCGTGTACGCCTTGTCACAATCTGCAATCGAGTGCCTAATCTTCCAAAGATTCAACATTATTTATTCTTCTTGAAACATATCGAATCTACTCTTGTTGTCTCGATTCAACAGAATAGGAAAATTCACTCACCAGGCCATTCACATCGATGAGTTCTCCTCGCTGCCAATTGTTCTGCTGTTCGTCGAGATTGACGAGGTTTCTTGTGAGAAGCAGAGAGGGGATGATGCACCTGAAGGGGATTCATCACCACGTAAGAATAGCTAATAGGAAGCAGATCAGGGCTGTAATGCATACCCTCTTCTCCAGTTCTCCCGATAGAATCACTGGCGGACTTCCCTCACTACTATCGTACGTCCATGCTTCGGAACTGCATGAGGAGGGAGCGGGAGAGACCGATTCAACCTTTGGAGGCTGAAGATGTAAGATCGGATCAGAATGAGAATGCAGAAAAATTCTTACCTGATCCATAGGAATGGATATCTGCGGTTGTTGCTGTCGTGCATTCGTGAGTTCCGCGTATGAAGGAGGAGGAGGAGGATGGAAGGGGAACGGAGGAGGGACGGAAGGGAAGGAAGAAGGGAATGGAGTGGATGAAGGACCGGGTAGATCCCGAATGCACGCAGGAGGAGGAGGAAGAGGGCAATAGTAGTGATAGTGCTCGTGCACGTTGTAATCTGAATGGAGAGATCTGATTCCCATTTCACAATCAGCTGAGATAAGAATTGTTCGGATTGTGTAGTCGATCAGTGTCTTATCGCGGGATTTCGTGAGAGGAATGTATAGGAGAACGGAATGTACCGTCTATACAAGGAAAGAGATTGACTCACTTGGATGTGACGTCGAATTTGAATCGAGTGAATAGAGATATCCCTCCACGTCGTCACTTGAGCTTCGCCTGTCCTACAATTGACAATCATCAGAATCGTCCCTTCGAGACTTCTGTATCCTCACCATAGCTCTGATCTGCGGAGAGTACGGTGGAATAGGCTGTCGATAGTGTCCAGGATGAGGTACGGTAGGCATCATCATCGTTGCAGGAGGATGATACATCTCTGGAGGGTACAGTGGCTGTTGATGATTGGAGGAGAGTGACGGATCGACGCACCTATTTGTATCGCTCATTATCAATGATTAGGAGAGGAAGATAATGATTGTGAGATAATGAGTGAGAAATTACAAAAATGCAGACGAATTCCAAGAGAGGTTCTCAGAGATGAGAGAGGAGAGAGAGATGAAAGAAGGAAAGGAATGAGAGGCGGAAGGGAGTCTGTTACCATATTGATGACGAGAGAGAAGGATTGCACTAATAGTTTCGTACCCGATCACAGATAAGGGTTGACTAACAGTACGCGTGCCAAGGATTGGGCAAGGTGTATCCAAACAGAGAGGAGTACGGTGGTCTCGAGTCTGGAGACTTCTCTCGAATCACTCGAGAAATGCCCTGAGGCCATTTCGTCAATCGACTATTTGCGCATGGACGAGGACAGTCATTGGTGTGAGTGATGGAATGGTTGATCCGATGGATAAACGAGAGTGAGAAACTGCCATCCAATTGAGTGTTTGGATAGAGGAGACAGCTGTCAATTAGGAGGTAGAGGGAATATCTCACGATCAGATAATTTATCTGCGTGAGACATGACAAGACAATCGAGAAAGATGGGTGATTGCATAATTTGGTCAGTCGTACGATGAATTCGTGCCAAGGAGTAAAAAACAATGATAAAATCGTAGAACAACTTAGAATCGTAAATTCTGAGAAGTTTAAAAGATTTACCCATCGGTGAAGAGAAGGCCACTGTAGATGTCGCTGAAATACAAGGATAGTCTCTAAGAT
Source organism: Pristionchus japonicus (assembly GCA_900490845.1). Taxonomy (NCBI): domain Eukaryota; kingdom Metazoa; phylum Nematoda; class Chromadorea; order Rhabditida; family Neodiplogasteridae; genus Pristionchus; species Pristionchus japonicus. The sequence goes on along the minus strand of LS517132.1, from coordinate 162,551 downwards.
GGAAGTAGTCTAGACCCAATCCACTCCCCCTCCTCTTACAATCCCCCTACCACTCACTCGAGATAGAGATCCAAGTTGAGAAGAGAAGAGGAAGTTCCTTCCAATTGAATGGAAGTGATCGACCACTCCTTCTTCTCCTCTCTTATACTCATCGTAATCATAATCACCCATGATCTCTCAATATCATCTTCCATTCTACGCCCCCATCCTTATCGAAGAGGGAAGAACTTGATCTCTCGTTCTTATCTGGACACAATTCGAATCCTCGTGAGGGTTGAATCATTTCCGAATACAGTTTGACGTTGATTAGACGAGGAAGTTGATCATTATTCGATACAATTTCTCTACGTGAGATATCTAAGGGAAATATTCTCCACTTTGATTGACAGGAGTCCTCATGAATGACTACAGTGAAGCAGACAACAGAAATGCAAGGCAGGCAGGAAATGTTTCGAAATGTGAGAGAGTGACGTTTCAGAGGAATCCATAGCTGCATACCAATATAATACAGTAGCAAACAGTAGCAAAATATACTGTAATTGAAGGGAAAAGAGAAGGGGATACGGTAATGCGCGAACACTGCCAAATAGAGAGAGAGGACAGCTGAGAGTGCAATAAAGAGGGCGTGGCTCCCGTTCCGAGAGAGAGGGGGATACGACAAATCTGACCCCCATACCATAACAGAATACCGCCAAAGGAAGGAAGAAGGAGGATAACTGACTATCCAAGGTCTTCTCTCCTATCAATTGACCATTCACTTTTTCACCCTGGAGGTGTTTGCATTTGGAGTGACTCTGGAGGCTTCATCCTATTTCGAGAGAGTGGACTGACTGAGGGAAAGGTGTGAATGTTTGTCTTCCCGATCAGAATGAATGATCTGATTGGAAGAGTGATAGCCACTCGATGAGAGAGAGAAGAATACTTCTGTTTGAGGTGAGAAGAATCTAAGATTCGTTGAGGAGACAAACAATTCAGTTGATACAGTAGCCAATCTATCTGTTCTTCTTTCAGTCGCGTATCCACTTACTCCATTTTGATACGAAAGGATCTAGTATGGTGTTGATCATCGTAGTCCCTCCTGATCTTCTGCGACGATATCTGATTCACTCCAATGGAATTCAAGTCATGCATCGTCGGTTCAAAAATTCCGTTGTTGCCTCTTATCAGTGAAACCGAAAGATGACCAATACAGAGAGCGACCAGAAGTGATATCATTGTCTGACTACAGTCAAAATGACAAAATGTGAACCGTTTGGGACAACTTGGGACAAGTTGTCCCAAGTCTTCATAAAACATTGATCGCAACGCGGAGACTGAATGGATTGAGCTGCAATTTTCACAGAATACGTGTTTCGTGTGCCCCGTGAGCCCGACGATCGCGAAAAGTTGATATTTTGTATGCGTCGCGTGCGCGCGACGCGTGCGTGTAGAGGTCGAGTGGGCGGGACTTAGACGAATTTTGGAACGGGGACGGATTCATGTGTTTTCCGACTGAATTAGTGATTATCTTCATTAGTTCGTTCATCTGGAACTTTTGAGATGCACAAAACGGAGTCACTGATCATTTCC
>LS517132.1:146684-160457 GCA_900490845.1 Pristionchus japonicus | reverse complement strand
TGATATTTTGTATGCGTCGCGTGCGCGCGACGCGTGCGTGTAGAGGTCGAGTGGGCGGGACTTAGACGAATTTTGGAACGGGGACGGATTCATGTGTTTTCCGACTGAATTAGTGATTATCTTCATTAGTTCGTTCATCTGGAACTTTTGAGATGCACAAAACGGAGTCACTGATCATTTCCATCTAAGCCCCGCCCACTCGACCTCTACACGCACGCGTCGCGCGCACGCGACGCATGCAAAATATCCACTTTTCGCGATCGTCGGGCTCACGGGGCACACGAAACACGTATTCTGTGAAAATTGCAGCTCAATCCATTCAGTCTCCGCGTTGCGATCAATGTTTTATGAAGACTTGGGACAACTTGTCCCAAGTTGTCCCAAACGGTTCACATTTTGTCATTTTGACTGTAAAAGTCGAGTGTAGTTCATAAAGAGACGATTGGTAAATATAAATAATATTTATTATTATTAAAACAATTTTTCCAGTCGTTTCCTCCACCCTAGAATCAGTCGAACTAAACCACTCGCTCCTTCCATTAGTTTGTCGATTTCGTCGTTTCTAATGCGAGTTGTAGTGGATCCATAGGGGAAAAGAGTGAATTCGGGAGGCTGAGAAGTGGTCGAGAGAGGAAGAGGGAGGGCCTTCTCCGGTCGTGAGTAGATCTCATTCGTGTTTACCGACGAATCACTGAAATGATCCCGTAAGAATTCGAGCTATGCATTTTGCGCTTGCTCACTCATCACACAATCCGCATGTCTTTCTGCAGTAATTTCTCATCTTCGGTGCGTATTGATCATCTTCACAGCGGTGGATTAGCATAGGACAGTTGTATGCAATATCGGTGCATTTCGCTGCAATTCCTTTTCTTTGGTTCAATTATTGAATGAAAAAGTAGTCTCATCAGTTGCTAGATCAGTGAACGAGATGATTCAATCGATCAGAAATATCTTACCTCCTTCGGCTCTTCTACACTGCCCACACGTTGCTGCACAATTAGCAGTCATAATGGGAGAATAAACTGGATCGAAGCAACGATGAGAGAGAAGAGGACAGTTGTACGCACGATCGAGGCAGATTGGCACTGTGCAGAGAGGATTACTGATGAATGTCTTCAAGCATCATTAAAAGATAGGTTCTCTAATGTCTACACGATCCTAGAGCAGCTAATATCACCGTTCCTTCAAGTTTCACACAAAGAATTAATCTAGATACGCCAGAACAGTTCCGAATGGTAGAGTAATTCCAGTGAATCCACTCACTCGGTTCTCCTCCTTTGCACTTTCCACACGTGACTGGACAGTATCGAGTGAGAATTTCTTCCCAGAGAGGAGAGAAACATCGATGGGAGAGTTGAGCACAGTTCACTCCCGTATCCTTGCATCCTGCAATTATTCACTTGCAGCTTCTGACTTTTGACTGGAAAAAAGAAAGAAAATTGGTAATTTCTCAAGTAGTATGGCTTACCTTTGATTCCTACAATGCGGTACAGAGCGATAATAAGGAGGTATCTCATCATCTCATGGACGGGGTTCGATCTGGACTCAGCTCCCTCTTCTTGCTATCCCTTGCATGCTCGAACGAGGCAAGAACGTCTAGAAGAGAAGAAGGGAGAAATACAAGGGAGACAACGATCTTTGACGGTTCCTGTTTAGGCAAGGGAGAGCAAGAGAGTGCTCATCTTTGAAGAAGATCGGATATCATTCTCCTTGCTCTCTTTCAAAGGGAGAAGAGACAACGAGGAGAGAACAGCGTGAACAGAAAGGCGTGAACTGTGGAATGAAGGAGAAAAGGTCGATGGTCGGATATGATTGTGATGCTGGATAAAGAAGGAGAATGAGGTATCTAAGGAGAAATTGACAAACGAGGCAAACAAATGCAACTTCGAAATCACAAGCACGCGGGATTCTCAGACAGGGAAAGAGTGCAGTGAAATGTAAGCAGAGATGGATGAGAGGGCACTATGTATGCTACGAGATAGATGAATAACGATCTGATATCGTATTTTGCATAGACCCATCTTGTGAAAGTGAGTGTACAGTGTCACTGTGTACCTGCACGTGATTGAGTGAATAAAGAGTGTCAAATTGCAGAGCCAGATCGCAAGCAGTGTGGCCCGGTTAGCTCAGTCGGTAGAGCACCAGACTCTTAATCTGGCTGTCGCGGGTTCGAGCCCCGCATCGGGTTGGTCACTTTTTTGGTTTTTATCTTTCAGATTATCAAGTTTTCTTTTTGGATTATTCTTTTTAGTGAACAATTATTCGATGAGTGATTCTACATGTCTCTTTAGTGTTTCTTTCCAACTCTGCGATACAATACATTTATCACAATCGTCATTAAAACTGTTAGTATGGTAAAATCGTCTAGTTGATTCCGTTCTTCGTTGATCCATAGATGTACATCCAAATTCCATTGATTACTTGTCCTTCCACTGTATAGTCGACGACACTGATTCTCACTTTCGATCCATCAGCCATTCGATTGACATAATGGTGATTGGCAGAGGGATCGAAGAAGTACTGAAATAAGCATTCTCCATTATTTAAGGCATTTGCCTTGTAGCACAAATACTCTTACAATTAGTCAACGAAAAAATGTACCTCGTATTCGGAGTCTCGAATGAATCGAGTGATATGCTCTGAGGTGAGCACCCGATCGATTGAAAACTGAAGCTTGATAGGTTCGTGGAATGGATTCGAGAGCGACTCGAGATACATCTGGATCAATGTTATTGTCTTTATTAGCAAAGATTTCTCACATTCAAATTCATGAGAAACTTTGATAAAGAAAGGTTAATTACCATCGAGAATCGAGCCAGCCACGTAACTCGAATGATCATAGTTGGAACGAAGAATTCCTCATAACCGAGAAGGAACGGGAAAATCGATTGATCAGGATAAAAGAAGTGGGACTTGAAAGACAGATAATATTTTAGAATAAGAATGCAGTTACGACTCACAAGTTTATGATCCTCCTTATCTATTCCATCCATTAGAAAAATCCCAGATGAGAATCGAATCATTCTTCCTCCTTTCACTTCGCGAATGAACTCCACGTTTATAATATTCTGTCCCGTTTCAAGATCGACTGATAAGAAGTTCTTGATGAAGTTAACAAATCTGAAATGAGATCCATTCAGTTGAGAAGGTCATTAAATACGTCCAACCTCATTCTGTCCTCACTCGAAATCACTTCGTCCCTTATCGGAGCCCAATCGAGGTTCTTCATTTTAGACAGGTCCATTGCCTGATCGAGATACGAACAGAATGATAACTGCAGCTGAAATGAGAAAGAAAAGGTTGTACTGAGATGAGAAAGATGATTACCCCATCTGCATCGATGCCAGTCACTTCTCTCTGACGGAGAAGTTCATCGAGAGTCGAGCACAACTGTTCAGGGATCGGCCACGAATGGGGACGATGCTCCCAGCAGAAAAGAGATATCTAAAATCATAATTAATATGTAAATATTTCTAAAAGCAGAAGAAAACATACATCTTTCTTGTGTGTATTCCTCGATCTAATCTCCTCCAACTCTCCTCGACGATTCTTGATCACTTCATACTCGTACTTTGTCCACTTATTATTTCTTCCCGAAGTATGGGCCGTTTGGATGACATCCAGCATGAATCCGTACCCTCTCTCCGTCTGCAATCATTGTGAATGTTAGAAAGCCTCGATCAGTCTGAGTCTATGATCACAACGATGCAACGGCCAATCCGGCTCCTACGCAATCATGGAGATCGTACCTGCTCAACAATGAGATATCCGCCCTTCCACTTGATATCATCCAGACATCTTTCGTTTGCCAATTGATACATTCTCGAATTGGTAAGGGAGAAGTTGAATATGTCCAGTCTAAGTTAGATTATCCATTGATTCTTCTGGTTGATCGAATACCTCGTCAAGTGCCTACAGACTTCGAGAATGCAGAGGTCGGGCAATTGAGAGATCTCAACCTGAAGAGTCGAATGAGATTCTCCTTCCTCAGAATACTCACATTCTCTCCGTATTCATCATGAGAAGCCTCGACTACACTTGGAGGATCCATCTGATCAACTGATTTGGGCTTAGTTATCATCTGGAAGAGAGGACTCTTCAGAACAGTGATCGATACCTCAGAATAACAAATCGGTGGGAGCGCCAAAACGTCGCCAACCACTCGAGAGGAAGAGAAGGATAGGAAGTGAAAGTATGGACGGTTGGAATCTTCACGTATCACATTATTTCACAGCTTCGTCATTTCCGTTCGCCACATCTTCACACAATGTACATTCCAATAATTTTCTTGTTTTAGACACAAAAATAATTTTATCAAGTGCTCATGCTTCAAGTTGAACAATTTCATAGTGTACGCGAGTAGAATCGAATGAAAATGGGGAAAATGTGCTGTTCATTATCATGTTTTGAAAGTATCGCGATAGTCTTTTTTCAGTATTTCAAAACACACATATTATACAATCATACTTTCAGAATCGATTCGTCCTTGGTCAACTTGTGTATGTTGACATTCCCTCCTCTCTCTCACTCACCTTCCTTATCAGTCTCACCCGTCTCTCTTCTCTCTTCTCTTCTCTTCTCCATGCGTGACGTCTCTCAATATCTCAATTGGCTTCGACATCATCAAGTGAGATGAATATCAAATGATTTAATATTTGAATAGCTATTATTTCAGTGCCGTCCGGGAATCGTGAATTCCTACTGGTTCGTAGAACTGATTTCAAGAGTGAACGCACTTCTACTGAAAGAGAAAATGAATGCAGTAAGTGAGCAGAGTAGTTTCACCCAATCAGAACTCAATCGCAGTGTCCTCATCTTCTAATAGAAAAGGAGCTCGAAGAAGAAGAAAACACACGGACCGAATCACCAATTCTGAGGTTATACATTCTCAAAATGTTCAGCATAAACCAAGTCTTTCAGAAATTTTCTTAATCAACTAATATCAATTGCACTCAAAGAGGAAGTGAGGTGATCTTATCGTGCCTTTCCAATCCAATTCGTGAAGTTCAGCCAAGACAACGTTAATGCAAAACTGATAGATCTGTTGAAAACACCAGGAGTCCTTCCCAACGGAACTGAAAGCCCTTTTGCACTTGACAAACAATTTCATCTACTCCCTACTGAAGTGAAATTATACATTTACTGCAGGATCTGTTACTATATTGATGAAAAGGTGTCTATGATCTATTACCCCTTCCACTGCATTCTCACAGCTTTCTCCCAATAATCTGATCGGTTCCGACTCAACTGGGAATTCATTTTATCTCGTTGGTGGAGGAAGACTTTACGTTGAATATGGAGAAGAACTGAAGAGAATCTCTCAAGAACGAATTCCCAGAAATCCAGTAAGATAACGAGCTTCAGACAAGACTATTCAAAGTCTATTAGATGGAGCGATACTTGACCACAATGCGATGGAAATTGCTTGGGGAAAATGAGAAGAAATGGAAGATTACTGCGAATCTTATGAAAACGTGAGGGGATGAAGAATAACTGTGTATGAATTCGACTATATTTCAGTTTCGGTGAAGAAGAAATCGCAGCCAAGATACTAGAGACATTGCAGGGAGTTTCGAAAGATGATGTTAGTTACTTTCATTGTTTTGTACTTTCTCGTATATTTCGTGTATTTTATTCAGATGGAAGTTCAACATGAAGATCTTACCCTTTTCCAAGACCAAATGGCTTCTATTCGCACTAGGTTTGAGATGGTCTTCGCTTTGTTACTCATGAAGAAGTACTTGATTAAGATCGACTCCAGTGAAAGACAAGACAAGAAAGTGTCTGAGAGATTCATTCTGCAACGACGCATCTTGTATGTACAATCACTACGAGGTCTTTCCTTCCTGCATTACTCTTATTTCAACTGAATATTTCAGCAATACCATCCGATAACGACTAAATTTGAGAACGAGCACTTGGTGAGATATTTCAATTGTTGTTTAGGCAAATATTTGTTTGATCAGGAATACGCAAAAAGGATAGAGGAATCCCTTCTTCTGGAGGAGCTATCGAACCAAAAGAAATGGAACAACAAAACGAAAGCCTAGAATTATTAGTTATGAGTATAGCATTATTTCTACAATAATGAATCATAAGATCAAACATTTACATGAATATTTGTATTACGTATTACTATGCATAAAATGCTATGCAATTCTATGCAATAATTCGCAATGTTTCGTAAAAGTTGTGGTCCTCTCTCGTTCGACAGTCTCATTCCTTATCTTTACCTTCCTCTCTTTCTCTTCTCCTCTTCACTTCCCTCCTCTTATCACTATCTCTTCCATCTCCATTGAATCAGTGACGAGAGTTTACACTTCTCCACCTTATTCATCCCATTCTCCGTATATTTTCACATTCGATATCTTCTATATTCTTCTCAAGATAATGGCATTCAATAATCCGTTCTTGAACTGGTTAGATGGAGTGCAGGTGAGTCATCATTCACTTCTGTTCATTCCTCTCTTCATCGAAGCTATGATTTCAGTGCAAATCTGGCTTGATAAATTCGTACTATTATGCGTGCATTGCTGAAAATGAATGCGGTCAAGAGCAGGATTCATCGGTACGATGATTGTGAAATATTGTAAACGATATTTTCTTATTTAGGGGTTTGGTTTCAACATACTGGATGAGATAGAGAAGGAAAATTACGGAAGCGATCCTACGCTCAGGTTTCTTGATAGATACTTTAGTAACATTTTACTTTTGTGATTTCAAAACGATAAATTACTATTTCAGAATTTTATTCACACGCGCTCTCAAGATTGCTCAACCTGAGAAGGACATAAAGTAGCATTGCTTGATCAAAATAACCCTGAAATTTTCCTCTCTTCTAGCCTTGACAATCACATGGATGCTCTTCGCGAATTCGTGGCCAGTTTATACTCTGGAAAAGCTGAAACTAACCGACGAGAAACGGGAAAGACTATTCCATACAAGAGACAATTCGAACAGCTTTCTCCTGAAGTGAAGATGTGGATTTTCCATTCCTTGCTTCAATATTCTTCCGTAAGTTTTCTATTTGTTTGTTTTTATTGTCCAGTTCGAAACACTGGCATTTGTTATAGAGAATCACCCGTCAACCGAAACCAATCGGAAGAGATTCAACTGGAAATCTGTACTTTATCGCCAATAAATCGATGTTATACGTGCAATATGGAACGAAGTTGCAAGAAATGACTAGAGGAGAAGAGGATAAGAAATGGACTAAGGTAAAAATAGCCTAATGAGGTTCCGCTGAATCGAAAATACAAAAAAAAATCAGTTGGAAAGACGCCTAAACACGATGCCTCGATGGAAACTTCTGGCTGATTCGAAGGACAATTGGGCACAAATATCAATGCTGCTTGAGAGGTTTGCTCCAAAGTCTGCAGAAACTATAAAATCATTCCTAGCTTCGATGAAGAAGAAATAGCGAATCGTATAAATGAAGAGCTGAAAGAACCAGCTTCGAAAGACGTTGTGACACAAGCTCAAGTGAGTATCAATGCTTCTACTGCTTTCGCTGACTTTTACCAACTCACTTACATATCAGTTGTGATGTTCAGGAGGAGCCAACCATTGAAGAAGGGAGAGATTCAGACACTGATGGATTCCAACGAGCGATTCCGAAGAGGAAAAGCAGAACTCAATTGAAGGTGATTGTATTATTGATTACTGAAAAAAGGAGTTGATTGGAGAAGCCTCCGGGAGTGAGATGGGCTGATGATGAACGTCCATCCACTGAGTTTCAGCCACAAAGTTAGTTGATTATCATTCCAATTCATCTTGATTTGTACATGATTCGATTCCTTCTTTCAGACGCTCCTGAGAACCATCGTGGAGAGTCAGATGCTTCTTCGCAAGATAGTTACCTCCAGAGGGAACATTCAGTCAATTCTTCCGAGAGACCAAAGACCATTCGATGCATGTATTTTCCCAACTGCAAACGTAGCGCAGAGGAGTGTCACTTCATCCATCCTCAGTTTAAGTGCAAGTGAGAACAAGGAACGATCTCTGGAATCACATTCATCCTTTCAGTAACTTCGGTCGTCCGGCTTGTCCTGGACTCTTCTGTCGATTCCTCCATCCACCGTGTCCAGAGGATGGAAGATGCGAGAACAACCAATGCACTTATGAGCACTACAAGGTCAGTCTTCACTAGGGGTCACAATCGAGAATATAACTTCCAGACGATTCCGAGTCTTCGTCGAATCCAGTATGCGAAGATGAAGGAGGTGAACGACTTGAGTAGATTGGTTTATCAACGTACAGTTAAGGGTTCACAGAGCAGTGAGTGGAATAGACAAGGAGAGGAGAGTAGAAGAGTGCCTTCGGCTGGTATGAATACATTTATGAGCTATTAGAGATCAAATGTCACAGGAAAGAGAGATGAATTCGTTGAGAGAGTAAGAGAATCTTTCGACAATAACCTGCGCCTTTCCGATCGGTCGAAGCACAGTGAGGTGAGATGAATACGAGTAAGGTTGTTCCTATTCATCAAATCATTCCCAGTCTTCTCCCGTGGGAACGTCGAAAGAACAAGAGCGTATTCTATCGCCTGCTCACAACGAAAGACCATTCTCGAACAAAGAACTTCGATGCCACTACTTCCCTCGATGCAATAAACCTGCTGAAAAATGCTCCTACGCCCATCCGAGAGACCATTGCGCGTGAGTTTTTACTCCATGAGCTTATCGCAGAAACACTGGTTCAGCTCCTTCCCCAATTGTGTCCGTAGACGTGATTGCCCTTTCTTGCATGGGCCTTGTCCCAATGATAGAGGATGCAAGGATGAATACTGCATTTTCGAGCATTATCAGGTTGGTTAATTCCCTTTTGAGTGCAAACTGACCCTATCTCCTTCAGCAAATTCCTCCTCGTGCATCGATCAATTACTATAGAAGTCTGCAACAGAAGGTTTAATTCAATCGTTATTTAATCACTGTCAACTTAATTGGTTCAGCGAGAAGGACAAATTTGAAGACATCCAAGACTCATTTGAATTAGAATATCATGGACTCAAGTGTTCTGTTGTACATTGAGCAAAACGTTTCAACTATTTTCAAATACTAAAATCTATATTACGATACTCTAGCCATGCAAAGATGATATTTGTGATTAAAATTCTATGATAAAGTTATTACTTGTCCTGGTAAACTCTCACTAAGAATTTGAGAACATTCCAAAAGAGCAGATTCGTTGATCCTCAATCCCTGTCAATCTCTTCCTCTCTCTCTCTTCGATTGTGTCACGCTTTATCACTCGCGTACCTCCACTCCTAACCCTATCACTAGTCTCCGATAGAGAAGATGGAAACGGAAGAACCTCCGTATCTTCTTTGGCTTCTTCAGTGCAATAGGGTATGTTCTAAACCTTGATGTCCCATTCACTCTATCGGTATTCCATTGTTCAGAACTTCTTCAACTTCAAACATTCGTATTATTTTGCACAGTTCTGTGCGAATATCACACGAATCAATCAAGATGGAGACAACAATGTGATGAAATCTGTGTGTGTTCCAGTAAGAATGCGTCGATTCTCAGATTCCCTTGCCCGTGATTATCAATGAGCTTGAGAAGGAAGAACGAGAACGAATCTCGTCTCATATTATTGTGTTGGTCACGTATTTAGTCTGTTTTACGCAGATCTCTTTTCAGGGAATTATTGATTAATCTCATCAAACTCGTCACGGAAAGCCCATCAGAAATAAAGTGGGACGTTCTCCATCAAAATAAGATCAATGATATTTTCAGTCATCTCAATTATAACTCCCATCTTAACGTAATTCTGGACAAAGGATTGAGTGGCTTGAAGAATCCTTTGAAAGAGAATCATTCATTTCACTATCTAAACACCGAAGTCAAGCTGTACATTTTACATCTACTCCTTCAGAAATATGGGGTCAGATAATGAGCGTAACAATTTCAAAACTTTTCTTACAGAAAGGAATGGCTCAACTTGCTCATTTTATGATCGATTCACAAGAGTTAGATAACAAATATTTCGTAGTGAATGGAAATCGACTCTTCGTCCAATTCGGAAAACAAGTGAACGATCTAGCAAAAGAAGAGTACAAGAGACATACGAAACCTCGTTCTGTGGGTCATATCGTTCATTTAGTTTTGTGAAGGAAGCTGTTATAGATTGAACGCAAACTAACTGACATGCGTCGATGGAAATTATTAGCTGAAACAAAAGATGAATGGGTGGAGGTTATACAAACAATCAAAAAGTGATGTAACACAGGAAATCTTGCGAAAACCAGTACAATTTCAGTCTTGGCGAGGAAGGAATTTCCAAGAAAATAATTGAAAAGCAAGAAGAAGTCTTTTTCGTAGTGGAAGACATCGTCAACGAATTGGAATACTTCGAATTGAATGTTCAGAAGCCAAAATCTATTTTGAAAATGAAAAGAACTGTGAGATTTCCCATTGCAATAATCGAAGCAGATGACAAAAAGAAAGAGGATGAAGAGAGGAACTCAATGAAGGTTTGTATTTATTCACTTCAGCACAATGATATAATATATAAGTTCAGCACCTCCGATGCTGGTATTACAACAAATGCAGAAAGGGAAATTGGTGTAAATTCTCCCATCCGAAGAAGAAATGCGAGTAAGTTGAAGAAGAATTCTGATTTCCTTCAAAATTCATCTTTTCCAGAAAGTTCGACACTCCTTTCGATTGTGAAAAAGGAAGAGACTGTCCCAACAAGCATGGAATCTGTTCGAAGGATGAGAAATGCCATGATGAATTCTGTGTCTTCGAGCATGAGAAAGTAAGGTCAGAACTATTAATTCTGGAGAATGAATCATTCTGTTCAGCAGAAACATCCTCGTATTCGTCCGAGATACTACAGAGTTAATGCCGAAAGAGTACCCAAAATCTGGGAAATGTCGAGAAAAATATTTTTCAGGCACACGTCTATGCTGGATGATAGCAAATCAAGAAAGCTCAATAAAAAAATTTTGAATATGCAAAGATACATGTATTCTAAATGCAGTTATTGCATCCTTATGGCTTGTCGTTACCTTATTACCTTTGCTTGTCGTTACCTTATTACATCCAAATAAAAAAAACTTCTACTTCTAACTGTATATTGCCCTTCAAAGTGGCTATTCCGAGTGGTATTGTAAGGTTCAATTCAATATCATGATTGATACTTAGTGGCGTGCATTCACTGCAGGAAATGATATTTCGTAAGGCAGAATCAAGTCGTCAACGTCAATGCTCATCAATTTTGAAATATTATAGGCGTCATTGGTGTATTTTTTTCGAAATTTTTGCAGATTATCTTGGATGAGTATTGATGGTATTTCTTATCTGCCTGTTTATAAGCTCGGCTAACAACTCCTGGTGCAACCCTTTTCCCACTTCTCTCAACTTCTCCTCTATCTTCGTCTTTCGGTGAGTGTCGATCTAGAAAGAGAGAAAGTATTGAGTATCGTTTCTTATCACTTGCATTGCAAACGAAAGAGACGGCTTGTCTCTTTTCAATCGTTTTATTATTCCCATCTCTTCCTCTCAGTATTCAAATCATTCTTCTACCAATATGACTGGCAATACTCCTGTCCTCAACTGGCTACGTTTCCATGAGGTGAGAAGTGATTTACTTTTCAAACAAATGTCTTGCTCACAGACTCGAGATGATTTCGTAAATTCGTACTACTTCGCTCTGATACAGACGAATCTTCCAAAATTCGGATTCCCGGTATTCGTCCTTCTCATTGAAACTGATTGAGAATATCCCATCCAGATGCCCATACACGTTATGATCGATGAACTTAAGAAAGAAGAGTTCGAAGGTCTTAACCCGAATAATCTCAGGTTGTACTATCAGAAATTTCTTAGCATATTCAATCATCGTTTCAGTCCAATTCTGAGAGAATTCATAGTGTATTTGTTAAAGAAAGTGTATCCTACGATGGATGTCAGGTCAGATATTGAAGTAGAAACGCATGAAAGCTGTATCGTTCAGACTGACTAATTACAATGAACATCTATTTGAAATATTGAGTAACAAAAGGTTGTATGAAAATGGAGCCTCTAAACCTCTCCTACCCAATGAGTCATTCCATTGTCTTTCATCTGAGCTCAAATTGTGGATCTTCTGGCAACTAATTCAGAGATGGGGATTAGTGAGTGTCTACATACAAAAAAATAGAGAAGACTAGAATGCATTTCAGCGGATAGAAACTCCACTGGAGATTGGAAAGGATTCACATGGAAACAGTTATCTTATCGTCGATGAACGATTGTATATCAATTATGGAAAGAATCTGAAGGAAATAGCTAAAGATGATAAGAAGAGAACGAGAAGTCTCACTCCAGTAAGCTCACATTATTTGTAACTTCGAATCCCATTATCCCATTACGATGTCAAAATTCGAAATGAATCAACGATTTCTCCAGCTTGAAGAATACTGTCAGAGACACAATTGGAAGCAATTGGCAGAGACAGAGAAATATTGGAAGAATATCGCCCTTATCTTAGAGAAGTACGTATTTCGCGTTTCGTGTACTGAAAGATTACTACTGATAACATTTCAGTTTCGGTGAAGAAGAAATCGCATCTAAGATATCACAGAAGATTGAAATAGCAAAAAGTAGAATGCTCACTGTACGAATACTCTCGTTATTGTGCATAATAAACGTTGGTAATTGCAGGAAGAAGAGAAGAAGTATGCTGCAGATGAATTCACTGCCTATCTGAACAGTCTTCGTCCTCAGATTCAGCCGAGGCTATCTCGTCCTCAAACTGCCAATCATCCACCCTCTGGTGAGCAACGATCGTTTGTACAAAGTCGTCATTTGGATATGCAGATAGATAATGTTCCTGGTACATTATGTCAATCGTATTTCTTTCTTTCACTGTTATCTCGGACTCTTTTCCTATCGAAAAAACCGGAAACGTGAAACTGAACAACACGATGGTTTTCTTTCGGCGTTGGCTCAGTGTGCATGCAAGTGTTATCATTCTATCGGTTATTGGATGAATCATCGATCACAAATATGGGCGAGAAACTGCTCTTCACACGTCCAACATTCAAACCACTTTTCTGTTGACAGAATTGCCAGACCACGAATGAGTTCATTTCAGATGATCTTCCCTCCTACGAAGAAATCACTATGGCGAAGCTTGCACTGGATGATCAGAATGGAACTAATCCATCGAATGGTCCAAGGAAGGGCAAATATCGATGCATATTCTATCCGAATCAATGTCGGAAGGGAGACCAGTGTACTTTTCATCATCCATCCCTACCTTGTCGGTAAGAAAACCATTTGAAAATAAAACCATTCAACCGTAAATAAATTATACCAGAAACTTCAAATCTGGCTTTTGCCCTGGTGGTCTATACTGTAGATACATCCATCCGGATTGTCCCAAAGGACCACACTGCACAGGTCTCGAGTGTCTCTATGAACACCCTCTGGTACGTCTCCCTATAAGTCCTACGATGTGACCGAGTTATCCTATTTTGCAGTGTCGACCCACTCTAATGAGAATTGATGCAGCGAAGAAGGAAGAGGTTTCCTGATTTCCGAATCAGTATTTAGATTAATGATATCCACAGATGAATAACCCGCAGCTACTCAATCAAGAGAGACAATCAGCAAGAAATGAAGAAAGATCTGGAAATGAAAGAATGAGAGCGAGATCGAAATCGAGAGGACCTCCTGGTTAGTTGATCATCGTAGTCTCTCTTCATTCATAGTCAATTTCAGTGAATCGACCCCGAAGTCCGTCTAGAGGAAGATTCAACAGAGAAGATCCCCATATACA
>LS517132.1:107939-144042 GCA_900490845.1 Pristionchus japonicus | reverse complement strand
CATATACAATCGGTCAATTCAAACAATGATTACTAAAATGCAGAGAGAAATAGAACAACTTCAACTGTCATATTTACAGCCAGTTCGCAATGAGAGAGAAGCGGAACCGACGAGAAACGCTCCTCTGAATAATCAGCCGAATCTTCCTTACTCCATGAAGGATCAACGATGTCATTTCTGGCCAAAATGCATCAAGAGAGAGGAAGTCTGCAACTTCACTCATCCTTCTCAAAGATGCGAGTGAGTTCCATTCCATCTGTTTCTACAATCATTCAGACCAGGAATAGCTTTGGTTCTCCCATCCTCCAATTGCTGACAGTAGTTCACTCCAGATTGTTTCCCAACTGTTATAAAGGTCGAGATTGCCCATTCCTTCACGGTATTTGCAAGAAGGATAGAATGTGCAATAACGAAAACTGTCCTTATGAGCACTACAAGGTACGCTATATTACTCTTCCATCTTTCGTTTAAAAGAATGATTCCATTCCAGCAAATTAATCCTCGCCTGAAACAACAAAGGAACAATAACAACAGAGTAAGAACAAACAGTCGTTAGATCATCATAATTCTTCCTCATTTCAGAATGGAAATATAAGTCGATCAACTTCGAATACAAATCTATCGATGATGAGTGGGGATTCCAGAAGATAATTGATTGCGCAAGAGAGATTAATAATGCTCTTACTTCTCGTCTGCTGTATAACTTCCACTTCTCTTTTCTTATTTGCTTATTCGATATTGATAAATATGACATGGGATTCATTGAAAGTGAAGGAACAAATGCAATAAAGCTAAACAATCATTTTATCACTTCGTTACCTGACATTCTTAGCATTGATCTCATTGCCTAGTAAGAACAAGAAAATTACACTCGGATGAGGACATCGTAATATTTTTTGCAAAAGAACAAATCAAGCTCGGTTTAGTATGACTGAAAATTTGATTTCGTATGAAGATAAAAGACGAGGGCATATCATAGTATGCAACAAAAGTAGAAAGGAGTACACAGTATCCTCTACAGAGATTATTAATTGGCATAGAAGGGAATATGGGATTCGATAATCGATATGAAAACAAAATGAATGAACACGATTGATTCTACAAGATATGGGCGCACAATTTAACACAGTTAGGACACAACGACTGAAAATTCCATGATAAACGAATAAAAGATGGCTCACGAATAGAAAGTAAGGACGGATGTCTGATTTCCTCTTATGAGAAGAGTAGGAGGAAGACCACGAGTCATCATATCCAACCATGAGAGATAGAGACACGATGAGACAAGACCCTTGCGGGGAACGGGAAGAGTACTGGAAAGAGATGGAGATGAAGGAGAGATCAAGGATGGAATGACTCACACAACGACTAGATCTGCATCCGAAGAGTGCTCTTTCAGTAGTTCTCCTATTCTCAATTGTCGATGAGTCTTCTCTTTCTGTGCCGAGAGTTCGGCTGGAATCAATCAATAATTACAAGCAATCTCTTCTCAATGTCAGAACTCACAATCAGTAATCAATCCATTTGATTCTCCATCTTCTCCCTTATACGGTTGAATGAGCTCATTGAAGGCATCCAGTCTGAAATGAAAAGGAGTTAATCAGATGAACTGATAATTAGTTCGTTACGTTCGCTGATTCGGCTTCTTCGTCACATCAGCGATAACGAAGACATCGGAGAAATCGATTCTGAATCAGTGTTTTATCACTCACTCAACTGAGATGGTCTTCTGTTCATTACACATGCCATTCATCATCGTCTCTTGTCTCATCCCTTCTCTCTCACCTGAACTTGCTGAGTAATGCGACCATTCCCCTCTGTTCTTGTTCCATCGTTCGAGTCGACGTTGAGATTGTGAAAACTCGCAACTTGGATCCCTGAATGGCAGGATGAACATGGTTACATCACACGAACAACTGTAATCAACCAGTTTCCAATCAGTCCTTGCTCACCTCGAGATAACTCTTTGGTATGGTGAGTAGATGGGGAATAAGAAGGGTGAGTCCTCCATCATCGAATAACCACCACACATCGATGACTCCCTTAATCAGATCAGATTAGAGAGGGATCATCCATCAATGAGTCTCTCACCCGTTTGATCTTCCTCTGGAACTTGGAGATTGAATTGAGAAGTGCCTTCTGCTCTTGAGTCGGACGACGAGAACTGAAATCATACTTCATTCTCCACTAACTACTTCTCCTCCTTCTCCATCAACATGCCAGCAGATCAACGTATCACGAGTACACAATACGATCAACGACAACATCACTATCTTCGTCCTTCACAACTTCTTCTCGACACCATGCACTACCACTGACTACGGTAAGAGAGAATCGATCGGGGGTTAGTCATGCTAATCGATAATCTATTTCTCACTCATTCTCATCGAGATCTCTTCTATTCTTCTGCTTGCGCTTCCTGACACGATTATTAGTTAGATTACGCTATTATTAGGGAGAAAAAGAAGAAGAAGGAAAACTAACTTACGAAATAAGAAAAACAAAAAAAAACCATCTACTTGCATGGCACTTGATTAGTTTTCGAAATACAGGATGCAATCGATACTGCCCTCTTCATTTACCGTACCTTCTTCTTCTCGAGAGTGAAAATGGAGCATTCCTCATCATCGAGGGCCGGCCTCTCTCAATATCCACACTGACTGGAGTCTGAGCAAGAGATCGATAATCATTCAACTACCGTAATCAACAGTACCACTTCCTCTTGTTCCTCCTCCTCTTCTTCTTCACTCTCATTCTCTCCCTCTCCTTCCTCATCAGACAGTTCGAAGTCAGCGAAGAAAGTGTCCGCGAAAGAGGTTGAGGCTTAAGTGGAATGAGTACTCAGATGATACATCGTGATAACAACATAGTCAACAACAGCACAATCATCATCTACAGAATACGCATCTATCTGACAATCGTGTGTCAATTCGAGAATCAATTCGAATACATCACAGAAGACACAATCACAACGTTCTTCCATCAACAAAGACTTCACTTCACTCCATTCATTCTCTCCCCCACCCTCAATGCATTCTCCACTCGTATTCACAAATGATTGGAGGACGTGACTCGATGCACTTCGAGCTGAATCGAGACCATTCGAGTGAGTAATCGTCACGGGTATTCAGGGGAATCTCTTCCACAAAATCAGTGGCTGCCAATCACGTTGAAGTGGCACAAGTGAGGGAGAATCAATTCAATCGGGGTCAACAATCTCTTCCAAGTCTGCGTCAGCCAATCTCCATCGTTGATAATGAGTCTATTTGGACCATAACATTTGTTTGTTTCTGGATTCGAATTCTGAAATGATCCATCTCGAAACACCAATCCCTTACCACTCGATGCATCCAACATTTCCTTCGCTTCGTTGTTAGAGTCGTCCTGAGAGGAATACCAGATTACTCATCATCGACTCACTTCTTTTCACGCTTTCGTGTTTGGTTACTATTGGTAGCCTTACTCGTCAACTAATAATAGAGAAGACAATCCTCTGTTGTCGTTATCATGAGTATGGCTACTAATAGTATCCAAACCCCTCCTCTCCTCCTCACCTTCTCAATCAATGCTCTCTTCTCTTCTGCTTCTTTAGCATCAGCCGCACACAAACTACTGCAAGGGAAGATTTTAGAACAAGTTTGATCACAGTGTAAAGAGAATCATCTTCCTCTCCCTCACCTCGATACTCCTCTCACATCGGGAATGTGCAGTTGCTTGTTGTTTCCCTCACGCACATTGTATCTGTACGAATTTCATTTTTGATTGATATATTCGAAGTTGATCTCTCATTATCCATTGTTACTCCATCTCCTTGTACGAACCTCTTCATAGGTTCCGAATAGTCCAGACCCGAACATTCATTTCGCAATACGCCCACTCCCATTCCATTCTCGAAAGCATCTCTGCAACGAACATCAATGAGAAACAGATAAAAAAAGTCATTCTCCGGTAACCATCGAGTGAACTACTCACTGGATAACTCCGAAGTAGTCATTGATCTCCTTCATCTTCGCCTCGCTCGGCCCTCCATCACACCAATTCGCTTTGAACCCAATTATTACTATGTTGGGGCGGAGTTTACCCAGGCCAGTTATCTGCAATCGATCTCATTCAGCCACAGTATTCCTCTCTACCGTACCTGCAGCAGAGACTGCGCTCCGACTCGAATGCTCTGATTGGCGATACTCGCATAGAAGGACTTGATCTTTCGCCTTTGCAGCCACTCATTCAGTTGTCGATCCAATTTGCGACAGACAGAATAAACTCGATCGGAGGGAGCGTACTGAATGGGTGGCATTGTTGATACGGAAGAATCATTCTCAATATATTTCAACGAGGTCACATTGCATTGCATTCGACGATTTTCAGATATTCTTTTTCTCTTAAAATCTTGCGCTGTAAACGACCAATAAACATAGAGTAGCCCAGGTGAACGACTCTCAATTCGGAATGGGGCAGCAATCTTGTCAAAATCAGCGACATCCAATTTTTCATAAGAAGTATCTCCATAAGAGACCCAGTTATTCGGAAATAAATCTTTGTGTTGCCATTCTTATTTTTACTTGCACAACCTTAAACCGTGTGCGGCAATAGATTAGATGATAGTAATAACAGTTTCTAAACATTTTCGAAGACTACATCTTCACAATTTTTCTCCTTGGGACAACATTCAACGAAATATCTTCTTCAGAAATATCGCATCTTCCGATTACAGAACTTTTCATTTCTCTTAGGCAACTCCTCGCGGCAACAGATTGCATGACACGAATATCATTTTTCAACAAGCAATAAGAAAATGAAGACTCACAGGCACAACGTATCCACAGATCATAAGTGAGGATCCCTTCGTGATATTATACACGAAATCGACGAGAGAGGGACGAGCTGCCGGATTGCCAGATAGAACCAGAATTTGTGGACGATACGTTTTAACCTGAGAAGGAGAACAAAGTAGACCATTTGCACAAAGGATATTTTGGGCATATCATTGTAGAACCGGCCAGTTTAGAACTCATTGTTTTTCGATGCCACTAGCAACTAGTCCACAACATTATTGTTTTCGTCCATTAGAGTTCCAAGTTGATCAGGTCTACAATGACACAACCGTTCATCTCAATCCATCTCACTCACATGTTCTTCCGTATTTGCCAATTTAACCATACTGGCAAGTGCATTCTTGTAAGAGTGAGCCTGAGTGGAACTTCCCCAGTTCACATCTGCAATGCAACCTCTTCCCACTCCTCTCTCTCTCTCCTTCGTACCTGGTTTCCTGTACAGCAGATAGATGAATATCATAGCAAAGAAGACGAAAGTGAGCAGAGCTGTCTCCCTTCAATCGACATTTCTAGTTGTTCGTCTTTGTTCGGCATCACCAGTTTGCATTATCAATAGTTGTACACATGAACCACAAATCTCATAGCATTTTTGTCACATTTTCGAATTGGGATTGAAACATTTCGTGATTTCGTTATACATTCCTATTGCCCTGCAACCTCCATTACCAACGTACCACGATACGATGAACATGATTATGAAGCAGAGAATCGCCCCCACGGCAGACACCCACATGTTGTAGTACTTGAAGGACGGACGGAAACCTGATCAAGAGAAGGGGATAACTACTCTTTCCACTCTCAGTCTCTCCTCACCGGGTGAATCGGAGAAGCTCTGATCAAAGCACGCATAGTTGATGAGACAATAGGAGGCGAGGAAGAAATTGGAGATGATCGGGGCGATCGCATTCAAATCTCCTGCACAGAGCATCCACATTATCGACATTGTTCAGATTACGGTAGTTCGACGGGTCTCATCACTCAACTCACCGATCAATACCATAAGCAGCGCCATTCCTCCTGCTAGAAGATAAGCACGTCGTGGTTCCTCATTAGGACCGTATCCCTTGGCGAAGTAATCGATACGGGGAAAGAGCTTGTCTTTGCACATTGCCTGGGAAGGAATTGGATCACTGTCGGAACTGGGGAATAAATACATCTTATTAAGACTAGACCTTCGAAAGTAAACGAGTACTCGACGAGCACTCAAAGCGAGTGCTCGTTTTCCCACACATTTTGTTCCTCGATTTAGGAGCGAGTGGGTCTTACGTGCGAAATCGACGCTCGTCTATGTGTCATTTCGCGAGCACTCGCTTCATTCCTCCCCATGGCGGCCGATCTGAGTGGTCACCCTCTCTCTCTCTCTCATTCTCTCTGATCTCTGTCATTCTGAGCTCCGCCAACCGATCAGCTTTCATAATGAGGGGAGGAATGGCGCTCGCGAAAAGCGAGCACTCGTTTTCTAATCGAAAACGAGCACTCGTTATCGCTACAGTTCTCGTTTTCGAAGGTCTAATGAAGACTCGATTCTCTATGAGAATTGATGTTTCACAGTTGCACAATACTCACTTGGAATACTTTGGGTGCGGATACAAGGGAGGCGAGGGCGGAGGAGAGAGTTGCTGCGAAGATTCCCGCTATGATGAGTGGACCCCAGAGAGAGGCTGTCTCCACGATCTGAGGAGGAGCGAGATGAAGGATAGTGAGAGGAACCAATGGAGACACACCGACCATCACCTTCCAACTTCGGTTTGTAAGCATTTTCGATTTATGCAATGAACCATTTCTAAAACAGATTTTGCTTGATTTACACCATAGTTGATGTTGAGCCAACTGATTTTTCCATTGCTTAGATTCAGGATTGAATTCATTCTGATTTTCGCTCAGAACACATCAGCATTTTGCCAACTGCTTGATTATACCAAGGCCCTTTGCCGAGCCTTATCTTATCATCGAATAATTGTTCGGCAATGGCAATCTAAAATGTTCTTGTCCCTTCCCCTCCCCCCCATTCTACCTGGTAGTAACTGATGAGTCCGTAGGGGCACATATTCATAGACTTGAGTACTCCGTCTATCTCTACCAGTTGGGCTGAACAATCAGGAGGGACGAAGGCCCCAGTCGTCTCGTTGAAACTGCAACTTATTTTTCCAAAATGGAAATACAGAATAACCATCCAGGAAACTTGAATTCATTCACATAAGAAATGCATTCTCGTTTCCATTTTTCTCAAGATAACAAAGACAAAAATATAAACTGACAAAGGGGGCGTCTCTCCGTCGGAGAAAGCGACAGCAATGGATCCAGTGGTCACCACAACCAGAAGATAGATCACCGTTGTCACTGCTATGGCCAGAAGAGTGCCCAATGGAATGGCAGACTGAAAAAAAGAGTGAGTAAGAGTAGAGTGAATGAAGCAAGTCCTCTCACTTTTGGATCGGCCAAATCTCCGGAGATATTCGCCCCTGCCATAATTCCCGTTGCTGCAGGGAAATAGACAGCAAAAACAGAGAAGAATGATTCATCATTATCCTTGATGTATCGAGAATTAAGATTTGATTTGAGTGTTTGCCCTGAAAGAAAACTCTTTAATTCTGCTCCAACGTGATCTTAAAGGGAAACTGTCAATTTCGAATACATTATAATGAATTAGCAGCGAAAATAACTCACAGCTGAGGCCAGTCATTCCACGATTTGTCGAGTTTGGAGGAATAAAAATGCCGATGAAATAATTGATGATCGATAGAGTGAGAATGACCTGAAAAGGAGCGGCGAATATCGTCACGATTCAACTCTCTATTACAACTTGCAATTTTCAACTTCTTTGAGAGTTTATACCAGAACACAATATCCATTTGAAAATTGGAAAGAACATGTTAAGTATTTAAACATTGATAAAGCTCATTATGTTCTTCGGAAATTGATAAAATTCTGAAGCTCGATTAAATAAAGAAAGAAGAACTCTCACCAACAATCCCATCTGCATCTTACTCTCGAATTCGGGTCCAATGAACACAACGACGAGAATTATGAGACACGTGACTGCAATCGATCCATGACTGACACTACAGTACATTACACTCACCAATTCCAATCAGACGGATCGTGTTGGTGTCATCGAATGGCATGATTTCGTTAACTCTGCGCGAAGCTCATTCATTATTCCTATAATCTGGTATCAACTCACTTTAGAATATCTCGAACAGTCTCCGAGAATCCGACCACGTACATTGCCACTCCTGTAACAAGTCAACTCATAGAGAGACAATTTCACACTTCAGATTGATTAGACAAGTCCTCAATCCCTTACCAACTGCATTAGCGACGCAAAAAATGAGTCCAATCGATCCTCCATACTCTGGTCCCAATGAACGAGAGATCTGAAGCACAAACGTGAGAAGTCATCTTTGGTTTAGGCGTCGGATCCATCATACCAAGAAGTAAGCTCCTCCTCCTTTCACATCTCCATTCGTACAGATAGCACAAGTGGATAGAGTAGTGATGATAGTTGTGAGAGAGGCCAGGAGGACGATGCCACACCCTTGTACTGCAATGAGCATCTCGTGCTACATCAGAGGCCATTTCCACTAGCTTGTAACCCTCGATCAGCAAAGTGTTTAGCCTCCCTTCTCCCTTTCCCTCACTTACAAACTCCGGCTTTTCCAGCGACCCATGAGATTCGCATGTAGAGCATGACTCCGAAGATATTGAGAAGACAACGAACGAATACTCCTTTGAACCATCCGAACTGGAAAGGAGACGGGGTTAAAACGGATGAATGAAGGCGAAATGAGAGAGAGAAATTGAACAACAGACTTAGTTTTAGATCAAAATGATCAAACTGATCAACTTGGAAGGAGACTCCGAGTTCCTTGAGAGCATCTATCTTCATCACACACCTTCACTCTTCCTGCTTGACTCGCGGGAGCTTCGAACTTCTCGACCCGTTCCGATTGCTCCTCCGATGAACCCTGCAATGCAATACTTTCCTCCTC
Source organism: Pristionchus japonicus (assembly GCA_900490845.1). NCBI lineage: Eukaryota > Metazoa > Nematoda > Chromadorea > Rhabditida > Neodiplogasteridae > Pristionchus > Pristionchus japonicus. The sequence continues at coordinate 135,215 of LS517132.1, read as the reverse complement.
CTACTCTCTCTCCCTCCTCCTACCTTGAATCCATGAGCATCCTTCTTCGATAGATCTCCACTCTTCGAATGGCCATTGTGATCGATCTCGTGAACCTCAACACTCACACTATCAATACTGTGCTGCGAACAATTTCGAAACTCAGTCTCTTGAGTCTCTTTTCTCCCAACCTTCTTTGCAATTGTCATTCTCTTTCTCTCCCTCACGGGGGCGTTTGCTGTTCTCGCATTCTCGTCATGAAACTCTAATGATCTTCTGTTTTCCCCTTCCCAATACTCGTAATCCATCTGAGCCAATGGATAGAAAGTCTCGAGGAATGGCAATTCCTTGTCTTCTTCTCTCTTCTTCGACTAACGATTCTCGTGGGGGAGGAGGATTCTAGGGACACTCGAACCCAGTGGGAATGAGGGGGAGAGAAGAGAGAGGATGTTCTATTCTGTGATCCCATCCCCAATTTAGTTCTTCCCTTTTTTCCTCTTTCGGTCTAATGACGCAGATTCTACTGGTGTCTCCACCCTTTTTTGAGACACTGAGATGGTCAATCTCAGAATAGAAATAAATGGAAAGAGGGGGGAAGCATGTTATTACTTTAAACTGATAATGAGCAGCTAGATCTTTAAATGGCAATGTACGAGCAAGATGACACGAGAGGACCGACAACTGCACTCTCAACTGCCCTCTTCTATCCTTGCAATTCCCCATTGTTCCTTCTCTTTCTAGTCCCTTCTCCCATCAATCTCCCTCTTCGTAATACATGCTGGAATGATAAATCTGAATGGGAAGGAGCATCGAATCGCACAGACAATTTCTCATTTCTTCACTCGGGATTCGCCTCCTTCCATTTGTTTTTACTCATTTCTCAGACTCAAGCGAGAGAAAATGAGATGGAGGAGACGCGGCTAATCAAAGTAAACAACACCTGCGGTCAATTTCATTCCTCGATTCTTTCATTTACTCAATCGACCCACCGTACCTCGAAGTTCTCAAACTCCATCTCTTCCTCCGGTATACTCTTCTGTCCGTGAATGAGCTGAGACATCGAGGGTCGTGCATTCACCATTCCATCCTGTACGGAATCTCTTGATTACGGTAATTTCAAGCAACTGTACTTGATCGATTGACTGGCGGTAGAAATCGATAATTGGCGGGTGTTCGAGTGTCTTCATGTTCCTGAAAAGTAAATTATTGATTACTTCTGATTCTCTCGGTCTTTCTCGTTTTGGTTGTGTGGTCTAAGATATAAGTGGTTATAGATAGAGGGAGAGATGGCTACGTCATTGTGCTCTGTCCTTCCTTCTTCCTCACACACATCTCCTTCCCTCTTCCTTCTTCTTTCCCTTCTACTCGACTAACAAATTACACGCTTATTCCACGCATAGCAACCCGATGCATTGAGGCGAAGAGACAAGAGATCAAACACTCAATGTAACGGAAGTACGTGATAACGACGGATAAGGTCGTATGAAAGAGTACGATACCTCCAACTCTTTGCATTGATGGTTGCATTTCCCTCCATTTCAGAACTTCTTCTCTGTTCTGAATCTCGATCAGCCAGTGTGAATTGGACTGTCTTCTGAGCAGTTGGAACGCAGTTGGCTGAACGATTCAGAATGAGGTATGAGAATGGGAAAAACACATTAACTGAATGCAACCTCCGAGTGATATGAACAACCTCCGAGTGATTCGTTGTGTTATTCAAAACACTATTCTGCCTTCTAATAACACAAAACAGCAATGTAAACGAACAAGTGTGTATCAGAGCGTGTGTAACTAAAACAGTATCCTAGTAATTCCAATATCAGACCAAGTAATGGCTGCTTTTCCTTCTGCTTCGATACAAGCTCTCCTTGCAATAACAATTTCTCACTATCTCCTTACCGATTTCCTCTGGATCTTCAATATACATCTCATCATTAGTCAGTTCGTGATGGTGTTTCTCTGGATTCTTCTCTTGTGCGAGAGGGGAAGACTCGTGTGGTTGTGTCTCCACCTGCAATTCACTCTTTCCAATCACAGTTCAATGGCTACATCCGCCTCACGGTTTGTAGCGTACCCCTAGAAAGAGAGACCGCAGTCTCTCTACGTCTTCATCTTTCTTATCTTTGTGACGTCATCTGACCAATCAAAGACAGATCTTGTTTGAATCATGATTATCTATCAACGACGGGTTAAGAGTCTGACGTTACTAATCCCCTTCTCTGCAAAAATTGTGCTGTTGTCTATCGAGATAGAGGGGACACTCCCTCATAATATTATAACAAAGTGCTACAGTTCGAAATGCAATCTCTTTTAACTAACGGATACCTATGAACCTCGTAAACATCGGTTGTTTCCTTTGGAGAACGGCCATCAACAGAACGAAATGTTTTGACTCATACCCTCAAGCACCATCGAAACGAGCAAATGGAAAGATGAGGAAAGAAGCTAGGATGAAATCGATTAAAAGTCAAATAAAACTCCAGAAAGAACATCTTCAAACTATTTTTATGCGTAGTAAGTAGTTGTATAGTATATTTAACAAATAAATATTGTTTATCTACATTAATTAATAAAGTTGTAAAGCTTGAATAGAAAAGTAACTCACGGTGAATCTACCAGATAGCTTCCTGGGTGCTTCTCCATCCTGGTTGTTGACTGAGAGCATTGGTTGAGGGGGCTCAGAGACGGATTTGACACGCTGATGATGGCAGTTATATAGACCATTATGATGATGCCGATGGCGCACTAATCGACACGAGGGCCGTCAACCCCGCCCTCGTAGCGATAAGAGAAGAGAAGAGGCTATCAAGAGAGAGGAAAGAGCACGAGAGGAATGCACAACATCATCGGAAGCTCGTAAAGGGATTCCTCTCACCATAGGTTGGCCGTCGTTGGCTGACAGCGAGAATTCCTCGTCACCATCCGTCCGAGACACCTGTGAACATCGGATATAAGAAAGGGATTGCAAGTCTGTCCAGACATGGAAAGGTCCTTACTTCCCTCACTTAGACTAATAAAAAGCTACCCTTTTAGTCACCTGGAAACGCGAGTCCTTTCGGAGGGCCATTGTTCTTTTACCGGCCAGTGGTCAGCAAACCACTCTAGCACATTGGACGGCAGCTTTCCCCGACTATCTGACTAGAAGATGGCTATTTACGGTCAGGTTTTGGTTGGAAGTCATGGTCCAAATAAGCGAAAAACGAGCAAAACCGAAACTTCCCAATGCGCGACGAAAATAGAGAAAAGGGTGATAATTAGGCAAAATGCATTTGCATAGAGATCCGCAGCAATCAATAAACGTTGTCAAAACTCTTGAAAGGAAAGTTATACTTTTTTACTTACAGTAACGTGTGTGTGTAACGTTTTGTGTTTTTGCAAAAAAGAGACTGTTTTTCATTCGTTTAATCTCCTTTGCTCACCTGGAACCGATTGGAAGATACTCGGGTGAGCATCGGTCTGGCTTCCTCTGTCCCTTCCTCCATCGTGCATTCAGCGTGTCCTACCCCCTGACAGATAAGGAGTTGCGTAGGAGAGGGAAGGCGATTAGAACGTAGCGGATATGATAATGCTCTCGCGATAATCGAATTTGCCACTTTGGTAGGGTAATACTCGGAGGTATCAAAGATTATTCGTTGAGTAAGTCGTTAGATGATAACTAGGTAGGACTTCTTCTTCTCCCTCACTCGTTTCCGAGAGAGATCAAGGAGAATGGAGAGAGTGTGCCCGTAAACGGGACCTGGTAACGTGAGAAGTTGTTGAGTGAATGGTAGATTGGAGGGGAGAGTGTGGGAAACGGAGAGAGTGCAGAGTGAGAAATGGACTGGAGTAATAGAGAGGAAAGGAGAAGAAGGAAGAAGGGATGGAATTCGGAGAAGATCCGCCTGAATAAATAATAATAATGCATCCATCCAGATATAATTCGCCTACAGCTGAGCAGAATTCTTTCCATCTCCTTTCTCATTTACTCATTCTTGAGTACTCTCACTACTCAGAATCTGAGAGTGAATAATTTCCTCTAGCTTGAAATCAACAGTGAATTGTGAGGCAAGCGAATGAGTTCTTTTTACTTTCGCAGATTCTTGAAATCGGTTTGAAATGAGAGTATAAAATAAGTTTTTCGCTTTCGGAATAATTGAGAGAGGAAGAGTGGCGATATCATAAAGAACGACTCGGATATTTACATCGAAAGAGAGGGAGAGGGAGAGAGGAGAATGGAAAGGGGAAGACTATCCATGGTAGAAGAAGAGGGAAGATGTCAAGAGACCAAAGAGGAGATGAAATGACAGAGCACAATGTGTCGAATAGACAAAGGATCGTTTGATAAGCTGGATAGAAAGGGGGAAAACATCAATCGGAAACTCAAGGGGAAAGAGATACTCGTGACCTAATCGGAGTGAATCTGAAGACGATAAGGATGAAGGGACTAAACGAGTTGAGACAGACACTGGAAGAAGCCCCGAAATGAGAAGTCGACGGAGGGAGGAGAGGGAGAGGGGAGAGAAGGAGACGGAAGAGAGGGTGGATGTGAGAGAGTAGAGGAACGAGAGAGGCCAGAGAGAGAGGGAGAAGGGAGAACGCTGTGATGGAAGAGAGTTTAGCGAGATTCGGAAGAAGAGAGAACACTGGATGGAGAGTGTCCCTTGAGGGGAGGAGGATCTGGGGTCGAACGAGAGACAATTGATACGAACAGCTGAGGAGAGGGAGAAGTGAGATAGGTAGAGGGGAGGGGGCGGAATGTCTATCTATCAGCTTCATTCTAGAACCAGGGTACCTTGAGCCAGATGTGGTAGAACTACGGGTGCTTTTACTCTCCATCCATTCCAGACAATTCCACTCAGGCGCATTTTCTGAGAAATCGTCAGACAACAGCACGCAAATAGTGGAGAAAGAGCGAAAACACCCCCACTGGCACTGTTTACGCATTTAGATACTTGACTAGACCAGAGAATCCCCTCTACAGATCCAATCAACTACTCGGAAGACGGCAAGAGGGAAAGAAATTGCTGAGTTGTCGTTGAATCAGAACATAGAATTGAACTTGAAAATGCAAACAGAGAAAAGTGATTGATTCCGTCCTTTGATGAATCAGTGCGATGCACACTACCTCCACAATCGGAGAATCTCCGTCTCATCAGAGAGAAGAGAGTACACGGGAAATGGAGAGACGGTCTGTTTATCCTATCTCTAGTCTGTATCGTCAACATTCCATCACCAATCGACGCTACTTCTCCACTCATCGTATCAATGCACCCTTCCAAGAGTATTACTTGAGAAAAGTAAGTTTATCGCAAAATAAAACCCGGACTTGCAGCCGGTTACAACGAAAACTTCGAATTTGTTGCAAAAAACGTGACAGAGTAAAGAATGTAACGAACCAATTGAATGTGATAAGAATCAGATATATACAGATGAGACTGATTGAAGGTGAAATCCGTGATCAGAGAGGCTTGTCGGTTTACCTTCAATCGAAGTGTTAATAACAAGGCACATTCGAAGATCAAACCCGGCATCAATGACTTGTGCAGGATGAACTGAACCATCAAGTTGAGTTCATAAACAAGTAGTCAACATGCCCCTCCACTCACATGTTGTAGAGGGGCGCTCCCTGATGGAGATGGACGACAGTGGTGGGGGCGTACGAATTCATCGGATCCTTGAACAGGATCACGTACCACGCATGGATCACGGCTGAATAGTCAATGATTAGAGGTGTTGGTACACACGGAGACTACTGCAGAAGCCCAAATAAAGCTACAAGTAAACAACCAAAGGAGAATCTCAGAGCACAGGCTAGTACCAGAGTAGATATCCATTTTTCACTCGATACGAGACACTGGGCAGACTTTTGGCTTCTGCAGCAGTGTTGCACAGACGTGGGTGAGATTCCCAATCGACATAATTCGGTAACCAGGTTTCAACAACAACCAGGAGGAGACAGCATTTGAGTAATCTTCTCAGCATCTCCGGTAAGACAGAGATAATCAGAGCGGAGAGAGGGAACACTGCAATTGCGAGACTCACTGACCGGGGATGTAGAAGAGCAAGCAGAGCAGGAAGTTGATGAAGAGGTCGTTGTTGCATCCCATGTGACAGCCGACGGCCAGCGGCTGCAAGGGAATCAATCAGACCATCGACCATAAATGACAACTTACCGCACAGAAAATGGCGAGGATCAAGAGGAACAGCGAGCAGAGGCAGTCACACAGGCTCATTTTGTAAAACTGCAATCATCATTTAGGGGAAAGTACTAGAACAACGTAAACTAAACAGAAGTGAATATTCGACAAGCCAATGTTGAATCATGCGCGATAGTAACATGTAGGGTTGGCTAAACGGGAACGGGAATATGGGCCCGTATTCAAAGGATAATTCTAAACGGACCCGTTCAGAAGAGCTTTCCTCGATTTGCATGCGAGAGGGGGGTTAGAGAAAAGCGAGAGAGCATGCAAAATGAAGAGAGCTCTTCCTTTCCCGACCTCGAGCGAGGCGAGGGAGAGCTAAACGGAACCGTATTGGGAATACGGGCCCGTTATCCCCTCCGTCGCCTCCCTGCTCCGTTACGGGCCCGTAATAGAGAGGCGTATCAATACGATCCCAATTTCCTCGTTTAGCGAGCCCTAGTAACAGACAAAAAAACCCACGAAAATCGAAGAAAGAGAACTTCCGTAAACGGCTGGGAAGCGGAGGAACAAGAGCGCGCGAGCTCGACTTCTCCCGCCAGAAATGATCAATAGCAAACTACCGTATAGCTTTGCATTCAAATAGACAAAATTGCGGGATAGTACAGTACCTCTTGTCTTCGACTAAAATTAAATTGTAATTTCTCAATAAATAAGTTACTAAATATGTAACCAAATGATTATTCAGGTATTATCATCTCTTTGATGTTCCGATGAACACTCATATCACGGATCGAATTCGAGAACGTCTCAAGCATCTTACGTAGACATAACATGTCAGCCAATCCAATAGTGTTATGACTATGCATTCCATATAAAAAGGCCTATCTTATCCTCAATATCATCTTCTCCTCTCCGTCTCAAGATGATCTACCGTATCCTTGCTCTCACTTTCCTCGCAGGACTCGTTGCCTCTCAGGTATCGATTTACCTTTCCTTAGAAATGAATTGACTGCCATCTCAGAACTTCGGCAACAACTTCATCCCCTGTGGATTCGGTAGGTCAAAATGGCATATTCCCTATCCTAATCCTTCCATCTCCAGTCTGCACTCGCAACGCAGCCTTCACTGTCATCATGGACGGAGTGAACACTCGGTTAGACTCTTCCTCCCAACTCTCCATTGATCTTTGATCTCTCAGTGCCAGTTGTTCCGACTCAAACGGAGACATCACCGCCCGTTGCAATAGCTGCTGCCAGTCATACGCCATGTGGGGAGGACTTCTCTCCGTGAGTTCAACTCCCTCTCTTTCTGATCTTTGATCTTTGATCTGATCAGTCGACTGCTGCCGGATTCCCCTCTTCTGATGGCCGTTCGTGTGTCTGCTGTGTGAGCAACAACAGATGTGGAGGTGAGAGATGGATAATTATCGATCGATTGATCAATTCCATCTCAGGAGGACCCATTCCCGCTGCGAACGCATTCGGAAATGGACGCTAGACGCCATCATTTCTGTAGCGCATCTCTTGTCTTGTGTAAATTCTAGCCCGATAAATATTTGTATCTAATATCGTTGTAATCAACACTGTTCTGGGATGATTACAACAGCGCCGTGGATGCTGCAGCTATCTAAGTCCCCTGCCTTACCAAGTTTCCTGAAATTCCAAGATCATTTCCTTTTCTGAAAAATGAAAAGTTTTCTACCGGCTAGATTGATAATTTTTATCTAGATTTCCGAACAGATTCCGGCATCAATCTACTAGACAGTCATTTCACTTGAACTTACTCAGCTACCACTCAAAACATAACGGTACCAGATAGATAGTTTGTGGTTTGCGAAAATCTATAAATTGCATTGAAAAGCAATTGAACTTCTTCCTGATTCTTCACCATTCCCCTTTCTCCCACTCTTCGGAACTATTTTTATAATTCAGCCCTCATTCAATTTCAAAATTGAAACGTGCAACAAAGAAGAGGCTGAAAATGATAGTAAAAGAGCATGCGAAGGGATTCAAGAAAAACTCGAAGGAGAAACGACGACAATACATAATCTCTCATTCTTCGATTTTCTGATCTCACAAAGCTGAATGTTTTGTCTTCTAGGGTTGTTTGGGTTATTTCTCCATCATAAAAACCCCTCGATCTTCAGATCCATTCACTTCCATCCTCGTCTTCTATTCAGTATGATCTACCGTATCCTCACTCTCACTTTCTTCGCAGGACTCGTCGCTTCTCAGGTATCGATCTATTCACACTCAACCAATTGAAGACCGTAATCTCAGAACTTTGGTGGCAACAACAACTTCATTCCCTGTGGATTCGGTGAGTGATACCGTAGTCTCGGAATACAGTAACCCTCTTGAGTGTGCACTCGCAATGCTGCATTCACCACTACAATCGATGGAGTGAACACTCGGTTAGTCACTCCATCTGTCAGATTGATCTTTGATCTCTCACAATCAGTGCCACTTGCTCCACCTCCTCTGGAGATCAATCCGAACGATGCAATGGATGCTGTCAGTCGTATGCTCTCTGGGGAGGATTGGCCATTGTGAGTACATCGTAGTCTGATCTTTGATCTCTCTCTCTTCCTTCTAGACGAATGCAGCTGGATTCCCTTCCTCTGATGGAAGAACCTGTGTCTGCTGTGTCAACAACAACCAATGCAGAGGAAAATAAGGTAAGACATCTAATCTGAATTCTGAATAGTAATAACTATCCAACTCCATTTGAGTCCATTCAACATTTGAACTCTTTCAGAAGGCTCCTTCGTCCTTATTTCTACTGCATTCATCAACTGCAACTGACAAAAACTTCTTTTTATCATTCCGTATGAAACGATCGTATACATAAATTAGTTTCTCAATTGGCTACTCGAGTGAGCTTTGCTCTATCAGAAAGATAATCATTCGATGGGGAACATGCTGAAGCTCCGTTGAGAAATGGGGAGAAATATCAGAGTCATGATACAGAAAACAATGATAATTAGTACATCTTAAATCATTAGAGATTCTTTGTTACTCTGCACTACGGCATTTCGAAACACGGCAACAATAAAGCAAGGCAATGGCAGAATGATAATTTACAAATCTCTACAACGTGCAATATTATACAGTTTGAAGGGGAGATTCTTCCGAGAGAATGGGGATTCAATAACCTACTCATGACACATACTGGAACACATCCATCTTGCTCTCCTTCCTGGCGATGAAATTATTCTCCAGAAGCCATTCCAATTGCTCCTTCATCATCACTTTCGAAGGCACGAACATTGGCTGAAAATGCTCTCTAATAGAAGATGATTCGTTGATAGTATTCTTCGTCATCGCTACTCAATCGATAGATACCGTACCTTGAGTACATTGATTAAATCGTGTTCCAATGACGCCAACGACAGCTCCTTTCGCGTCTTCAACACCTGTGAAACATCTCATTACTCCTTTCCATTCACCCTCACTCCCTCATATCTATCGTTCCTGGCACTATTCCTAACCAAGTGATTAGAAACAAGGCACGTTCCATCCCTTCCCCTCTCCACACCTTGACTACAGCCTCCTGTACTCTGATCTGTCTAAGGGCGATGATCTCTTCGTGTTCAGCCTTCACATTCGATTCGAGAGACAACTGCAGTCGACCAACGAGAGAGAGCTTTCCCCTCTCTTGCTCACGACCATTCTGAAGAGAGACAATAGAAAGATGTTGAGGAGTAAGTTCAAACATACTTTGACAATCTTGAATCCGTGATTGAGTCTGAACTCGGTTGAATCAGTGAACTTCTTCGCATTTACTGGAGGAGACTCGTCCACCAACAACACTTGGTGCTTCAGTTTGGGCATCGCGCACAGAGACTGCAAGGAATCGTCAATATGTGCGATTGAGTTGAGTTCACGTCAAATAGTTCAAGTGAAAAGACAGGACTGACATAAAGAGTCTTGACCAGTTCCGTATCCGGCAATTCGGTCGCCACACGCAGACTTTCGAGTGAGAGAGACGCGTCCGGCCGGTCATTCCAGCAGAAGAGAACTGCCAACTGGAAGGGGAGAGATATGGTGGACAAGGAACCCTCAAACCATACCTGGAACGTCGTCACTTCCAGTTCGAACGACGATCCTTCGCGCGTTTTGAACATCATCTGTAAAAAATCTTCCGATTTCTATGTTGTACTTTTGCCTCCTTTTTTCTACACTTCGTGACAACTCTCATTGTACCAGCACTCGCTGTCGATAGACCATCGAACAGTGCCTTTCTCTCTCTCCCCCCCCCCCCTCCTCCCCTCCCCTCATCCTCTCCCACTCACAGCAGCAGTACTCCAATGGTGCAGCCAATGCAGCTTCCTTCCATTGTAGATCTTCCCGTAGTATCCCTCTACGGGAGACAGCAACTCCTCCAATTCATGTGGGAGTGAGACCTGAACGGTTCAGATGAGGAAGAGAATGCGAAGTGATTGGAAAGCGCACATTCAAATGGCCCACTCACATGTATCCGTTCTCCTCCCTTTCCCCATGCTCCCGTATTGAGTACTTTGACGTTGATGAGATCAGCCAGACTCCCATGGGAATCCATCAGATTCGATCGAATGTCAGCAGATAGCGTCTTATTCAACTGAATGAACAATTGAGTGAACAGTATCGATCAATTCCCCCACCTCGACATCTTGAAGCATTCGGAAGAGTTTGTTCACTTGCTCGGCAGGCATTCCATTTTCCTGAACCAGATGACGTGTCAGAGGCAAATCGATAATGTACCACACCCTCATCCTTGTGACCATCTGTTCCTCTTTATCCTGATCTGCACTCATTTCGAGAACGAGTCGACGAGAGAGATGAGCCTGATTGAGGAGAATGAGAAGATGGAAATGTATTCACAGATATCAATCACGAGATAGACTGTAGTTGAGTAGTAACAAAGAAAACAGCTTAGCTTTCATTAAGTGAGATTCAAATTACCTTGTGGAATCGCATGAACACGTCCTTGTTTTTGATGTACTTGAGTAGAAGGAGCTGAAAGGAGGACAATTAGTGAGGACGAAGCTCCTTGTCTCGAGTTTAGCCACCATGATCTTCCCTTTCTTCCTAATTCTCCCTCACCAATGAAGTCAATCTAGCATCGATTTCCTCCGAACTCAATTTCTTGCTTAGAGCAGTCCTTCTGAGAAGGAGATCGGCATAATTGGCCAGTAGTTCAGGGCATTTCGACTCGATTGAGACACGACCACTGGAAGGGGACGAATGTAAGCGGCCAACATGATCTTCTCTTTCCCTAATAGGCTCAAACCAATAGGCTCAATTTAGAACGGTTCTTTCAAATCAATGACTCTAAGCTCCTCACCTCTTCCTCATTTTCTCACTCGGCATCTCTAATTGGAGGGCGAAAATGGAAGTATCGTTCACGATGAACTGAGAAGTTGGTTATTGAAAGTCTGTTTAGATCAGAGAGGACTTTCTCCCCTCTTCATTCACAGTCTCACCTCGAATGCCTTATCCCTCGTTGTGAGCAACTTGGGATCATCTTCGAATGCATCCTTCACGAGGATAGAGAATCGATCGAACAGCGATAGCAGGGCTGCCACGTACTTCTCGGGGTCCTGCACGGAATGGGAGGATTACGGTAAGTTATCGATAAGTGCGTGGTGTGTGTACCGTCTCCTCACCGTAGTAATCGTCGCTGCACTCGCTCTCATATCGGCCAATCCCTCCGATCGAATGTGCTCATCAATGCATTCCACAACCACATCCATTCCAGACGGAGTGTGCTTCATCAATCGATGCAGTTGACGCAATTCTACAATGATTTGTCATGTTCAACGATACTTCCAGTGAATATTATTAGCCAGGCTTCCCAGGGAAATAATGTTTGAAGATCAAAAACGTACTAATGATATCCATGGATTTGACGAAATCCGCACACTTTGCAAGTAGTTGATCCATGAAACAGACGACGAGAACTCTCGTCACTTCTTCCATATGCTGAGAAGGGAAGAGAATTAGATTGGATAGAGAGGAGAGTCTTGATCTACTCACCCGATGCAAGCTCTGATTCTCATTCTCTGCACTCAGATACTTGCTCGCCCTCTCCTTCTCCTCACTCATTCTCGCATCTGCGTATTCCATGTAGGCCGAGACGCCGTTGTCTTCGATGAACTGAGAAGACAACGGTTAGTACTGGATTGAGAGACTCAGGATGGCTACTTGTTGCTGTTACAAGTCGAAAACCAGAAGAAACAGAGAGTGAATGCATTGTAAAGTCAGAATGAGTGACCTGATTGGCTCTCTCTGAGTAGTAAGCAACAGTCTCAGTGATGAATGCTTTCTCGAAGCAAGCCTCGTATACGGCGAGAGGAGACTCAGCCGAGTCATTCAGGATTACTAAAATCATCTCTCTCTTGCACGGAATGATTGAATGACTCACCGTAACTCTCCCTGATTCCCACCACTAATCGATCGTCGAAAACTTCACCGTTTCTGAAGGAAGATTGATTCAAAGATATCAGTAGACAGAGTCTCACCTCTCAGAATCGACTAATTTGAGTGCGGCAGCTCTCAATCTCTCTGAGATTGGATTGAATACTCGTTCCCGCCAGCAATCGAGCATCGACTGGAATTGAACAACTTCATTTTCATACCTCCTCCTTTTTGTTCCCTGCCAACTCTTTCCCATTACAAGGTAGATTCAACTCACATCTTTAATAAGCTTATTGTTCTCAGGAATTTCCTTCTTCTGTGGTCCGTAGTTAGGCTCATTCTTCTGAATTGAACGAGATTGAGGGTGCACCAAGGAGGAAATCCGTCTACTCTGGAACAAAGCTTAACTCACGGAGTTCTTAATCTTGAATGGAAGAGGGAGGATCTCGGTCTGCTTGCAGTACTTCACCCATTCAGAGACGTAGAGACGAAGCAGTTCGTTGTCGTCGATTTGAACCATGATTCGCTGCAAGGAACGATGATGAATGGGAGGATTAGCATAATTAGAACACTGCTTTACTCAAGTTAAAATACATTCAAACGAATGTTCACGAGTGAATGCAATTCTATTCTGAAGAGTGGTATTACATTACAAAAGCAATTGAAGACAAACTAAAGCTATCATACGAAAAGGTATGGTTGTTCTTTGAAAAAGAAAGATAAATAACCAACCTGTTCAACAGACTCAACGTACTTCTCAATATCCACTCTTAGCTCACCCTGAAGTGAATGAGAGATATTAGATTGATCGAGTGAAGAACGATCAGTTATCTCACCCGAACATAATCAGCTCCGTCTTTGACCCATGAGTGAATTTGATAGATATTCATGAAGAGTTCTTGCCATTCCCGTTGAGAGACATACTCAAGTGAAGGATTGACTAAGGAAAAAGAGACAACGGTGATCAAAGCTTTGGATGAGAACGAAACAAGAGTGTGATACACTCGATAATCTCACTTACTTCCTGATAGAGTAATTTCTTCACTGTGTCGTGTGATTTGTGCCATTCTGCCTTGTATTTCGCATTCTGATCAGCTTCTCTGAAATGGAATTGTGGTTGTAATGAACCGTGAATGTGATAATCATTATTAGCTTGGATTGAACTTTGGGATCCATCGTATAGAAATAGACAGAGAGCGAGAATTGGTTTCTGAAAAAGAAGCTGGCATAAACTGACGAAATGGAATTTTTCCATTGCATTCCGAAGGCGGCCGCAGTCGGTCTAGTACCCATTTTGTCTGAGATGATTACAAGATTACTATCAATCAGTGAACAACAATGGGAGTGAAGAGTAAAGCAGTGAAACGTGCGCCCTCGTGAATAAGAATGCGCACGGAATGAGTGGTTCGCTAGGGCACACTCCTGATTCGATGCACTCGGATTTACTGAAATTAGGTTGGAGCTTACTCTTTACTCGAAGATATCGATTTCAGCGATTTAGGAGAATGATAATGTCAAATGTTGGAATGGATTCTTTATTGAAAGATTCTACAAATGCTCTGAATTCACATCGTCAGATGTGTCGAATGTGAGAAGATCATTACACAAACAATGCTTTCTAACACTTCTCAACCCGTCACCAATCCAGTTACCTCAACTCTATCAACTTAATTCGTCCGTCTCTCTCTCCATCCATCTACCTCCTCCTCCTCCTCCTCCTCTCGACTCTGCCCTTCCAGATACAACAAACACACTTGGGATCTGCCAACTCAGAAGATATTCCCAGCGAGAGTTTTTAGCCCTTTCCAACCCACTTCCACTTGCTATTCCTGCAGAGTTCTTACACTGATACCCTCCTCCTCCCTCTCAGCCATAGTTATCTCTCCAATTGCACCCCACCCCCCTATCGAACATCTCTATCGTGGCTTGCCCATTCCCGTTCCACCTTCTCCTCCTCCCCTACTCCTCCCTTCCCTCGGGTGGTTCTCTTTGGCCTCAACTCTCTCCTTTCCGTGACAATTTCACACGAACCACCTGATCTCATTCCCCATTCATTACAATTGTCATCCAATCAACCTCCTTCCATACTCATTTCCCTTCTCTCTCTTCTCTCCCCTCTGGTCGCATGCCGTAAAAAGTCAGCCCGCCAACTCTAATTTCATCGACCTTCCGTGATGCCATCTGACCTCTCATCTTCTCTCGTGACTATCGTTCATCTACCGTACCCAATCTACAGTATCCTCTTGATCTACCATCTGATTGATTGAGGATAGCCAGTGTGGTGGCACTCATATTTCTTGAGGAGGATAGGATTGGAGAGTTGAGAGAGGGAAGAGAAGGGAAGAGAGAAGTAAGAAGGAGAGAGACGGCATTACACTACTCTGTGCACTGATGAACGTCTATCCTGTATCTCTCTCTCCCTTTCTCATCTCACCTCCACTATTCCCACCTCCCCTTCCCTCCTCTCCCTGCCCAAACCCATTCCCCATCCCGAATCGAAGAGTTTTACCAAGCCACTTCAATCTCCTCACCTCAACAACAACTCTCTCTCTCTCTCTCTAAGATCAACTGATTGATCCACTACTCTTCCCTCAATTCAATCTGAATCTCCTCCATCTCTCAATCGAACTGTTCTCGAATGGCTAACTACTCCTTGATCCGCATCTAAATCGATTGTAACATGTGTTGTCTCCTTTAGCCTCTTCTCCTCTATCTCTTCCTCCTTCTCAGAGTGACGCAGATTGGATGGATGTCCACTATAGTGTCACACCATTCTCGTCAATTGATCCTTGATCTTCTCGCGTCATCATAAAAGCTTGAAATATCATCGTCCTTTCAATAATCTATTTCCATTTCGATCGCATCTGAAACCTTTTCCTTCCCCTTGTACCTTTCATGATTAGTCATTCGTCCTTTCCTTCCCTATTTCTCATTTCACTCTCCTTCTCTCATCCCATTGTTTTTCCAATCGTATCCACTCAGTCATCGATCCGTTTATCCTTTCCTCTCGACCACTTCACTCAATGTTCTAAACATCCACTTGCGAAATCTGCTTCCTTGTCCAAACCTTCGCTTGTCTAAGTCATCTCAATAGTTAGTCACCAATTCACCTCTTCTCTTCTCAGTCATGGCGGAAGAAGTAATGGATGACCATGAGTTCCTCTCTGCTCTCGAGCAGTTACACGCTACGGAGGATTCTGATGTCGCTGAACTATTGAGTGAGTCAACGACCTTTGATTCATGAACTAGGAAGACATCTCCACAACAAAATACCCGTTCCTTTCTCGATAAACAGTCTGTAGATCTATGATCGAACTGTGTAGTTCAGGATGGCTGATCCTCGTATTGAATTTCACTTTTCTTTCAGAAATGATGAACGAGAATCGGATAATCTCTTGGGAAGAAGCGGAACAAATCCTTGGAGACACTCAAACAGTAGTCAAAGTGCGTCTTTTCCCACTTACAAATATCGATTTTCCAGACGCGTGACGATGGTGTCTACAGGGTGGGTCCCGACCAGAATAAGCAGAGCATGATAGTCATACTGTAGTCACTCGTTATCGATTAGTTCGTGCTCTGACTCCTCCCTTTCCTATCTATCCATTCGTTCAATTATGCGCAATCCTCTCTGTTTCGCACACTCTCGAGCATTCTTTCGTCGATGAGAGAGCGTGAGATTCAGAGAGATTCCTTCCCCTCTATCTAACTTTCCCTCGCTGTTCTCAGTTGAACCAATGCGTGCATACCATCGATAGGCCACAACCTACCGTAGTATCTCGCGTCGTGTGGATGAATGGTGCATCAAGTGCAGAGAGTGAGGACGACCATTGCAGTCCTCACTACCGGAACAGACACGACCGTCGGAACCGGATAATGATACGGATATCGAGAGATGTGTGCAGCAATTGAATGATAACGACCCGAATCTGAAGAAGATAAATCTGAATAATATGAAGGTAGAATCGTTTATTCGAATCGATATATTGGTATCGAATCACAAATCAGTATATTTCCATTCATTCGATTCCTCGCTTTCAGCGAACTCCGATTCCCTCAATCAAGCGATTAATCGAAGCGGTAGCCTACAATACTGTACTGGAGGAACTCTCACTGGCGAATCTCGGTCTCTACGATACTAATTGCGAGGTAATTTTATTCATTTTTCTCTATGTTGTTGAATACGAGTATTTAGATGCTGCCAGCTGTATTGGAATTGAATACAACCCTGAAGAAATTGAATCTGGAAACGAATTATCTCTCAGGTGAGAAATAGTGTTGAAATACCTCAGGGAGATATTCCCATCTCAAACTTTCGAAGTTCCGTTACGCAATAAAGTGGCTTATCCCACCCACGAAATTGCCTGGCGTAATGAAATTCCGGAGAAGAAATGGAATGTGTTCAGAACTCATCTTAGAAAGAAGGAAAGATGTGAAAATAATGGAGATATTCTCAGGAGATTTCTTCGCAAAGTTGTTCAAGGCTGCGTGTGTGAATCAAACACTGGAGGAAGTGAAGGCAGTGAACCAAGTGAGATCATTCCCCCCCCCCCCTTTGCTCCCTTCGTCTATTCACTCATCTCCAGGGTGTTTCATTCGCAACAACAGCAGAGAAGGAGATCATCGATTCTATTCTCGAGAATAGAGGATTGACGAAGGTATGAATAGCCAGTGAATGAAACAGTAAAGAGAAAATCGACTGTGAATCTCTATTCCACAATTCAGATTTCTCTCAATCTTCGACTTCCCGAGGGTCGACACAAGATTGAGAATGCAACACTGAGGAATGGAGAGATCAGTGAGTCATTCAACGCTTCAAAGTACCCGTGAGGAACCAGATTGAACTATTTCAATTATAGAATGAACTAGGGACTCATAGGAGAGGTGGGATATCCTCATCTGTTCGTTGAATGAGTCATCCTCTCTCCAGAGCGAGTTCTCCGTCGAGAAGCAGCTGCGAAAGCGAAGAAAGAGGCCGAAGAAGCAGCCAAGAAACCAGCAGCGAAGCCAGAGGTTCGATCTTTGATCTCTCTTCTCGTTGCATCCATCCATGTCTCACACCATTGCTCTTCTAGACCAAATCAACCAAATCTGTGTCCAAGGTTGGTTTCCATCGTCGTAACCTCATTATTACTGTCGTGATATCTGTATTATCAGTTGTCGATAGCTAGTCGTGGTGCAGTCTGGTACCGTAACCCCGTCGTCTCTACTCATCATCGTCGTGTTGAATCGTCGTCCGTCGTGGCTACACTCGTCGCACGCACTAACCACACTCGAGCCCACACCAATCTCTGCACATTGCAGGTTCCTCCTCCAGCTGCAAAGAAGCCTGCAGCCGTTCCTCCAATCAAACCGGCTGCACCTGCTGCCAAACCAGTTCCCAAACCTGCAGCTGCTCCTAAACCCGAACCAGTCAAGCCGAAGCCTGAACCCAAAATCATTCCCTCCAAACCCGAACCCAAACCCGAGCCTAAACCCACTCCCAAACCAGTGGCAGCCAAGGCACTCAGTCCACCGAAAGAAGAACCGAAACCAGTAGTGAAGAAGCCAATCTTCCCGAAGAAACCAGTGGATCCATTGCCCATTCCAGAGAGGAAAACCCTTCCCGTCTCTGCTCGATCCTCTAGTTCCAGAACTTCCTTCCTCAAAGAGACTTTGGAAGCGAAGAGTAAGGAACAAGAGAAGAAACCTACGAGGAAAGTGATTAGGAAGATCAAGAAACCAGAAGAATTGATTGATGGAGAGAAGAATGAAGTGAAGGGAGTGAATGGAAAGGAGACGAACGGAGATGTGAAAGATGAAGAGAAGAAAGTCGGATTGAAGAAGGAAACGAATGGAACTGAGAAGAAGGAAGAGGTCAAACCAAGTGGAACGGTAGATGAGAAGAAGAGAGAAGAGAAAGGCGAAGATACGACAGAGGAAGTTAAACCGAAGACAAAGATAGTGAAGAAGATAGTGAGGAGACCAAAGAGGAAAGATGGAGAGAAGAAAGAAGAGGAGAAGAAGGAGGAAGAAGGGAAGAATGAGGATGGAAAGAAGGAAGAAGAACCAAGGAGGACATTCGGAGATGACTATCTTACAACGAGACCGAGAAGGAGATCTTCTGCAATCAAGGCATTTTAATCAATTCATTCATCGTACCGTAACCCCCTGGGTCTTGCCATGAATTCCCATGCACAGTAGACTATCCGCATGATCTCTAACTGTCCGTCGATCAATTTATCGACTCTTTTGAGGTAGATTGTTACGAGCTTTTCCGCTTGCCATCGATTCACACATGATTTACCGTAGGTGCTGATTACCGTAACTTGATCGATAACTGACTTTCTTGCTCGAGTTGTGCTTTACTGACGATAGATTGAAAGGTTGCTCTCCGATTTCATTGTTCTCTGCTCGATAAACGTCGCATGTACAGATTGGATTGATTGCTGTTTCCACGAGTGGGAGGAATCTCTCTTCCAATCTCATTCTCTTTTAGGAGATCGAGATTCCAACGATTCCCGTGAAGGAAGAGAAGCCAATGGCAGTGTATAAGTTGAAGAGGGAAAGCAGAGATGCAGGCCCAGCTACCATTCTAGAGAAGGTATCCTCCTTTTCTCCCTTCAGTGACAAGCATTCATAAACTTGAGGGGGTCTTTTTGAGGTCTAGATAGTTTAAACGGGTCGAATTGATGGTTCACTCTCTCACACCTCCACTCTTCTTTCCCCCTCATTGATCCCTCGTCAACAACCTCGACAAAATCGAAGGGAGAAGATTAGATTATGGAGGGGAGTTTGAATGCAAATGAGGTGAGAGAATTTCTTTCATTTTGCCCGCTCGAGGTGGTTGAGGAGGGGATGAATGAGGGAGAAAGAAGAGTGATGAGAGGGAAGAGAGCGATCCATCAAAGTGATCCTTGGAATTGATCAAAGCTCGAGAGAAAGTTTCCTATGTCCTCGTGAAGTTTGATATGCGAAGAAACTAGCCTTGGATCATAACTAGTCATGGTCATAGTCTATCTGGATTCCATAACAATCTACTCACAGGGTTCCGCACCTCCATCCAAACCGATTCCTGCATGGAAGACTAAGGCTTGATTCGTTCCTCTTCTCCTCCTCTTCTTCCCTCTACAGCGTATTCTCCACTCCGTTCACTCGCCCTTTGATCTACCAGTATCATTGTCACACCAAATATCGATTGTTCTAGTCACTGATTCAAATTATTCCCAATACACCGCCATAATCACTCTTTTGTTCAACACTTCGCTCACACTGAGCTCTCCTTTATCATCTCGCTTATCAATCGCAATTCCCGAAACGAAACAGCCGTGGTTACTGTAAGCTCACGAAATATCGACTGATTATGTATTTGTACACTAGAGAGAGATCACAATAAATGGTGATATGATTGAGTGATGAGAGAACCCGTGGGAATGGATGATTGAGTGATTAGGCAACGAATGCGAAGAGTGAAGTCTGCTCTTCCCTCTTACTTCCTCGAGGAACATTCGGAGATCTGCAAGGAGGAGAATAGGAAGGGAGATCAAAGATCAAAGATCAAACCTTGGTGCAGACGAACTCATCGTCGATCTTCTCGAATTGACAGAATTGAAACTGTGAGCTCTCTGCTCGAGAGAAGTGTAGTCATGATCCATCTGATATTCATTCTCTCAGATCTGTCGAATAGAATCACTTTTCAGTCAACGGCTTCGGAATGACGTTCATTCTAATTCCCGGCTCCTTCTAACGGTCTTCCCTCCAGCCAATCTTCTTCCCCGAAAGTAGCACCAAAATATCGCTGAGAAACCTCATAAAAGCGGACAACATTCCTTCTCAATCTTGGATTAATGCAAATGTTTGACAAATTCAGCAATTTCACTAATGGGAAGTCAAGGCGAGTTTGCGTGAGTGAGCTTCCAGAGAATGTTTACATGCACATTCCAAGATGTATCTAATCAGCAGCAAGTCTCTCTTCCGGAAGACGGTCTCTCTCTCTCCTCTCTCCTCCCTTACCTTGACTCGTTGAATGACGAGTATGCAGTAGACGAGAAACCAGACGACTGCCGCAGAGATGAGAACGATCGCGATCTCAGTCAGTGCCATCTGAAGGGGAGAAGGAGAGAGGAAGACGGGAGTTATGGTGAAGTGAAAGAATTTAGAGAGAAGAGCTGAGTGCAGACATAAAATGAGACATTCTAAGCGAAGTCTATTGAGAGAAAACTATGATCTGCGAGAGGGGAGACTTCGATATGGAGATACGATGAAGGAACGAAGACGGAACAATCGAGTTTACAGAATATTCTGGTAAACACTACGATGTATGTACACAATAAGTAGGGGAAAGTAGTCTTGCAACAAGCTTCTCTTCTCAGCTGTCATCAGTTATTCAGGATGGGCGCTGAATAGAGAAGAGAGAAGTGATTGAGGGAGAAATGATTCTGTGCTTTGGCTCAATTCAAGTTCACTCTCATATTGAGTGTAGTATGAACACCAGGGGATCTACGTAGGGATAGAAATTTGAAGGTGTGTGAAATAGTTGTCATGACGTGAATCAGGGCAAAAATGTCTAAATTGTAGTCACTTCCCGCTTACATCGCATTCGCATACTGACCAAATTCGAAGAAATGAGTGCAAGAGAAGGAAGCAAAATAGGGAAGAAGACTGATATACGGGAGGATGAGCTAATCTCTCTCTCTTTTCCTCTCTTCTGAATCTCAGCCTCTTCCCTTCTCTCCTCTCTTTCCATTCAAGGACGCTAATGAGATTACTCTACTAATGGGTCGACGAGTACAATGAGAACACACGATAAAATCCCTTTACGGAGCCAATCCATTCGGATTCGTGAAGGAAAGGAAGCTAGTAGGAATGATAATCATAGATGGAATAGGGCTATAATCTCCTCTTTCCAGACTCTTCTCAACTCTCTGATCTCTTCCCTCTCTCACAGATGAATCCCCATAACACGGGTCTCCTGTAAAAACGTAGGAAAATCAAAGGCTTTTGCGACAGTAAAAAATGTTTGGCCTTTGATTCCGCTGAAAGTACTTTGACTAGGTATAATGAGGCCAAGGAGAACACTCATTCACTTTGTTTCTCAAAATTTGCATATCTACGTGAGTTTTTGACTTAAAACTTCAAAAGGCTGAATCTCGCTTCGTTTTTGACCTACCGAGTTCTAGTTTGGTGCAATCGATTCGTATTGTCCGTGCCTTCATTTCAGTTCTCAGTGATCACATGAAAAAACGCCATCTTTCATGCGTAAATTCCGAAAAACTGTTTTTGTGCATACATTATGCAAATTATCTCGAAATTTTCTCGTTGTGATCACGAATTTTATTGGTCAATCTGATTCTCCATCGCTCTCGTGAGGTTCCCTAATACTTCATATCCCGTAAATGTTACCGCCCGATAGCGATCTCTTGACGCTATTTTTGGAACTTTGAGAGAATTTTTTGCGCTGAAAAATAGCGTCAAGAGATCTCATGATTTCCTACTTGTGATCACGATTTTTATTACCCATATCTGTTTCCCATCCTACAAGTGAGGTTCCCTGGTACATCACTGTCTCCAACTCTGATCGCCCGATAGTGATCTCTTGACGCTATTTTCAGCGCAAAAAATGCTCAAAGTTCCAAAAATAGCGTCAAGAGATCGCTATCGGGCGATAACATTTATGGGATATGAAGTACTAGGGAACCTTACTAGAGTGATAGGGAATCAGATTGACCAATAAAATTCGTGATCACAACGAGAAAATTTCGAGATAATTTGCATAATGTATGCACAAAAACAGTTTTTCGGAATTTACGCATGAAAGATGGCGTTTTTTCATGTGATCACTGAGAAGTGAAATGAAGGCACGGACAAGACGAATCGATTGCACCAAACTAGAACTCGGTAGGTCAAAAACGAAGCGAGATTCAGCCTTTCGAAGTTTTAAGTCAAAAACTCACGTAGATATGCAAATTTTGAGAAACAAAGTGAAAGAGTGCTCTCCTTGGCCTCATTATACCTAGTCAAAGTACTTTCAGCGGAATCGAAGGACAAAATTTTTTTACTGTCGCACTTGTTCCTACGTTTTTACAGGAGACCCGTGATAAGAGAGTCTCGTTCTCTCGATTGCTCTTCCCTCTCTTCACACCCTTCCCTCCTCTCACTCACTGGATATCATTCTCAGACCAAAGAGAGTACAGAGAAATCCCTAATCATATCCATAGGTGAAATAAGTCTTCGCCTGCGAAGTAACCATGTCTGCAAAACGCCGGAACCATGTCAGCAAAATTCACAAAATCGTCACTTTTTGTAAAAATCCGAAATTCACAAAATAAAAAATTTACAAATAATTTCTACAAGCAATTTTATCCACTAAACAACGTAATTCCGATATTAACGGACCTGGAAAATCTTGAATTTTGCTCTTCGCAACTTTAAACCTTTATATCTCTGTGAGTTTTGGGTTTTTTTCCAATTTCTTTTTTGAGAATTGTAAAGCAACCAAAGTTGCCCCTTTTGCCAACCACTCGCAGTCATGAAATTGCTTTATACAGAAATGTGATGTGCCCAAACTTTCGCGAGAAATCATTTTTCGCGAATTCCTTCGCAACTTCAATCCGATGGTTCTCAGCTCACAGATTTGCGAGAGGTCTAATTTTTTGGCTATATACTGATCAAAGTACGGCAAAAAAGAAGTGATTGGTTGCGGACCTCTCGCAGACCTGAAAATTGCGAAACTGAGCTTCAAACATGGGCAACAAAACCATGATTATCGTATCCCTGTAAATCGAGGTTTCTCAGCTCACAGGTGTGCGAGAGGTCTGATTTGTCTACTATTTATAGATAAAAATGTCGTGAAAAAGGTCGAAAAAGTTGTGGACCATTCGCAAACCAAAATTTCAAGAATGATTGTGCCAAGTAAGGGCCATCAACAATCATCACTTCCTAATTAATATTATATCGATATTCATCAACTCGCAGGTGGGCGAGAGGTCTGATTTTATGGCAATAGATAGATTAGAGTACGACTAAAGTGACGTGATAAAGCTACCTATAGAAAAAGTCAATTAGAAATTGAAATTCGCAAAAGAAAGAGGTATATATAGAAAAACGTAAAATTTCATTTTTTCATGTGAAAAACGCAAAAATGAAAAATAGACCACGTCGGCAAAATTTTTTTAGCACATCGGCAAAAAGCCCGCGGAAAACGCATTTTACCTATGATCATATCTGCCGAATTCTCTAAGAGGATGCACTACTTGGAAGAGTTATCAAACTTCTTTATCAAAATATAATCTGCAAATGCGCGAAACAGGAATGATTTGTATTGAATAGATTAGAAACATTAGATACCGATATGTACATAATAGTAGAAGGTAGACTAGGGTGGGTAAGCATGTGAATCTCTTCGGTTCTAGTGCAAAAAGTGACTGGAATGGTGGTTGTGTGACTTCTCTCGCTCTCTCCTCCATCTCTAATATAGAATCTGTGCAACAGCGTATTCTCCACTGCACAACCACACGTCGTGGCGACCTTCGATCCCTTCCAACAGCTCCATGCAACTCTGAATCGGGAGTGGTTGTATCCAGAAGGGGGCTACCATTTTGGTTGAGGTTCTCTCTCAAGATTGTGTCATTCTCAACGAGATCACTGTCAATTACCTCATCCAGACCAGCAATAGTCTCAGATTTGTTGCATCTCAATGCGAGAATGGGCGGATTGAGCGAGACATCTCCGACGGCAACCTGCAAATAAACCAGTCCTCGATCGGATTCCTCCGTCAGGGAAGAGTACGGTAGTGGACCCACCGACAACTCGGTGTCCATTCTCCACATTCGATCTCTCAGCAACTTGCGATAGTTGAGATCTCCCTTGAGGATCATGAATGAGCAATTGCTGAAATGATGAACAATTTGTATAGGAGTGTTGGAAGTATCTCAAGGAAGGCTCGAATACAAACACGAGTGAAACTGATGACTAACTCGTCCAATTCATCGTATAGATCGGGAGCGGCACTCTCCATGTCTTCCATATGATGCCAACTCGTCCAGAATGGATGGGCACGGAATGAGAGCTCTCCCTGAGGGAAGGAGGATCATAATCTAGATCTACTGCTCAAAGTCACGCTTCGTCTATTCAATTAATGATGGAAACACTACTGTTGGAGTAAGGCAGCAATCCAGGTTTGGCCCAGTTCCCTCATTCACTCACAGTTTGCAGTCTCAACTTCCACTTATGGGAGAGAGTCCTTGCAGTGACATCATTGATCTGCATCAATCGATCGATCTGCCATCTCATATCTTCCTCTGTCACATCCGAGACAAACCAAGGAATCGCCTGAAGAAGGACTACTCAGAGTACAGTAATCGACATCTACCGTACCTTTCCATGGAGGACGACCTTATCGACTAGTCTTGCCTTGAATAGAACTTCGACTAAGAGAAGATCCATCAACAATTCCAATCCTGCATTGTCAAGGACAATGTCCACTCGACGTTTCCCATCACGACGGAATTGACTGGAATGGAATTCAGACTGGGTTGAAGTGAAGATGAGGCTCCTCCTTCCCTCATCTCTCTCTTACTCACTCTAGCTTCGTGAGATAATCATCCACTGCTTCTTCCATATCGTCAGCCAATATTTTATCCTGCAATGGAACATATTTTCTTCCGAGATAGGTTCGAATAGCTCTAATGATTGTCTCAATATGCATGATTTCCAATCGTGCCTGTAATTTCGTTGCGACGAAAACGGGATTGGAAGGAGAAGTGACAGCATTTCCACCCGATAGAGAGAGATCGCCCTTGTTAGCCCAGAGAGACATCTGGAGGATGAATCAGTTCGATAAGTGATAGCACAAGATGAATGCCGTTGACGGCGTGTAGTTAGGCGTGTAGTCACTCTTTCAGATGAAACGAATGAACCCACCCTTAGCATCACAAGCAAAGTCTCTTTCACATGGTCAGGAGTCAATTCAACATCATTCGTGCACGTCCAGACATAGTAAATTGCCTCCTTCACTTGATCCAAACTGAAAATAGATCGAGAATTGATCATTCAGGAACAGAATTGCTCCAGTCTAAATGCAGGCAAACTGACTGAGTGTTGAATGCTTCCTTCTTACTGTCCATGAACCAATCGTAAGTAGCGAGAAGTTTCGTTGAGTGAACCAGACCGTAGATCGATCTGAAGAGTCATGAGTACAATGAGATTTAGTAGGCTGATTCGTAATCTCACCTGTACATGTAACACTCCGTGAACATCCATGCAGTTCTGAACCAAGTCGTTTGATCGATTCCAATCTGAGAGAGTCTTCTCTTCTCTCACTTCAATCACTTCCATTCACTCACTTCCTTCTGTATCTGCTGTAGTTTCTCATTCCATTTGTGAGCATCGTGATAGTCATCCGTCAATTCAGTGAGAGTCTTGTCTGTCGACAGTCTGCAACCACTCTTTTCTATCCCCTCTCTATCCCTCGAGAGACAACTGACCTGTATCTCATCTCAGAGAGACCTCCAATCACCGCTTTCACGTCTGCATCTGCTTCCTGTTCAAAATATCATGAATCATCAACACCTATGAGCTGGTTAAAAACAGAACCCCCAGCAATGTTCAGTTTTCAGTGCTGTCGAGAACTAGTTCAATGTATTTGAAAGAGTGGACTGGCATTGAGTGAGAGAGACGCTGATGCATAGTTTCTTTCCTTCTAGTTACCAACCAAGAAACAGACGCTACCTCTCCAAATTCCTCCATCAATTCTCTTCTCTTCGTATGAAAATGATCCACAATCTTTCCGATAATCTGAGGCCATCGATCCCTCACTGTCTTGTGTACGAAACTCCTGAAAAGGACGAATGGAAATGAATTGTGAAGAAGAAATAATCAAGCTCATTGATTCCCATAGAAGCATCCAAATATTTCAATTATCTGTTCACTTTTCATTAATAGTCATCACTTTCTACTCTGGTATGACTATGTTACAACTTTCTTTGCAGTAAAGGGTTCATATTGTACTGAATGCCTCAATAAGCGAGATTCAAAATAACAAACCCATCCATTGTTCCAACGAGAACTGGGGCTGTTTCATCGTCAGTCCTGAGAATTATTAAGTGAAAGATAGAGACTGGATATTGAACAAATCATCAACCAACTTTTTAAAACAACAACAATTCAGTGTAAAATGAAAAAAAAGGATAGTTTGAACAGACCCAGCTTGTGGAGTGAAGAGAACCAGCCCCGATTTGTGAATCGGATGATCAGTCATTCTAAAAACGGGAAATCGATTACGAACAGAATGCAATAGGAAGAACTGTTATCAGTCGAATCGAGCGAGCTTGCTTCTAAACAACACCGGAAATTTAAAATGAGAGCCGGCAAATAGCTTGCTTGCATAACGCGTTCCAATGCATAACGCGGCAACTCAAATTTCTTTCAAGTTGATTTCACTTGTTTGTTCTTGGATTATTCATCTTTATTACGAGGTAGATAACAAACAACATCAAATGTATGAACAAAATTAGGGAGTATTGAGCTGATGAATCGAGAACTGAGTAGATGCATTATGTTCGGAGCTTAGTTCGCTTTTATCCAACAACATAGATTCGCATACTTAGGGGCCGCAAGCCACGCCCCTTTTTAGTGGACAAGGCGCGCGGCCAAACAGCGTGTATCGGGAAGCACAAAGCGAATTCGCAACCAAATCATTAGCTCTAAAGCGTTTCTAGCAGCTACTATGGTCCTTTATCGATGACAGAGTGGCGAGCTGTATCGGACACTTTTGAGTCGGTCAAATTTGAAGGTTAAAGTGG